>OX637535.1:82330282-82485282 GCA_951800035.1 Linnaemya tessellans
AATGTTATGGAATTGCGACGATTCTTAGGAATGCTTAATTTTTATAGAAAGTTTTTGCCTAATGCAGCCCAAATTCAGGTAAAACTTAACGATCTGACTAAGCTGTTAAGAATGGTAAAAGAGTAATTAAGTGGACTCCTGATTGTGGGAACGATTTTAACTGCTGTAAAACAAATTAGCTAACGCTGCTATGTATTATACCTTATTGCAGACGAGCGCCGAGAACACAATGAAAACACATTGATGGTTGAGCTTACAGCCATCCCTAAATACGGGCGGTAAGCGTTGTTTAGCTGTCAAAAGTTCTCATGTCCATACATTTTGTATTTAGCATACCGAAATAATGAGCGGCAACGATTTGTTATTGGAAAATCCGATTTTGATAGAGCGTTTCCCAATGAAGTTAGTTGCAAAAGAAAACAATTGTAACCAGAGAAAACAAGCAAAAATTTACAAAAGTAAAATAAATAATAAAAGAAACAAGTAAAAGTGCTACATTCGGCTGTGCCGAATCTTAAATACCCTTCACAGATGTGATTTTTTCATATAAACTTTTCGGCTAGGAAGCTATATGTTTGGCTCTTCTTATTTCTAATACCTCTGAATGTCTTTCAAAAATATTAAATATGTTTAATTTACAAACAAAAAGAAAAAATCCGTTTCATGTACCCCAAAAAGTTCTAATTGTCCAAAAGTAAAAGCGTTTTATAGATATTTTTTTTTTTGGTTTTTAATACAAATTTATTTCTTCCTGATATATAAAGTAGGTATAATTCATCATAAGAATCAAAAATAGCAAATAAAATGGATACTTTTATGAATCAAAAAATGTCGATATTCCAAACCTGAAATTGGATTTTTAATTTTTTTGGTTTTTAATACCAATTTAACTGTTCCCGAAGTATAAAAAAGATTTCATCCACAAAAAACCAAAATTAGGAACTTATATGGCTAATTTTATGTACTAAAAAATTTCGATTTTCAAACCCTGGAACCGAATTTTTAGTTTTTAAAATTTTTAATGCCAATTTAATTCTTAGCGAAGTATAAAATAGGTTTAAGTCACTGAAAAAAAAAACAAAATTGGGAACTTATATGGTTACTTTTATGTACCAAAAAATTTCGATTTTCCAACTTTGGAACCGAATTTTTAATACCAATTTAATTCTTAGCGAAGTGTATCTAATATATGTTTAATTCACAGAAAAAAAACAAAATTGGGAGTTTATGTGGGTACCAAATGTATTTACCAAAAAATTTCGATTTTCCAACCCTGGAACCGATTTTTTAATACTAATTTAGTTTTTTCTGATATACATATAAAATAGGTTTAATTCACTAAAAACACAAAATTTGAAATTTATGTGGGTACTTTTAAGTACCAAAAATATTTCGATTGTCCAACTCTTTAAGCCAATTTTTATTTTTTTACCAATGCAATTCTTAGTTTTACTTGACAAAATTAAAATTTTTAAACTTTTTGGTCACTTTCATGTACCATAAAATATTTTATTTGTCCAACCCTGGAGTCGAAATTTTGATTTTTTAAAAATTTAATACCAATTTTGTTCTTCCTGAATTACAAACCAGTTTTAAATAGCAAAACAACAACGTCAATTGCCTCTTTGGTTACTTTTATTTATAAAAAAAATTCCAATTTCGAAACCCTGAAAAAAAATTTTAATTTAAAAAAATTGTTTTTGACCCATGCAAATCTTCATGTTTTATAAAGAAGTTTTATTTAAGAAAAACTTAACATTTTGAACAATTTTAGTTATTACATGAACTGCAAAATACCGAATGTGCCAAAAGAACTTTAATTTTCCCAACCCTGGGAGCGAAATTTTAATTTTTTTGTTTATTTTTTAAATCAGTGCAACACTTCATGAGGTGTAAAGTAACTTTTTTTAAGAAAAATTTAAAATTTTTAACCATTTTGGTCACTTTTATGTACCATAAAATATTGCACTTGTCCAACCCTGGATTCGAAATTTTATATTTGAATTTTTGGTACCAATTTTGTTCTTCCTAAAATATAAAATAGTTTTAGTTAGCAAAAAAAACGTCAATTGCCTTTTTGGTTACTTTCATGTATAAAAAAATTCCAATTTCCCACCCCTGGAAATCAATTTTTAATTTAAACATATTTTTTTGACCAATGCAAATCTTCATGACGTATAAAGACGTTTTGTTAAAGAAAAACTTAAATTTTTTAACAGTTTTAGTAACTACATTTATTACAAAATACGGAATGGGCCGAAAAAAAAAATTCTCTAGAAAAAAAACTTTTTTTTTAATCGACTATCGAGGTTTCCCACAGCAGGAAATAGATTCAATTTACAAACATTAAAAAAAATAATTGATTTTTGGTATACATTTTGCGTCGAGAAATAGGTGTAAGCTTCCCATCTCTGGAACCGTACTTCGGATCTTTCTGAATTTCAGTAGCATTTTCAATCCAACGGTCCAATAACGAAGTCTAGCTCTTCTGGGGGCTTGGGAAAACCCATTTCACGTACAGACGAACGGACATCGCTCAATCGTCATCGCTATTCATAAGGATCCAGAATATATATACTGTTACGTTTTTAGACCTTTTCGTAAAAACGCTTTTTACTTATCCTTCAAGGATTCGTTTAACTGCATCAAATTAAAAACACAGACAATTAATTTTAGAAATATAATGCGGCAACACTTTATTTACTACTTTATTAACACGAGTATTTGTACTACTAATCACTTAGCGATGTTAACACGTCTAGATTTAAAATCACACTAATGCCGCTGATCACTGGCAGCGACTTTATATAGCAAAATGACGTCGTCGGGTAACTTCGCGAAACATCTGGTCATGGTTGTTGTTGGTTGTGCTTTACTTAACATGTAGCTATATACGTGTATTTGTATATATGACAATGCTGTCTTTTGTGTTTTGTTTATTGTAACTATGTGTGGTTGTATGTAAGTTAAGAAATTCCTTAATGGGATTTCTAAAATAAATAATTTTTGTTTTTCCGGTCAGCACGACCGCACTTTATTTAAATCAGAACTCAACTAATTTTACAAAATTTCTTAATTTATATTAAACTAAATGACCTAAATCTAGAGGTGGCGTGATTTTACAATAATTGCACTATTGCAGTTTTTGGGAAATACTTTAAAATATTATTGCTTAACAATAATTGCACTATTGCAGTTTCTGGGAAATACTTTAAAATATCATTGCTTAACAATAATTGCACTATTGCAGTTTCCGGGAAAAGGTATAGAACTTCGAATTGAAATAAAACACAAGAAAATCGTTTTAATGTCCATCAATTTGGCTTTATTGGAAGGATAATTTTATGCCATTAATGTTTAAATATGATTTCGGGTATGTGGCCGCCGCGGCTGGCTCGAATAAAGCCAATTCTACAGGTCCAATTTTCAACCACTTTTTCGAGCATATGGGGCCGTATGTTGGCAATAGCGCCACGAATGTTGACTTCCAAGTCCCCTAAGGTTTCTGGTTTGTTGGCGTAGACGAGCGACTTCACATATCCCCAAAGAAAATAATCCAATGGTGTCAAATCACACGATCTTGGTGGCCAATTGACAGGTCCATTCCGCGAAATTATGCGCTCATCGAATGTTTCCTTCAATAAATCGATTGTGACGTGCGCTGTGTGGCATGTAGCGTCGTCTTGTTGGAACCACAACTCAACCACATTCATGCCATCCAATTCGGGAACAAAATAGTCGGTTATCATGGCTCTATACCGGTCTCCATTAACGGTAACTGACTCTCCAGCATTATTTCGGAAGAAGTATGGCCCAATGACTCCACCAGCCCATAGAGCACACCAAACAGTCAGTTTTTGTGGATGTAATGGCGTCTCAAGGGTCTCATGTGGATTCTCTTCTCTTCGCCAGTTAAAAAAGTGATGCCAACTTAAAGTTCTATACTTCAATAAAAAACACCCAATAAAAAAAAGAATTAAAATTGCCACATCTGTGCTTAGACTAATTACATGTGTATATCTATTATTACTTGTTAGTATTTTAATGTTATCCTCATGCTGCAGTCGTTTAATGTATAAATTTTCAAGTTTAAAATTAAGCTTTGTATTATTATTTTCTTTTATTTTCGTAATTAAATTAGGTAAAATAAATGTATCATATATCTTTAGATTAGAATTAATATATGTTTTATTTAGTACATTAATTTTACAATTTTCAAATCTGATAAGAAACTTTCATTTTTATTTTATTTTCAACTCACTGCAGTCATGAGTTATTTTCCCTTCAAAATGTTTAAATATAATCAATCCTTGAATAATTTCTGTAACTGTGGTTTTTGCTGACTTTTCGAGCTCACATTGAGCCTCTCTAAAATCTAGAATATTTGATAAGCATTTATTGTCTAATATAATTAAATTTTTTTCCAGGTTGTCTTTAATGTTTACTGTATAAATATTGTTATCGGCTAATATTTCTGTTTGGTTTAATATTATTGATTTATTTTGAATGTTTGGTAGGGGCTCACATTTTATTTTTGACAAATATTAGAAGAAAATTGGGGTATCAGTAATGTTAATATGATCTTATTATTTTGAAAAAGTACTACAATTTTTATGCTACTATAACTATCGAAGTCAGTGATTAATGCCCAGTTTTTAACTTCAAAATTAAGTACTATTTAAACTTAAAGTGTATTTAAATACAAAATTTTGTTTTTCACTTCGAATTTAAATAAGATTTAAATGGCCCACATTGTACATTTAAATTCAATTTAAGTTTTTCATACAACCATGTGTTTTTCATTGTTTGTTTACAATCAACAACCTGAAAATTGGTACAGCAGCTGTTCATTGGAACAAAACTTCGGTAAAAAGGTTCTTGTATTGGATCATTTTCAGTATTTTTCTTACTATTTATTTGTGCTACCATACTTTTATCACAATTAAATACCAATATTAATTTTAGACTGAAAAACTGAAAGTGTATTTAAACACAACTTAAGTTTATGGAAAAATTAACTAATTTTGTACTTAAATACGAAGTCAAAAACTGGGGGTAAGTCTAATTCCTTTTGTGTCAAAATGTCGGTGGGAATAACGCCCAACTTGTAGGAAAATATTATTCGTCCAATGTCCTCGACATGGTTGTTCAGAAGTAGTATGTCATTGTTAACTCTGTGTTGGATGAATTGAACTTCATCTTCGAGTGTTTTAATTCTGGATTTAGATTTTTGGATTTAGAATTTATATGGAGGTTATTTATTTGTGTGCTGAGTAATACAAAATTTTTATTTATTGTACTAATAAGTTGTTTATCTTCAAAAGTGGTGGCATTTAACGTTCTTATGTTTTCGGAGATCAACGACATCGTGTCCTCATATGCAGTCAAGTTTGTGAAGTGAAAAATCTTATCATAGTAGCTGATTGTCTTCTGTTCACCTGTTTTGATAGCTATGTAGCCATTATTGTTGGTCAGGTCTTGCACGTCGAATTGTTGTGCTTTCGTCAATAGTATCCACATAAAGATTGTAATTAGCAGTTCCATATTGTCCTAAAAAAATTTATGTACCTTTTAGATTTTTAAGATTGCTTGATGTTTTTATGAACCACTCTTTTTGACTTAGTTACTACTGTTGTATTGAAATCTTGTGCCACTATTTCTTTTTTGTATTTAGCCGATAATTTGCTTCCTAGTCTTTTGTTTATTTTTACGAAAATTACGTCTCCCTCTGCATATTTTTTTGGTGGTGTTCTATTTGTATTGTGGTATGAAAGATCGTTTTCCTGTTTTTCTACTAGTTTTTTAATGGTTTCTTCCCTATCTTTCGCCAGCAGTTCTGGATTGGTGCTAACCCGTCTGCCAAAAAATGCTTCTATAGGTTTTTTTCTTGTGACCGTTTGAACCGATTGGTTATACTCGTTTACAGATCTTTCCAAAAGTTCTTGAAATGACCGGTGTATCTTTTCGGTTTTCAAACAACACATAATTTCTTGTAAGGTTGAATGAAATCTTTCTATTTAACCATTAGAACAGCTAGAATAGGGGGCTGTTCGAAAAATTGTAATTCCAAATTCATTTTCGATCATAAATTTTATGGATTCTGAGCTGAAGGACTTCTCATTATCCATCACGAGGGTCTCTGGCATGAATGCATAAAGAATATCCCTTAGTGGTTGCCTTATGTCTTCGGCAGCTTTGGATTGTATAGGTTTAGCTATAGCATATTTCGAGAATTTATCAATTATGCTTATGTATTTCTAGGATAATCTCTTCTTGCTCTTGTTCGCTTTTAACATCTCTTACTTGTATGTTGGAAAATCTAATCTTATAGTTTCGGAAATGGTCTAGAAATATTTCTTGTATCATTTCTATAGTTGATTCGGATGCTTTAATACAATTTATGATTGATGGGTACAGATATTTTTTTAAATTTTGTACTAAATTATTCGTATTAAATTCGGTTTGGGTTATTGTATGCCTGTGATAGGTGGAGAAAACAATTTCAAATTTGTAATCGGATGTAGGACCGATATTGAGAAAGATTTGGTTTTTGAACGCATTTATGGGGACGTCGACATGATATATTAAGTTGTGAGAAGAACTTTCTGCGCTATTTGTTGCTATAGAAAGTGTGTGGTATTCTTGAGAGAGCATCAGCGACAAGGTTAGCCTTACCTGGTTTGTACAGGAGTTCGTAGTTGTACTCTTCGAGGATAGCTTTCCAGCGTTTCATTTTGCTGTTATTGTTCTTGTTACTCAAAGCATAAATGAGGGGCTGGTGGTCAGTGTATATCTTCACCTTTACTGATCCGTACAAGAAATTTCGGAATAAATTTTGCCCATATTATGGCTAGAAATTCTTTTTCGTTGGCAGCGTAGTGTTCTTCCGCCTTATTTAGTGTTCTTGAAATGAAAGAAATAGGCTTATTGTTCTGCGATAGAACTGCGCCTAACGCAAAGTTGGAAGCATCAGTTGTCAGTTCCATTTCTTTGCTAAGATCGGGATATGCTAGTATTATGTCTTCGGATATCAAGGTATTCTTTATTCTATTAAATGCTTCTTTAGCTACTGGATTTAAATTCATTGAAACAAGGGAAGATTTCCTTTTTGATATTCTTCCTTCTTCCCCTCTTAAGAGTAATGTCAGGGGCTTGGTTAATTTCGCATAGTCTCTTATAAATCGTCGGTAGTATTCCGACAGGACTAGAAATGATCGAAGTTCCTTTAGTGTCTCAGGTTCTGGAAAATTCGCTATTGCTTCTACTTTGACCGGGTTTGTTCTTATTCCTTCCGCAGATATTATATATCCTAAGAACTCAACTTGTATGTGAAAGAATTTGTACTTGTCAAGTTGTACCTTTTAGTTAGCGTCTTTCAAAGTTTTAAAGACTTCTTCGATATTACACATGTGCTCGTCCTCTGTCTTACTGAAGATAATTATATCGTCAATATAGACATAACATCTCTTTCCAATATGTTCTCGGAGGATGTCGTCGAGGGCTCGCTGGAAAATTGACGGGGCATTTTTGAGTCCAAAAGGCAGCCTTGTGAACTCGTATTTACCGTTACAAATAGAAAAGGCGGTTTTCTCGTAATCAGCTGGTTTCAGTGGTATCTGGTGAAACCCACTCTTAAGATCAAGTACTGTGAAAATTTTGTTTTCGCCAAGCTGCGAGGTGACAACGTTTATTTCTGGTATGGGATACCGGTCCGAAATGGTTGCAGAGTTTAGTTTCCTATAGTCCACGACCATTCTATACTGCTTGTTGCCTTCTGAATCGGGCTTCTTGCTTACAATCTATACCGGGGAATTGTATGGGGACCGTGAAGGTCTAATGATACCATCTCGTAATAGTTTCTCTATTTGTTTTTCAATTTCCGTTTTTAAGGCGATAGGGTAAGGATAAAATTTGGTATAAATAGGTGTGTCCGTGTTCGTACGTATTTCACCCACTACTTTTGTTGTAAAGGTAAGGCTTTCATCGGGTTCCGAAAAAAGTTTCGCTTGTTTTCTTACCAACATATTTAATTTTTCTTTTTGTGACGGGGTCAAGTGTTCATCTCTTATTTCTATTGAGTTTAGGGGGGAATGAGATGCTCGCTGTTTCATTTTTACTTTGATATCCTTTCCTATTTGTATTGTATAAAGTTCTCGCCTGCATGGATAACAGCATTGAGCTGCTTTAGCGTTTCGTTGCCTAAAATACCATGGAATGATTTTAATGATGGCATTATATAAAATTTAATTTTTTCCTTAAGGTTGAATAAATTAGCGAAAGTGTTTTCTTTAATCTCCACATCACCTGCTACGGATTTTGCATAGAAAATATGTTTATTTACTAGGGGCTTCCTTAGAAATTGTGGTTGGATATAGTTTTTGGTTGATCCTGTGTCGACTAAAACTTTTAAATAGTAAGAATTTTAACGAACATTTATATTGCTGTATTAAATTGAATTAAGCAAATTTCGAACAATTAGCCTATGAATCTTATTTCAATTTAATATAGCAATATAAATATTCGTTAAAATTCTTACTACATACAAATTTAAGCTATGGCTTGAGCTACCAATAATAAAAAAATATTGGAAAAAAACGTTCACATGTACTTAAGTATAAAATTCAAAAAAAAAAAAGGTTTGACTTAAGTATGATGGAACAAAAAATTCAGAAAAATGGGACATGAAGAAAAATAATCAAACGGTAACACGGGTATTATAACAATAACATGTTAACATCAGGTTGATACACTTCTCGTATTCTTTTTCACAATAAAATTTGTGTAAATAGGAACTGTTATCAAATTCAACTAAGCCACCTAATAAGTGGTGACAAACACAATACACATGAGCACTGATGATGAAAGGGTTGCGTCTTTCGAAAACAGCTGTTCTGCTCTGCTGTGTAAGTTGAATAAAACTGATGTTGACTTTCCTTTGTGTCTTGGAATATTTATCATGTCTTTCTGAGATTTAAAAAAACAAATTTCGAACAATTAGCCTATGAATCTTAATTCAATTTAATAAAACTTTTAAGGTCTTGCCGCTCCTCGTCGTGAACTCTATGTATGGCAACGAAGAGCTCATCATTCTAAAAAATGAATATCATTAAGTTCCAGATATTCGTTGTCGAGCTGTGCTGGCTCTTGCGTCGAGTCTAGGTAATCCTTTAAAGTTTGGTCTTCCTGGTCGTCCAAATTTTCGATATCTGCTTCGAATTGTTCATACTCGGAATCTATATGAAAATTCCGTGCAATCTTCCCTTGTGGTTGATTAACCGATGGTGGAGGTCTTTCTCGGTTGTAATTTGGCCTTGGCCTATTCATATAGTCTATTCCCCTAGTGCGTAGACTTTCGTCTACCTCCATCGGCTCTGGAGCTGGACCTTGGGGCCTAGTAGGCGGTTGTGGCTGGAAATCATAGCGCCTATCCGGTATAAACCTTTGGGGATTGTTAAATTGGAAATTTTCGCGAGGAGTTTGTGGATTATGAGCAAGCTGAGGAAAGAATGTCATCGGGCGTGAACGAGGAGGAAGTTGTGGGTTACGAGTAACTTTTTGTAAGTTCTGGTGATTACGTGTTGATTGCATTTGGGAGCTATATCCGCTTCTACCAGGATTACTACCGTGAGCGTAATTTGCTGGATATGTTTGATTCTCAAGCTTCAAACATAGGTGCACAGCTTGAGGGAGATCTACCGGCTCTCTCATACCAAGGAGCTTCGGAAGATCGCAATTTAATCCCCGTATAAAAGTATCAAGGGCTTTATCCCTGTAAGTCTGAGTTAGTAAGCATACAGATTCGTTTGATGCATTTAGGCTTCCTAATTTGTTTAATATTAATGACAAATGCTTGTAAACTCTTTGGTAAAAATCTTGCACCGAGAACCTACCCTGTATTAACGAGGTCATCTGATATTCGAGAGTCGCTAGGTCTCTCTTGTCAGCATAGTGCAATGATAAGCACCTTACAATGGCTGTCCAGTATAGCGGAGTATTGTATGACTCCAGTGCTATATCAGCCTCCCCCACTATTTTATTTCTAATGGTATTCAGTATACCGTAGTATCTGGGTGTACCTTTTGTGTTCTCATATATTTGCATAACACGCTCTACGCTTTTCCTCCAAGAGTTGAATTCACCCTGGCCTCCGGGAAATTCGCGTAAGCACTTCACTATGTCGGGAATCTTGTCAAGATCTCCCAAATTATTCCTATACTGTTCGTCTATTGCCTGGTCATTGACTATGTTCTGTCCTGAGTTAGGGTTAAGGGTTGCTTGTATTATTTGCGGACCCTGTCGTGTAAATACTGTCGCTATGTTAGAAATTAATGCGTTCAGTTCGTCTAAACTAATTTGTGCATTAGGCGCACGGTTACTGCCTTGAGGAAGGACAGCAGGTCGTATCAAGTTTTCGGGATTCGACATGTTTGAATTCTAAAATCGTGTTATACTTGTTCTTATAGATTTGATAAATGTATTGTGACAATGATTCAAATTCGCTTTAGGCTTTAGTTTGACAAAAAATGTTGTTCAAAATAAATGTATTGTAGCAATTATTTAAATTTATTCAAGATAAGCTTTAATTTAATCTAAATATATTTTTTCCAAAGATTGTTTCTTCATATAAGTAAAGAAATATATACTATTTTTCTCTAATTTTAATCTATTTATTTTCTACCTTAATTCTTCTGGAAATTTGTTAGAGTTGATAGTCGGCTAGCACGTAATGCTTCCGTTTGCTGCTGCTACTAAGGGACCGTTGTCTATCAGGTTGTTTCCTTTAATTTGTCTGCTTCTGACTTCAAACTCGGATACTTTCACTCGGATGCTTCTCACTTTTACTCGGACGCTTCTCATTCACAATTAATTTCCGCTTCGTGGTTACTTCTTCACTGACTCTACTTCTTTTCTTTTTTATTTCAATGTAACTTCACAGTTTCTAGTTTAATTTAATTTTTCTTATTAGTTTTTATTTCTCAATTCAATTCTACAGCTTCAAATTTAATATTTTATTTATTAATTTAATTCCACAGTTTATAGTTTAATTTAATTTTTTATTTCTTAATTTACTTCCACAGTTAATAGTTTGTGTTTTACACCTTTTGCATTTAGTAACCCCTTTTATTTAATTGGAGCTTTGTTTCGCGGCAAAGTTCTTTCAAAAATAATGTTCTTCCTTAACAGGGTAATACTGTTCTTTCGATATGTTTTGCACGTTTTTTCCGCTTCTTTGTAATCTACACTTTATTCGGGATTAACCTTAACTACACGGCGAACTTAAGAAGGAATGCGCGGTAGACTTAGTTATTTTTTTACTCCTCTGTAACTGTACTACTTCAGGACTTTTGTTACAAAAGGATACCCGTTTTTTATTTGCTCGGGCGCCAGTTAAGAAATTCCTTAATGGGATTTCTAAAAAAATTAATTTTTGTTTTTCCGGTCAGCACGACCGCACTTTATTTAAATCAGAACTCAACTAATTTTACAAAATTTCTTAATTTATATTAAACTAAATGACCTAAATCTAGAGGTGGCGTGATTTTACAATAATTGCACTATTGCAGTTTTTGGGATATACTTTAAAATTTTATTGCTTAACAATAATTGCACTATTGCAGTTTCTGGGAAATACTTTAAAATATCATTGCTTAACAATAATTGCACTATTGCAGTTTCCGGGAAATACTTTAAAATATTGTTGTTTGACCTAATTGACGAAAGACGCTGATTAAGTCAATTGTAAAATATGTACTTATGATTAACTTATTGAGAAAGAGTTCGTTAACTTTGTTTGAGTTAACTTGTATGAGTGTTCTGTGTGTTGCGTAGTTTTGTTTCTTCTTGTGCTATGTGGGTATGTTGCTGTGTATGTTGGTGTACATGTTTAGTTTTTATTAGCAGCGAATACTTGCGTATAAGATCATTGAGAATAACATTATCATTATTGTTATTTACACTTATTATTGCACAGCCTCAAATGATCTTGTATATTCTCGACGATGTATCCGGAATATTCCATTTCCGTTAATTCAAATATTATCTGCATTTTGTTGACCAGGGTTGTAACATTTTGACAACTAGAGATTAGTTGGCAGTGCTGCCAACTACATATAGCCACATTGTCGTTATATTTGAATCTATTTTTTAAACTTTGTAACAATACTTTATGGGGTCACATGTGAATATTGAAGAAATTACACACGGAATGACAAACCTATATATGTATACCTTTTCACTTTTTTGTGAAGGGTATAAAAAATTTGTGCACTTTTTATTAGAAAATGGAGGTAAGAAAATATTTCAAATATGATTATATACATACATAAGTATGCACGTTTGTAATTTGTACAAAATTTCAATAACAATATCACATATGTATGTCGTCCGTCCAGCTGTTAAAATAATCAGGGTTGTTTAATTTGTTTGTTTGATAACCCTGTTTTTGCCGCTTTTGTTTAGGTATGGCATATCAACGTTAAAGCTCAGCGGAAAAAAACGTTTCGCTTTCAGCCCGTATTTAGGGATGACTGTTAGACTAACTTTATTTAAAGCAAAGAGAATGACAATTACTTAGAACTAAAATATATTAAAGTTACCAGATTATATACATATCAATTCCTCCACCTTTTAGCTAACCTTACTTATAAATTTATTTCATATATATTTAAATTCAAATTCCGATATCTTATAACTTCGTTTTATACATTTATCAATTTCTTTTGACAACATATTTTGTATATTATTTGTTCTCTTTTAGTTAGTTCAGTAAAATTTTTTTTATTTATTTTAAGTTTTATTTAATAAAGTTTTATAATTAATTTACAACCATCATATCGTGGCTATTACTTTGATATTTTTACTCTACTTCTTGTTAAATAAGGACTTCGTTTTTGTTTCGTTATATTCTTATGATATTAGGTTTACTATTTACATATAACTGAAATTTATTTGTAGGTGGTTAAGCAATGTCTATATGCATTTCATTGGTGCGATCATGAGTATGAGTTTCAAGGCCTACTATGCTTATTCTGTTGTGATTTTTGAAAATAGTTTGTAAGTTACAAATTGTCAATTCTCAGATGGTTTTCAGAAGTATATGCCTAAGATAAGAGGTTTTTAACTTTTCAAAACTGTGGTTAAAGTCTACTGATGATTTGGTAAAGCACCAATAAAATGCATATAGACTTTGCTTAACCACCAACAAATAAATTTCATTTATATATAATAGTATTGTGACAACAATGTGTCAAATAAAAAATTTCATAACAGTTTACTATTTACAATAAATAAATTTTTAAATTTTACAACTCTATTTCTGATTTAAATGAGCATGCTTTTGACTACCATTTACAGAAATAATATACCTCAAATTACACAATTTCTTAATCACTATGGCAGGTATCCATTTTACATAATTCGAAAAAACATTTCTGTATAAAACATTTTCATTTTCAAAAAACTTTCTTATTTTTATTTTATTTCTATCGCTATTACAACTTTTAAAATCTTTGATTTGGCCTAGAACAATTTTGATTTTCGTTTTTCTTTTCATCATTTTCCTCCTTCTTCCTAGATACCATTACATCTAGTAGTGTACGCGGTTGAAATTTAAACACCATGTTTGATGGTGTGTTTTTAGTTACTGTCGATGGCGTATTTCTATATTTAAGTAAAAAATTATACAATTTGAATTACCATGGAATATGTTGTTTTAAAATCTATTAAATTCTTTTTTAACGATTGTTTAATTGTTTGTACAGCTCTTTCGGCACTGACATTCGATTGTGGATGATACAAAGGATATTTTAAAACCACAATGCCGTCACTCTCACAAAATCTTATGAACTCTCGACTTACTATTAATTTTGGCAACCCAAAATTAATAAACATTTTTCTCAACTCCTGACACAAAGTTGCTCCTGTCCTTTTCACTACTATTGCCTCGATCCATTTTATCAGATATTTTGCAAAAATCTAGATGAATACGCTCAAATGGATATTTTGCTTCTTTCCTAGATGTTAATACTGGCTTGGTACCTTTTTGACACGTTTGACATGCGTTGCAACTATTAACATATGATTCAATATCCCAATCTATGGCTGGCCACCATACGTACGACCTTGCCAACGATTTCATTCTAACAATTCCTATATGCTCTTCGTGTATATTTATATTTAGTACATGATCCCTTAATCTTAATGGAATTACAACACGGTTTCCATAAAACAAACATTTATCCTCAGTACTCAATGAATTTCTTTTTAGATGATATGACTTAATTTCGTCCGTTATTTGTTATGACCACTGTTCTACAACACTTATACATTATGGCTAATATTCTATCATTTTGTGTCTCTATAGCAATATCCTCTAGCTTAAGAGGAATTGAACTAAAACCAATGTTGTTAATGCTATCTGCTTCAACATCTGTTGGTTTATTCAACGGCAATCGAGAAAGTCCATCAGCATATTTCACTCTGAACCCTTTTTGTATTTAATTTCAAAATCATACATTGACATCTTTGAATTCTACTTGCTGCTACGGCTGATATACATATCTTTCTTGCTGTTAAAAATTGCACGTAAAGGCTGGTGATCATTAATTTTTGTTTCATCTCCCTGATTTGAGCGACAACGTTTTTTTATATGACCATATAAACCCCATGCAAAACAAACCACGTTTCTTTTTCTTTGTTGTTGAGTGTGGTTATGACATCTGCTTGCGCCATAACTGCGATTTTGGTTGCGCTGTCTGCTTCTGCTTCTCTGCTGTTGATTATAACGTGATGTATGAGGCAAAACACACTGGATGAATTTTTAGTCCGCTTAATTTTTGTTATTTTCAAAACACACGGGATTAATTCATCTGGCATAAAATTGTATACGTATACACAGCTTTGTGTGTGTTAGTATTTTATTGTTTATTTGATGGTTACCTTTCGTTCGCTCTACACATACATTATGAAACAAACTTAGTGCAAATATGGCTGGAATAAGTGATGAAAAATTTGCAATAATCTTAGGAGGAATTTCTAGTGCCTGTGATTTTGAAGCTGCAGCGTTACTTCTAGAAGATGAGAAAGCAAAGAAAAGAAGCGAATACATTTGAGAAAATGTATTCCGGTTGAAGAAAAATTTTCTGCAACTTTAAGATTTTTAGCTACAGGAGGAACCTTTAAGGAAGTTGTCGAAAATACAAAATTGTCTGCACGCTATTTAAGATCAGCTATGATTACGATAACCATGTTTTTCAATGCAAAAAGGACATTTAGAAATGTAATAAAAATTGTATTCACTAATTATAAACAATTGCTTATACTTTAGGCATGGCCTAACTAGCATATATTAATGTTTTTTAAACAATAAAATATGTCCAAATATATTACAGTAATTTGATAAAAAGATTTTCATTTCTGCACACTCCATTTGGTGATGATATTATTAATATTGTATTGGTGATTATAACTTTTATTGTATTGAGAAAATAAGACTTTTAATATAGGAGTTTGAAGAAAGAAAAAATTAATAGTCAAAAAATAAAAAAGGACACACCAATTAAAAAAGGACACCTTAATTTTTTTTAATCTAAACGTGAAAAGTGAATTTTTAAAGGTACATTCATATAAGTTTATTTCGTCACCAGTAAAAGTTATTTAAGTAATTTCAATGAAATTTTCAGTAACTAAAAACTTTTACTAGTTATTAAAATTACTGCAAAAATTTGTATAAGTTTCTGAAATTACCGAAAAAACCCTTACTGACTCATTCATCAATTCTCAATCAATTTTAATGGTTGTTGGCGCGACCAACCCGCTTTGTTTTGAAGTTCATGTTTACACAAAGATGGACAACTAAAGACTAAAAAACGCTCTGTCGAAAACAAAACGCAGAACCTGTGTTTTCATAAGTGTGTATGTATTAGTTTTGTTCTGCTTGTGCGGGGTTGAAGCTGGTTGAAAAATTATGCCAACCAAAAACTACCCTCTTCACCGAAAATGCCAACAAGCTGCCATGTTATGCCAGCATAATTCATCCAGTGTGTTCTGCTCTATGATAATAACTGTTCTGACTTTTGTTGCTTGTTATTTTATTTACGCTGAAATCACTAGCCCAATTCACAATCCTGTGCAAATGGTCTTGCATTATAGCATTTGCAAATTGAGAGTATTTGAGAGCATTTTCAATGCACATATTTTGTTGGTGTAGAGCAGTGATGTCAAATGTGATTGTGTTGGTAAGATCACTCTTATCTCTTACATTCCCAGCGGGAGAAATGTGCGGTTGCGAGGCCTAACTAGTGGCCTTTTCTAAGGGTATCCTTTTATTTACCAATAATATCTTCTAATTATATAAGTTGTAAAAAAGGGTTTCGAAAATTGCCAAGTGCTCAGATATTTAATTTTAAAATATTTCTCCATTTTTAAGCTGAACATTTGGTTAGTTTATATACAAGAGAAACAATTTTTACAAAAAGTCTTACTTATGAATTAATTTAAAAGCTACTTTAAGAAATTTTCGAAAAGATGTACCTACATACAGTGGATCCAACTTATTTCAAACCTCTTATATGTATTGTATATATATATTTATATAAATATATTATTTCTGTTTAGAGGCCTCAAAACAGGACTTGCGATACTTCCCGCTGAATGAGAGTGTTTTTCAGTAAACAATTATATTTTACGCTCTCAAAATAAAAGAGCGTAAGCATACATGTGAGTTTTGCTTCCACAATTGTGTATGAGGCTGACATCACTGGTGTAGAGCATAGATGCCCAAGGTAGTAGTATTGGTGAGAGTGACGAAATAACACTGGAAGAAAACAATTTGCTATTCATTTTATTTAGTCGTCAACGATAGAGCTGTGCCAAATCGTTCGTTCAAGTGACCGGTCATTTTCGTTCATTCTTTAAGAAAGAACTCGTTCGTTCATTTCGTTCGTTCGCTCTTTTTATGAAATACGAAATGAAAACAAAGAAACATATGATTCGGTCAATAAAAAGGAAAATAATCAAAACAAACAACACCAAATGCAAAAAAGAAAAAATTAATAAGTGATAATTTTTATAAAATAAAAGTATTTAATTGCATATAAACAAAAATAGAATGTGAAAAAGTTTAAAAAGTTTTTAAGATTTCTTATTTCGATGGTGTGCAGTTCGGGACATACATATTTAAAGAAATCCGTGGCCAATAAATAAAAAAAGTGAAATGAGCGAACCCAAGTGAATTGAACTTGTTATCAGTACTGCTGAGCCAAAACGGCTCAGTAAAGTAACCGGCTCACTTCGTTCAGTGTACTGATTCGTTCAAATTGACCCGTTCGTTCACGAACGACACAGCTCTAGTCAACGAGGTTGCGACGAAAACACATGTGTGCCGGGTGTTATCATTTTTTTCTGTTTCTTTGTTTAACAAAAGGGAAATGTAAAATTAATGAATGTAGATATTTTAGTAATACTCTTGATGAATGTATTTATTTTAGTAATACTCTTGATGAATGTATTGATATATATATATATATATATATATATATATATATACATACATACATATATATATATATATATATATATATATATATATATATATATATCTATAATACATACAGATATAATTTATATATGCGGACTTCTGGATAGTATGTTATATTTCGAAATAAAAAGATTCTTCGAAGTGTTTATAAATTTTCCCTCAAGTAATCGTTGTTCAATTTGCAATTAAAAAGTAATGAAATCTTCTATGTTGATACTCTTATTGCAGTTACGCAATAAAAGTATATTTTTCAAACTAGAAGAATTCAGCTTATTGCGTTTTTTTGAGCAAATATAATTCAAATCTGAAAATATTTGTTCGCAAAGATACGTAAGACTTTGCATGTCATCAAAAGCATTTTGTAACATAAAATACTTTTCGGCTGACATCATTAATATATCGCAATAATTTCAATTTATGTGTTCACTGACAGCAGTCTCGATGACGATTAAAATGTAAAATAACTTATTTTAAATAAGACACAGAAGTTCTGCAAGTGTAGTTTGTCTCTCCCATTCAACATGCTGATTTCCTATTGGTTGATTAACGATTAAACAAAAGAGCGTAATTATACGTGTGAGTTTAATTTGCTGATATCAGCCACTACTGGGCATCTATGGTGTAGAGTACAATTATTTTGCAAATGCACGGCCATTTGCACAAGATTGTGAATAGGGCTACTGTGTTTCATTATTTCTAGCTGTTTTCCAGTAATTTCTATAGATGATGTAATAAGAGTAGCTTTCTCGAACGATTTTAAATCTGGCTCATTTAACAACCTGGCTTGATTTTTTTTGGATTCCATTCCACAAAGAAATTGAATTAAAAGTGTCCTATTCAAATAAGGTTATTTGAAGACAGCTTTGTTTAATTCTGGACCACCAAAACTTACCAAAACTGTTATTTTTGCACTATTTGTTACAATTTTATTTAGTATCAGTAGGTGGTTAAGACGACTGGCATATAAAGTGAAATCCTCTCCTACAGTATAGGGCTCAATAGATTCGACAAACATTGTTGTTTCTGTAGTCATTTTAGTTTCGTCTGCAGACTCTTTTGCCATATTCAATATTCAAAACACTTTTTCCTCGTCGCCTTATTGCAGACCAGTGCCGAGAACACAATGAAAACACATTGATGATTTACCAAATCGTCAGTAGACTTTAACCACAGTTTTGAAAAGTTAAAAACCTCTTATCTTATGCATATACTTCCGAAAACCATCTGAGAATTCACAACTTGTAAATTAAAAATTATTTTCAAAAATGGCAACAGAATAAGAATAGAAGGCCTTGAAACTCATACAAAACTAAACCAACAAATAAAGTATATTCGATATGAATCTATTTAATTTTTATACAATCAGAAATCCATTGGATAATAAGAAAAGTATTTATAAGGCAAAATGAAAAATAAAATCTAAATCAAACTGTTATGAAATTTGACCCTGAAGTCGAAGTTTTGATTTTTTAAGATTTTAATACCAATTTTGTTCTTCTTTTGTTTCAATTAACAAAAACAACAACTTCAATTGCCTTTTTGGTTCCTTTTATGCAGAACAAATATTTCAATTTCACAACCCTGGAAACGAAACTTTAATTTTTGTTTTTGTTTTTTTTACCAATGCAACTCTTAATTAGGCTGGAATAATTTTATTTAAGAAAAACTTAATATTTGTAACCATTTTGGTCACTTTCATGTACTACAAAATATTGCAATTATCCAACTCTGGAATCTCAATTTTTTTTTTAATTTGTAATGCCAATTTTGTTTTTCCTTAACTAAAAAATAGTTTTAATTAGTAAAAAACCGACATTAGTTGCCTTTTTGGTTACTTTTATGTATAAGAGTTATTTAAATTTCCCAGCCCTGGAAGCGAAATTTTAATTTTTTTTTACCAATGCTAGTCTTCGTTCGGTATAAAGTCGTTTTATATAAGAAAAACTTAAAATTTGCAACCATTTTATATACCATGTACCAAAAAAACGTTCAACTTCCCAACACTGTAAGTGAAATTTTAATTTATTTTTGTTTATGTTTTTTTACCAATGCAACTCTTCATGAGGTATAAAGTAGTGATATTTAAGAAAATTTACAATTTTGAACCATTTTGGTCTCCTTTATGAACTATAAAATATTGCACTTGCCCAACCCTGGATTCGACGTTTTAATTTTTTTTGGAAATTTTTGATACCAATTTTATTCTTCCTAAAATATAAAAGTTTTAGTTAGTCAACGTCAGTTGCCTTTTTGGTTACTTTTATGTGTAAAAGAAATTAAATTTCCCAACCCTGAAAGCGAAATTTTAATATTTGAAAATTTTTTTATCACTGCAAATCTTCAAGAGGTATAAATTAGTTTTGTTTAAGAAAAACTCAAATTTTGCAACCATTTTGGTTATTGCATGTACCAAAAAAAGCTTTAATTTTCCCATCCCTGGAAAAGAAATTTTAAATTTGTTGTTTCTTTTTTTATCAGCGCAACCCTTCTTGAGGTATAAAGTACTTTTATTTAAGGAAAATTTCAATTTTTTACCATTTTGGTCACCTTCATGTAGCATAGAATATTGCACTTGTCCAACCCTGGATTCAAAATTTTAATTTTTTTTGGAATTTTCGATACCAATTTTGTTCTTCCCTGGAAGCAAAATTTGAAATAAAAAGTTTTTTTTGCCAATGTAAATCTTCATGACGTATAAATAGGTTTCGTTAAAGAAAAACTTAAAATTTTTAAAAATTTTAGTTACTACATGTATGTACTACAAAATACGGAATGGGCCGAAAAAAAAAAACTTTTTTTCCCATCCCTGAAAAAAACTTTTTATTTTTTTAGTTTTTAATACACCATTGAAGCTTCCGAATGCATGAAATAGGTTTAATTTACAAACAATAAAAAAATATTTAGTTTTTGGTATAAATTTTGCGTCGAGAAATAGGTGTAAGCTTCCCAGCTCCGGAACCGTACTTTCTGAATTTCAATAGCACTCTATTTAAGTTCATTTCCAATCCAACGGTCCAAGAACGAAGTCTCTAGCTCTTCTGGGGGCTTGGGAAAACCGATTTCACCTACAGACGGACGGACAGATGGACATCGCTCAATCGTCATCGCTATTCATAAGGATCCAGAATATATATACTTTATACTATATTGATATCAAAGAAATCACACACGGAATGACAAACCTGTATATACCTTTTCACTTTTTTGTAAAGGGTATAAAACTGACTAGTACCGTCAAGTCTGTGCCCCTTTTTCACGCTCTTCACCGCTCTCCTAAGAGATCAATACTTGACGAGTTAAACCTGATGTGTGTGAAAGGGGTCTAACTCAATGGTGAACATCACGAAGCAAATTTTTGCAAACCGAATTCACACGTATTCTTATTCTCTTTTATTTTATTCTTCTCTGAGAAAAATTTTATCTCATTTTACCCATACACAGTGGGAGATATTCCGTACGTTGTATGAAATATTCTTTTATGTGAAAGAATAAAAAATAAAATGCATTTTCCAATAGGAAAAAAAATTATTTTTCTATAGAAAAAAATTGATTTTTAATAGAAAAAAGTAGATTTTCAATAGAAAAACATTTTTTCGGTTTGACTTTTCCTTGCCTTATTAATTAAGTTAATATTGCATCGAAATTTATAGGAATTAACAGCTATAACGAAGCCAATGTGAATATTAAAGAAGATAGGGGAGACTACAACTCACTCTTTACAGCTAATTTTTAAGATGCTGATATCTCTGAAAAAATATTGAAACTACAATTCATTTTAGATAGAAACAATTCATTTAGCATTAAAAAACACGTACAAATCTCCGCCTTACATGTACATTCTTCGCCTCACTTGTACATGTATATGAAATGTACACAAGTTTACTTGTTTATTGTGCGGATCATTTAAATCTTAAAATACAGTCGAATCCGCTTTAGCGCAACACGCCTTACTGAAAAAGATCGGATTACTGAAATCGATGCAAGTCCCCGCACTGATTTTAAAAGCAGCTAGTCTTATTCACTTCGCTTTATTGAAAATATCGTATTATTGAAACCAAAAGCTAGCCCACAACTACGTTTTGTATGAAACCTACTTAGCTTTAGTGAAAAAAGAAACAATAACAAACTTATTTATTAGAAATCGATTGCATAACTTAAGGCTAAAAAAATTTTGCATGTTTTGTCCGTTAAAAAATTAAATTTAAAAATGTATTTGTCCTTTTCGCTCTTACGAACTTTATTGTATTTTTCTATTATATTGTCAATGCAAGTTACTAGACATTTTTGAGGAATTCGTGAAAAATTTCAACAAAATGAATCATTGTTACGTTAAATTGACGTAAAAAAATATACAGATTTGATATAAAAATTATTGTTTTACTGATTTTAAGCAGTACGCTTAACTGTAACAAATTTCAGTAATCCGAACTACATTTTAGAGAAAAAAAATCTGATAACTAAAAAAACTTGGTTGTGGTTATTTCCAGTAAAGCTGGGTCGACAGTATATGAAACTAAAATTCATATATATGTTAGACATAAAGTCTCTTAAAGCAGCACAATTTTTTTTTTAATATCGAACACGGTCGATTTTTTTTCGCCAAATTTGTCTGCAACACATCTTAATGATTTGCCTGTGACTAATTCATCCAATAGTTCACACTTCTTTTTTATTCTTAAACTTTTATGTGATCTCTTGCTATTACTATTCATTCACCTTTATTGTGTTTGGCGTTTTTCGACATTTTGTAATAGATTAAAGAAAATTTAGCTCTTTGTCTTTAAGCTATTACAATTTGTCCACTTATATAAAGAAATTTTTGAAAATATGTATAGCTTAAACTTTAATAAGTTTAAGCGAACCTATGTCAACAAAAACACTCAACTAACTAAAGCAAAATTGCAAAAATTCCACGCGTAGACGAATACTACAGCAAAAAGTTCCGTTATTATACAAAGAGTATAGCATGAATGAAACAAAAATATTAAAAAAAAATTACTGTCCGTATTGTAGAGTAAAAAAAGTGGTACTGTCCGGTTTGTAGCAGTGTCCGGATTATATATGTGTCCGTTAAATCGCGTGTCCGGATTATCGGGATAGCACTGTAATGTGTTTTAATATAATTTTAACACTATAACATATAAAATCTATTCGTATTAATGATAATTTTATATTAGGTATCAGGTTTGTAAAATTTTACCAAGATTTTAAATTAACATTTTGTGATGCTAGTTCAACATTCCCTTTTTTTCTGTGTGTATCGACTGAATTTCAACTACATGACCCCCCCTTGAGCTGAAGGCTGCATCCGCCCTAGAGCAAGACTGACTTCCACAAGAACAATATAACAAAAATTAGGACTATTCTGGAAAAAACGACTTTCCATCAAAAGTAATTTATAAACTGATAAAAATTGAAGTAGAAAAAACAATAGTAACATAATAACGGAAAAACCAACAAGCATTTACAAATCAGTACTATACATACCTGGTTTATCGGAAAGGATAAAGAATTCTGATATTTATGATAAAGAAAAATACATCCTAGCAATGAAAACGAACAACACAACAAAAAAGTTATTTACAAATATGAAATCAAATCTTAATATAATGGACGAATATAAAAATACTAAATCATTGGCCCAAAAAACTGCACTTGCGGCCCACTGTGCAACAAATGGACACCAACCAGATTTAAGTAAAGTAAGAATACTTGAAAGAGAGAAGAATAGTACAAAGAGATATATGCAAGAGACGCTATACATAATAAATACCCACTGTTGCCAACTATTTCCCGAAAAATATAGCTAAATATTGTTTAAAAATCGCTAAATTCAGAAACAGGTAAAACATTTAGCGATAAATCGCTAACTTTTTTTTCATTCAAATAACCTCCAAAATTTATGAACAAAAATAGTATATTTTTTAGTTTTTAATTTATATTAAAACTTCTATAATTTATTCTCGAAAATATGTGAAACCATAAAATTAAGTCATGAAGAAAATATTTTTTTAAATTGAATGTACATATGTAACGGGTGTTTTTTTTAAAGGTATAGAACTTCGAATTGAAATAAAACACAAGAAAATCGTTTTAATGTCCATCAATTTGGCTTTATTGGAAGGATAATTTTATGCCATTAATGTTTAAATATGATTTCGGGCATGTGGCCGCCGCGGCTGGCTCGAATAAAGCCAATTCTACAGGTCCAATTTTCAACCACTTTTTCGAGCATATGGGGCCGTATGTTGGCAATAGCGCCACGAATGTTGGCTTCCAAGTCCCCTAATGTTTCTGGTTTGTTGGCGTAGACGAGCGACTTCACATATCCCAAAAGAAAATAATCCAATGGTGTCAAATCACACGATCTTGGTGGCCAATTGACAGGTCCATTCCGCGAAATTATGCGCTCATCGAATGTTTCCTTCAATAAATCGATTGTGACGTGCGCTGTGTGGCATGTAGCGCCGTCTTGTTGGAACCACAACTCATCCACATTCATGCCATCCAATTCGGGAACAAAATAGTCGGTTATCATGGCTCTATACCGGTCTCCATTAACGGTAACTGACTCTCCAGCATTATTTCGGAAGAAGTATGGCCCAATGACTCCACCAGCCCACTGCGCACTGTTCGACGTCTCTGCGGATGCGTATTATCACATAGAGTAAACGTAGTGCGAAAACGATCCATGGTTAACCGAATTAATTGCTCTGATGGACGATTATGTCGACTATAAAATGGACGGAGCTTGCGGTAAACTTCGCGAACTGAACCATTACTTTCGAAATAAATTTGCACGATTTGCAAGCGTTGTTCTTTTGTCAACCTGTTCATGATGAAATGGCAAACCAAACTAAATATTAGTCACTTGACAGCTGACAAAATGGCCGCCAGTTAAAAAAGTGATGCCAACTTAAAGTTCTATACCTCAATAAAAAACACCCAATATATACAAAACTATTTTTTAAAACAAAAATATTAAGGTCATTCCATGTAAATGTAATTCAAATAAATAAGTATTCAGTACTTAACAGCAAAATAAATCAATTAATTTTAACTGCAATAATAATTGATATTTAGCTGAAGATTTGAATCCACTCATCCGCAGTTTTATTGTCATAAGTAGAATTTGTACCTACTTTTAGCAAAACCGATTTTGGTACCTCATAATCGTGGCAGCATGTATTTTTTAATTTCAAGCCGTACCTATAAATATGTATTTACAATTAATGAAAAAAAAGTTGTAAATATCTAAAATTCAGAATATTTTACCTTATGTGTAATACCGCATTTACTGTATCAGTTATCATCCTATTTCGCTCCTTGGTTTTAACAATATTTAGGTGACTGAAAACCCTTTCAACATCAGCATTGGACCACGGAAGTGATAAGACGTCAATAGCAAATATAGCCAGCTCTTTGAAAGGATTATTTCCAGCAGAATCCTTAAAATTTAGAATTTCGGTCCAAAATAAACATGTTGAATTATTTTCAATCCATTTAACATAACGTATGTTTAAATATTGGCTATTTATAGCGTCAATCATATCAGATTTTATATTTAAAATTGATAAGAGAGGTAGTAAATTATCTGCAGTTGGTTTGAATACATTTTCAATCGAAAGCAAATTAACTAGCTTTAAAATTTTGTAGTTATCAGGCAATCTGCACACATATGTACATATATAACAAAAATTTATTAACATAAGTATAATTTACATACATATGTGTATTGTTATTTATATCATTTTACCTTTTCTTTATTTCCAAATTAAATTAACAAAAAAGTTAATACAGGATCTCCGAATGATTATTTTATTTGCTTCATCTAACAGTTTGTGATCTTTTAAGCGTTTCATATGTTTTTTAAATATATATCCCAAATAACAATCGATGCATATGTATTGGTGGAACTCTGAATTTATAATATCAATTTCAAACGTTGGGTTTATGAAAAATTGTTTTAAAAAATTTATAGCCAATTCGATATCATTAAGCTTTGTTAGATCACAGTTCTGACTTTGAAAACTTTTGTTTAACAATTGAATCCTGGTCAATATTGGTCGAAGAAATAAAAAATAGCTCAGATTTATTTCATAATTTCGAACAGATTTTGAGCTATGAAACATTTTTCATACGTTTTTGCTATGCCAAAATGTTTTTTCAATCCATTCCACTATTCTGGAAATTGAAACCTCGATAGAAAGCCAACGAGTATCACAAATATTTGTAATTTTTAAAGGTTCCTAGAATAAAAAATTTTAAGTATGCAAAAAAATTTATATCATATAATACACAATGTACCTCTCCATTATTTATTGCTTCGAATATGTGTTTGTAGCTCTGCTGTCGTATGTAACTCCTTGAGAACCAGTTGTAGGTCTCGTTTGTCAGATATTCTAGACAGTTTGGCATAGATAGTTTCCAAGAATGGGTTACTGGCAGCTGAATTCAATGGCAAACACATCTTATTAAAATAAGATTTGGAACTTTTTTTCAATTCTTTATAAACGCTCTTTTTGTTGCCTACCATTACGTTGGCATTATCAGTACCAATACCAAGTAGATTTTGAATTTCTATATTATAAATTTTTAGTACTTGCAAAACAACTTGTGAAATGCCTTCTGCGGCTGTGTCACCTACTTCAGCCAAACTTAAAAATGTCGAAACAATTTTTTGTTTTGTCGTACTAAAATAAATGATTACAATACCTGAAAAAAATGGTTTAATTAACTATTTATAAAATTTTCAAAATACCTACCTAACAATTTGATGATACCTATATCCGTTGATTCATCCACTAATATACTGAACCTGGCTTCAGAAATATCTTCGTAATTCTTTCACAAAGTGAGGCGCTAAAATGTTTTTGATTATCCCAGTACACTTGGTTCTGTGAATACGTATTTTATTTGCATCATCAAAATTGTTTTTGCACAAGTCATTTAGGTGATCCACTGAATTGTTTGATGTTTGTTGACACGCAAACAGAGTTAAAGCAACTTCCTCTCTTTTAACATTATCAACGGCAACAGTTGGAATAAATTCTAACTTCTTCCAACATGAACCTTTCAGTGAAGTGGTTGATTTATGTTTTTTAGTTTCTGCATGGCTCAAAAGGTCATATAATTTTTCTGATAGAGAATACCGGCAATATTTGCAAAATCCTTTGGTTTCATCTTTTTTATCTTGCTTAACCCACTGTTTTAATTTCTCAAGGTCTAGCCACTCACGCCGAAATTTTTGATTATACTTAGGACCCATGAAAAAAGGTTACACTAATTCACACCAAAGTACAAGTAAATTTTTGAATAGTTTTTACTTATACAAATACCGTTATTCGAGACTCGCTTGAAAAGTGTTGTTAAAAGTAAATAAATAAAGTAAAGTATATAAATAAAGTAAATAAATCAAATATTTTCTAGCAAAACGTGGATAAAAATCGCTAGATTTGACGAGAAAATAGCTAAAATGGCAACAGTGTAAATACCCCCTCAGACAAGAGAATTAATTACAAATCAGACACTGACAACTGCGCACACATATGTACATATGTATATAGATACACAATAAACAAACACAGAACGAAGGAAAAACTTGTGATCAGTAGGTGACAAAGTTTACAAGTATATAAAATTAATTCATTTATTGTTTTTGTTTAGAAAATTGTAATTCTCTGAAGATGACCAACAGAGTTGGTCGAAATATTGTAACAAAATATATCTAAAATTAAAAAATTAAAATTAATTTCTATGTAGTAAGAATTTTAACGAACATTTTTATATTGCTATATTAAATTGAATTAAGATTCTATAGGCTAATTGTTCGAAATTTTTAATTTAAATCTCAGAAAGACATGATAAATATTCCAAGGCACAAAGGCAAGTCAACATCAGTTTTTGTTATTCAACTTACACAGCAGAGCAGAACAGCTGTTTTCGAAAGACGCAACCCTTTCATCATCAGTGCTCATGTGTATTGTGTTTGTCACCACTTATTAGGTGACTTAGTTGAATGTGATAACAGTTCCTATTTACACAAATTTTATTGTGAAAAAGAATACGAGAACTGTATCAAGCTGATGTTAACATGTTATTGTTATAATACCCGTGTTACCGTTTGATTATTTTTCTTCATGTCCCATTTTTCTTAATTTTTTGTTCCATCATACCTAAGTCAAACTTTTTTTTTGGTTTGAATTTTATACTTAAGTACATGTGAACGTTTTTCCAATTTATTATGTATTGGTAGCTCAAGCCATAGCTTAAATTTGTATGTAGTAAGAATTTTAACGAACATTTTTATATTGCTATATTAAATTGAAGTAAGATTCTATAGGCTAATTGTGCGAAATTTTTAATTTAAATCTCAGAAAGACATGATAAATATTCCAAGGCACAAAGGCAAGTCAACATCAGTTTTTGTTATTCAACTTACACAGCAGAGCAGAACAGCTGTTTTCGAAAGACGCAACCCTTTCATCATCAGTGCTCATGTGTATTGTGTTTGTCACCACTTATTAGGTGGCTTAGTTGAATTTGATAACAGTTCCTATTTACACAAATTTTATTGTGAAAAAGAATACGAGAACTGTATCAAGCTGATGTTAACATGTTATTGTTATAATACCCGTGTTACCGTTTGATTATTTTTCTTCATGTCCCATTTTTCTGAATTTTTTGTTCCATCATACCTAAGTCAAACTTTTTTTGGTTTGAATTTTATACTTAAGTACATGTGAACGTTTTTCCAATTTATTATTGGTAGCTCAAGCCATAGCTTAAATTTGTATGTAGTAAGAATGTTAATGTTAACATCAGCTTGATACAGTTCTCGTATTCTTTTTCACAATAAAATTTGTGTAAATAGGAACTGTTATCACATTCAACTAAGCCACCTAATAAGTGGTGACAAACACAATACACATGAGCACTGATGATGAAAGGGTTGCGTCTTTCGAAAACAGCTGTTCTGCTCTGCTGTGTAAGTTGAATAACAAAAACTGATGTTGACTTGCATTTGTGCCTTGGAATATTTATCATGTCTTTCTGAGATTTAAATTAAAAATTTCGAACAATTAGCCTATAGAATCTTAATTCAATTTAATATAGCAATATAAAAATGTTCGTTAAAATTCTTACTACATACAAATTTAAGCTATGGCTTGAGCTACCAATAATAAATTGGAAAAACGTTCACATGTACTTAAGTATAAAATTCAAACCAAAAACAAGTTTGACTTAGGTATGATGGAACAAAAAATTCAGAAAAATGGGACATGAAGAAAAATAATCAAACGGTAACACGGGTATTATAACAATAACATGTTAACATCAGCTTGATACAGTTCTCGTATTCTTTTTCACAACAAAATTTGTGTAAATAGGAACTGTTATCACATTCAACTAAGCCACCTAATAAGTGGTGACAAACACAATATACATGAGCACTGATGATGAAAGGGTTGCGTCTTTCGAAAACAGCTGTTCTGCTCTGCTGTGTAAGTTGAATAACAAAAACTGATGTTGACTTGCCTTTGTGCCTTGGAATATTTATCATGTCTTCCTGAGATTTAAATTAAAAATTTCGAACAATTAGCCTATAGAATCTTAATTCAATTAAAATTAATTTCATTTACTATTAAAAAGACCTCAAGCCGAAAAATAGCTAACCAACAAACATATTATAAAAAAGGTATACAACAAAAGATATTCATAAAATTAAAAATTGTTTTCAGGGTTCGAAAATCGAAATATGTTTGTTATATAAAAATAGCCATATTTCTAGTTTAGGGAACTAAACTCATTTTATAATCAGGAAGAATTAAATTTATAATATATATAATATATATATATTTTATATTCGATTACAGGGTTGGAAAATCTAAATTTTTTGGTATGTAAAAGTACCATTTAAGTACCCAATGTTGTTGTTTTTAGTGGATTACACCTATTTTATACTTCAGGAAGAATTAAATTGATTTAAAAACCAAAAAAAATAGAAGTTCGATTCCAAGGTTGGAAAATCGAAATTCCTAATCTTTGTTTTTTTTAGTGAACTAAACCTTTTGTACTTTAGAAACAATTAAATTGGTATCAAAACCAAAAAATTTAGATATACGATTCCAGAGTTGGAGAACAGAATTTTTTTGGCAAATAAAATAATCAAAAGAGTCACTACTTTTGGTTTTTTTTTGGGCATTAAGCCTTTTTACGTTTAAGCAAGAATTAAAATTGTCCGTCCGTCCATCTGTGTAAATCACGATTCAGTCGAAACGAAAAGAGCTAGACTCTTGAAATTTGGGAATTATATATCTTGAAGAATAGCACAGGTTAAGTTCGGAGAGGACAGGTTAAGTTGCAAGAGGGAAAAAGTTCCCCTAAGAAGAACTAAACTAACCTCTAAAAAACAACATCATTTTTTAAGTTTTCCTGTAATTTTGTTAAGCAAATGATATATTTTTATATTAAAGAACGCTTTAAGCTTGGAGACACAAAATAAAAAGTTTTGGACCCCGCTCCCTTTAGTGGGCGTTATTATATGCAAAAATAGTGTAAACATTTAACAAATTTTTTAGTTAAGCCTACATTCCTTAAAAATAACATTTTTAAGCTTTAATAACGAGGCTGAGACGTAACCTGGTACTACTCTGCCCTACCCCGTCGTCCCCCTTTGCACCCTAAATGTCCCTATAAAAATTTTTTGTTGTTTAATTTTGTGTATAATTATCCCAAACATTTATTTTTAGAGTTTTACGACAAAGGTGAAATGTCTCCCGCACAGCCCTTGCCAGAGCGACCCCGCCAAAATACAGCTTTAATACCCTCCAAGGATAATTGGACCCCATAAAGTTATATATTCTTGATCAGTGATGAAGTCTATGACGGTCTAGCAATGCCCTAAGTTCGTATGTGGAAAACATGATATTGTCTATTTTTGAACTCCACCTATTTTATTGCTCGCTGATGTACGATATTATATAAAGGAACTCTGTCCCACCAAGTTAAACATTTTAAATTTACTTACTAAATATTTGGAGGGTATTTCAGATTCGACCCGGTCGAATATAAAGTTTCTACTTATTTATGTATGATTTTTGAGGAAAGTTTGTTGAAATATGTCACATTTAAATGCTATATGATAATTGCTTCTGTTTGTACATGGTTTGATACTTCTATATGTATACCAATGCAGTCATTGGGAAAATTGAAGCATGCGTGTAATTATTTTATTCATGCAAATTTCAAAAAGAAGTTTTTGTTATGGAGAAATTTATATGAAACGAAATTTGTTTAATTCTCGTCTGTTACTAATGATTGGCCATTATTGTGTTTAGCTCTTGCTACATCTTGGTATTCTAGCATATTGTTATATAGGGTCTGCCAAATAAATTTTTTTTTTAAAATGCTATAAAAAAAGGACTGAATATTTTCTCAAATTTCTTTTTTTATTTGAAAGTACAATCCTTTCCTTCAGCTCTGCGGCTAATAATGCGATCTTCAAAAACAGGGCGCAAAACATCGAGTGTAGCTTCGGCTGTGTGGCACGTAGCGCCGTCCTGTTGAAACCAAATGTTGCCAATATCCTTCTTTTCAATTTTTGTGAACAAAAATTCGTTCAACATGGCCCGATAGCGATCGCCACTGATTGTAACGGACACTCCTTGCTCATTTTCGAAGAAAAATGGCCCAATTATTCCTCTAGACCAAAATCCGCACAAACAGTGACTCGTTTTGGGTGCGTCGGCTTTTCAATGTATGCGTGCGGGTTTTCTGTGCCCCAAATGCGACAATTTTGCTTGTTTACATACCCGCCAAGATCAAAATGAGCTTCACCTGAAAAGATGATTTTTTTGACAAAATCGGCATCTTCTATAAGTCGATCGCAGGCCCACAACCATATTCTTTCATCGGAAGGATAAAACTAATTATCTGTCAAATCAGACATGTAAGTGTTACCATTCACGAAATAAGCACTAGTTGAAAAAAAACGTTAGATGGCGGACCCTTTATATAGCAGTCGGAATGGGAAGCAAGTGGAAGAGTTGAAATTTCTCATGGTCGGTTAATGGCAGGGTTATGCTATGCAGACTGGTGATGGTTTTTGAAATTTTTCTGCCTACTCGGAGTCAAGTATTCCAAACAATGAATTAGCAACATTTCCGCTGAAATCAACAGCTCCTCTTTTCTGCCGGGCTTTGTACAACAATTTGTTGTCAAGTCTCAATATGTCGGAGATGTTCTATAGTACTGAAGCATGAAGATGAGTTGTATTAAATATTATCACCACTAAATTCCATTGACTTGTTGAGATATAAGTTGAGCCCAGTTCTTCGAAATGAATCCCTAGTCTGGAACCGAAACGTTGGTTGTCAATTGCTGTTCCCAGAATCATTGCGATGCTTAAGATATTGCCTGATTTAGTTTCTTTTTTCTTAGGTTCAAGGCTATCATCTGCGAAAGTGTTGTATTCTTTTACTGAGGCTCTTGGAAGTGGGGCTATGTAATGAACTGCTGTTTTCAGAACTTTAGAGGCGCTTTTGACGTCTGCCACTCTGACTATATTATCTTCCCCCGACTATGGTTCCAGGCTTCAAATCTTTCGATTATTCTTTCCATAAGGCTCCGGAATGCGGTGATCGAGGAGGGATAAAATTGAATTGAATACTCTTCTGACAATTTAATATTTGTGCCCACAAAGCTTGTTGCATTGTCGCTAAACAGGTTTTAGTAGTGCGGACGGCGACTGACAAATCAGTTGATGGCTCCGATGAATGCATCAGGGGTTAGGTCGCTGACGAGTTCCAAGTGCACTGCTTTTGTAGCAAAGCAGCAAAATACTGCAATGTATGCCTTTTGTGGCTGTTTTCCCCTTATCTTGTAGTGAACTATTATTGAACCGTAGTAATCCACTACAGAATTAATGAATGGTCTCGCTGGTGTTACTCGTGTGGCGGGTAAGTTTCCCGTTATTTGATTGTAGAGTGCTGGTTTAGCTTTACTGTCTATGGTGCAGCAATGGCCTGTTGCCCTTGCCATGATTTTGCCTTTTATTGGCCAAAACTGTTTTCTCATTATTCCCAGAAGGGTTTGTGCACCACAATGCTTGTTGTTTTGTGAGCCATTTCAAACATAATCTTTGCAAATGAGTTATTATATGGAATAAGCATCTGGTGTTTGGAAACGTATTCCAATGGTGACGATTCAAGTCGGCCTCCTATTCGTATTATGCACTCTACGTCCAAAAAGGACGTAGCATACATTGCTAGTTCTCCATAATTCTTTGTATGTGGTGTGATGTTGAATTTCTTCTTTGAAATCGTATGCTTGTGTTGTGAACCTCGGTAATTAAACACGCGTTGTATTTGTTTTATATTACAGTTTCTTTATCTATTTGGTAAATATAATGAATTTGTTAATGCTGTAACTTACGACTTGTACTCTTTGGATGATACGCACAGACTTGTATCTGAATTGAATTCCATGTTGGATATGAATTATCACGGGTAGCACAGTTGCATTTATTAGAGTCGCATGTAGACAGTGTTGCGTACTCAACATATCCCTCCTTTTTAATGGTGCCATGCTGGAATACGCTTACTGCGATTTGAACGTCTAGTTGGTATTGAAATGTTTTCAGTGGGAGCATCTGCAATATCTGGTGTTGTGTTGAACCTTTCACTGGTATTCTGGGTGTCCGACAGAGTATTTTCTGGTGGATTATCTTGTTCTGGCTGGTTGTAAATTAAAAGATATTGGATCCTCTGGATCTACAGCCATGTAACGCTCACGAGTTTCATTTGCATGTGATTTGATGATTTTGTCAATATTTGACTCCTTGATTTTGATGTGGTAATTGACTTGACCAACTGACTATTTGCCCTGGACGCCATATCATCTTGTTGTTCTTGTAGGTTTTAACGAAAACTTGCTGATTGATCTGGAACTCACGATGATTTGCGCCATGCTTGCGATTAAACTGTGCTTGATAAGATCAATTTGTGTCCGCAGTTTACGACCAATAAATAATTCTGCTGGGCTTTTCCCTTCCGCGCAATCAAAGTTTGGTGTTGAACGATATTGCAATAAAAATTCTTGGGAGGTGAGTATTGTCATTTTGATCACTGTCTTGTGACTTTTTAATTGCGGTTTTGACAATATCCACGTAACGTTCTGCTTGTCCATTGCTTTGTGGATGGTAAGGAGCTGTCCTCACATGTTGAATACCTCGTTGATTAAAAAATTGTTGAAATTCTGCACTCACGAATTGTGTACCATTGTCTGATACTATATGGTATGCACCCTGTAAATAGATAATGCAGTGCGCGGGGTGGCATCCCAATCTAATCAGCTGGCCATCCAAAAATATACGGGGTGAAAAGGACAGATGATTGGACTGGGAAGGTAGCAGCTGATTTGTATTTACAAAAAGAAAATACGTGCGAAAAAATAGGAATTTAAAGAATTTTAGGAATGCGCTATATTTTAGTTAGTAGTAGGGCCGAGGAAAAATAGAGGCAAGTGTTTTGGAGGTAGAAAAGTTCAGGGGACTTGAATTTTTGGCGTCGAAGAAAGAAGGTGCGTTTGGTGGATCGCGGAAGAAAAGTGAAATTTTTATTAAAGAAAAGTAGAAAATCTTTGGTGAAAAATTCAGTTTTTGGTGAAAAATGCAGTTTTTGGTGATAAATGAAGTTTGGAATATAGTGTTTAATAAAGCAAAATAACAAAGCAAAACTTAAATATTTTATACAAAATGTTTGCATGTCAGTGTACATTCTCGTATATCTTGAAAACTTTTTGTCTTCAATAAAATACAATTATATTACAGTGAACAATATGTACAAAAATAATCGCAAAAACTAAAAAGAAAAAAAACTAAATATCGTTGCACACAAAAGTTAAGAATGCACCAAAATTTCTGGTGGTTAAGCAATGTCTATATGCATTTAATTGGTGCTTTACCAAATCATCAGTAGACTTCAACCACAGTTTTGAAAAGTTAAAAACCTCTTATCTTATGCATATACTTATATATAGGCTTTTAACTTTTCAAAACTTTGGTTGAAGTCTACTGATGATTTGGTAAAGCACCAATGAAATGCATATAGAGTTTGCTTAACCACCAACAAATAAATTTCATTTATATATAGTAGTATTGTGACAACAATGTGTCAAATAAAAAAATTTCATAAAAATCCATTATTTTTTTTAATGTTTGTAAATTTAACCTTTTTCGTGCTTTGGGAAGCCTCAGTGGTCTTTTAAAAACTAAAAATATTAAAATTTTTTTTCAGGGATGGGAAATAACAATTTTTGTTTCTGCCCATTCCGTATTTTGTAGTACATGTAGTAACTAACATTGTTAAAAATTTTAAGTTTTTCTTTAACAAAACCTCTTTATACGTCATGAAGATTTACATTGACCAAAAAAAAAATCAAAATTTCGAATCCAGGGTTGGACAAGTGCAATATTTTGTAGTACATGAAAGTGGCCAAAATGGTTAAAAAATTTAAATTTTTCTTAAATAAACCTACTTTGTACCTCCAGAAGACTTGCACTGATAAAAAATAACAAAATAAAATTTCACTTCCATGGTTGGGAAAATGAAAGTTTTTTTTGGTTCATGCAATATTTTGTAGTACATGTAATAACCAAAATTGTTATAAATTTTGAGGTTCTCTTATATAAAATCACTTTATACTTCATGAAGATTTACATTGATAAAAAATTTTTAAAAATTAAAATTTCGCTTCCAGGGTTGGGAAATTTCAATTTTTTATACATAAAAGTATCCAAAATTGTTAAAAATTTAATATGTTTCTTCAATAAAACTACTTTATACCTCATGAAGAGTCGCATTTATAAAAGAGCAAAAAAAAATTAAATTTCAATTCCAGAGCTGGGAAATTGAAGCTTTTTTTGGTACATGCAATATATTGTAGAGCATGAAAGTGACAAAAATGGTTTCATTTTACACTTTTTACACTGACCTACATCTTACATCTTTCATCAATTTGCAAAGATGTTAACATCTTCCCATAAGAATTATACAGGGAAAAAAGTTTACATCTTTCTACATCTGTCGAAGATGATCCTTTCTCATTTTGTTCCACCTTACATCTTTCGTTATTTTAAGTGTCATCACTAAAAAAAATGGCAAAAACTCGATTTTCTTTGGGTCATCACTAGCAAAATGACATTGCAGAAAATAAACAAAACAAATTTATTCAACAAATAAATATTCATTATTTGTAATATTTTTACTTACAAGCATCCACACCTTTCGAGGAAGGGTCACTTCTACCAAAACTTCTTCTTCATCATCATCTTCCAGAATGGCGTTCAATATATGAATGCACTGCATTAAAATTTGGGTTTGTTCTTGCAAATTAACAACCAATCCAATGATAAATGCCTTCTCCATATCCATTTTTTTTAATATTTTTTATTTTTAACAAAAGTTATGCGTCTTTTCTTTTTTTTTTGACAGCTGAATAAATGAAAGATGAAAGATGTTGCCAATGTAAATTCATGTTTCACATTTTCAACATCTTCCATGCGTTTCACAAAGATGTAGGTCAGTGTAAAAAGGCTATAACGTCGGTTTTAAACTAATTAAAACAATTTTTTATTTCAGGAAAAACAAAATGGGTATCAAATATTAAAACAAATAAAAATTTCGATTCCAGGGTTGGAAAACTGCAATATTTTGTGGTACATGAAAGTGACCAAAATGGTTACAAATTTTAAGTTTTTCTTAAATAAACCTCATTATTAAGAGTTGCATGAACCTCATTATTAAGAGTTGCATTGGTAAAAAACAACAAACAAAAAAATTTTAAATTTCGTTTCCACGGTTGGGAAATGGAAATATTCTTTATGCATAAAAGTAACAAAAGAGGCAATTGACGTTGTTGTTTTTGCTAATTAAAACTACTTTATAATTCAGGAAGAACAAAATTGGTATTACAATCTTAAAAAATCAAAATTTCTTTTTTTGCCTAAAATTCAAATATAAAAATCAAGAAACTCAATAAAACATGCAAAATTTCTTATTTTTATTTAAAAAATGTATATTTACGTCAATACATCGCACTCGTTCAACAATACTGTATTAACTCGAATTTTTTTATTATATCTTTTTGGCAAAAACAATACATAACACTTCTATCTACCTATGGTCAAAAATTCCCATAATTCCGACTACTCTTTCTTAATAAAATTACATGTTGTGACCTTTTTCCTGCTGAAATGGGTTATTTCTGTGAATCAAGAAAACAAAATTATTTTGAGTTGTTTGAAGTGATTGGCCCTAAGAAATAATTGTTTGTTCTTATAAAAAGTAGTATTTTGAGTTAAGTTGTTATTCTAATAATAAAAGTTTATTTTAGTCAGGTAGTATTTTAAGTTGCAACTCTTTAATTGATTCAGGCTAAGCTAATTTTTTGTTTTAATTCGATATATGATTGTTTTTATGAAATAGTGCTTAAGTTTTTCTTTGAGTTGTTACTGTTTTCGTGAAATAATTTTGTTTTTTATTGACTTATTACTGTTTTGATGAAATATTTTTAATGAAACTTTGTAATATTTGTAATATTATTATCATTTTGCATTTGAGCAATATAGCAAAAAATGATCAGCGAATATTTGAAATAGAAAAGTCTAATTAGTTCAATTAACAAAATGAGTTGTCCAAAAAAAAGATGCCACTGTCGGAAAATAAAAGAAATGATATTATGGATATAGTCAAGAGAAACATAATCTCCAAAAAGGATTACGATTCATACTACGAAAATTTCAATTTTATATTTTTAACTTTTTTAATTTAATAAAATATATATTTTAAGCTTTTTAGCTGGTGTTAGCATTTATTTAGCTTTAAAAACTTTGTTTACTTTAGTCTTTTTTCATTTCGTGTTTATCTGTATTAAATACAGCAATAAATTTCATATAAAAAACACAACTCAATATATTTACTTCTTATAAACAAAAATAATTCAAGAAAATGATAGTAACTAAAAAAATTGCTTTTCTATCTGCAGACAATTTTTTTTTAATGTATGAATTTCTATTTTAATAGTGAACCTTTTTGTTTATGTAAATTGTATTACAGGATGTTAATTTCCCAACAGGCTATAGGTTCAAATCTGCGAAACTGCAAATTATTTTTTATTTATTTTTATTTTTTAATAAATGAACGTGATTGCATTCTATTTATTAATTTTTTTGAGAGTGGAATATTAAGAATATTTTTCATAGTCATTAAACCAGCAGAACGGATCAGTACTGATTTCGAGGCCGCTACGCCATCTCATCAGCGTTCTTTGTTCAATTTTTCCACTTTTGCAAGTGGTGCTAGTTAGTAGGAATATCAACTATTTAACCAATATTTTAACGAAAATTGAATATGAGAAGTTATCACATTCATATTATTAAGTTATTACATTTTTGGTTAGTACGAAATTCCCCAACCCTGACAATTAATATTCCCAATATTCCATGTATTTCTTTCGCTTTTTCCAGAGCCATCGGCTGCTGATAACTAAAGCTTCTTTGTTATTTTATGTTCAAGTAATTGAATTTAGTTTTCAATTTACAATGAAGATGTAAACAAGTGCGCGTGCCCTCGCAACGTTTTAAATTAATGTATGAATTTCTATTTTAATAGTGAACCTTTTTGTTTATGTAAATTGTGTTACAGGATGTTAATTTCCCAACAGGCTATAGGTTCAAATCTGCGAAACTGCAAATTATTTTTTATTTATTTTTATTTTTTAATAAATGAACGTGATTGCATTCTATTTATTAATTTTTTTGAGAGTGGAATATTAAGAATATTTTTCATAGTCATTAAACCAGCAGAACGGATCAGTACTGATTTCGAGGCCGCTACGCCATCTCATCAGCGTTCTTTGTTCAATTTTTCCACTTATGCAAGTGGTGCTAGTTAGTTGGGGAATTTCGTACTAACCAAAAATGTAATAACTTAATAATATGAATGTGATAACTTCTCAAATTCAATTTTCGTTAAAATATTGGTTAAATAGTTGATATTCCTACTAACTAGCACCACTTGCAAAAGTGGAAAAATTGAACAAAGAACGCTGATGAGATGGCGTAGCGGCCTCGAAATCAGTACTGATCCGTTCTGCTGGTTTAATGACTATGAAAAATATTCTTAATATTCCACTCTCAAAAAAATTAATAAATAGAATGCAATCACGTTCATTTATTAAAAAATAAAAATAAATAAAAAATAATTTGCAGTTTCGCAGATTTGAACCTATAGCCTGTTGGGAAATTAACATCCTGTAATACAATTTACATAAACAAAAAGGTTCACTATTAAAATAGAAATTCATACATTAATTTAAAACGTTGCGAGGGCACGCGCACTTGTTTACATATTCATTGTAAATTGAAAACTAAATTCAATTACTTGAACATAAAATAACAAAGAAGCTTTAGTTATCAGCAGCCGATGGCTCTGGAAAAAGCGAAAGAAATACATGGAATATTGGGAATATTAATTGTCAGGGTTGGGGAATTTCGTACTAACCAAAAATGTAATAACTTAATAATATGAATGTGATAACTTCTCATATTCAATTTTCGTTAAAATATTGGTTAAATAGTTGATATTCCTACTAACTAGCACCACTTGCAAAAGTGGAAAAATTGAACAAAGAACGCTGATGAGATGGCGTAGCGGCCTCGAAATCAGTACTGATCCGTTCTGCTGGTTTAATGACTATGAAAAATATTCTTAATATTCCACTCTCAAAAAAATTAATAAATAGAATGCAATCACGTTCATTTATTAAAAAATAAAAATAAATAAAAAATAATTTGCAGTTTCGCAGATTTAAACCTATAGCCTGTTGGGAAATTAACATCCTGTAATACAATTTTTTTTTAGTTTTCTTTATTTTGCAATCTATCATATGATATTAAGCAAATTTGATAAAAGTTTCTTATTACTCAAGAAGAAAAAAAATATTACATATAGTATATTACATCAGTATATAATATCACTAAGATTAGGCATAGAAATATTAATGTTTTATTTAGTTACATAGAAATAGAATAAAAAAACAAATAAAAAATAAAAAAATAAAAATATATTAAGCATATTTATGTTCTAAATGGAAGATCCAAAATATGTATTCTCTTCAATCTTCTAATTTCATTAGTTTCGTCTAAAAGACATATAGCTAATACGTTTGGGTGATCACTTAATCTATTTAGATATTTTTCAGTAAGCCTTTTGATTTCATCCTTCACTTTTGGAATTTTTAGATCAAAATGTATTATATTGTTTGTGATATACCATGGTAGATCCAGAAAGCTTCGAAGGGTTTTAGATTGAAAGCGTTGTAAAATTTCTATATTGGAGGTACTGGCTGTCCCCCAAAGTTGAATTCCATACGTCCAAATTGGTTTGAGAATAGCTTTATAGATTCTTAATTTATTTTCAATACTTAGTGGGGACTTAGGGCGAAGAAGCCAGTATAATTTTTTAAACTTTATGTTTAGTTGAACACGTTTAATCTTGATATGGTTTTTCCACGTTAATCTTCGATGCATGTACATTCCAAGGTATTTGATGCAGCTTTTATGTGGTATGACTTCATTGTTTACTTTAACAGCTTCACAATTTTCTCTCCTTAAGGTAAATGTTATATGACTGGATTTACTTGAGTTAACCTTTATATTCCACTTAACAAGCCAGTTTTGTAGATTGTCTAGCTGCCTTTGTACAAAGATAGAAGCTTCAGTTGGAGAATCGCTCACAGCTAGTATTGAGGTGTCATCAGCATATGTGGCCACTAAAACGTTGTCAGATATTGGTAGATCCGTATATAGGAGAGGTCCAAGGACGCTACCCTGAGGAACCCCAGCTTTAATTTGTAGAAAGTTTGAATAATCGTTGTTGTATTTGACATAAAAGAAACGATCCAGTATATATGATCGCAGAAGTAAATAAAATGGTGTTGGTAGAAGCTTCTTTAATTTGTACAACAGCCCCGCATGCCACACGCGATCGAAGGCTTGTTGAACATCTAAAAATACGGCACAGCAGTATTTTTTGTTCTCCAAGGCTTCAGTTATAACTTGTACAATTCTGTGGCATTGTTCAGGCGTGCCGTGCTTGAGGCGAAAACCGAACTGGTGGTGTGGGATTATATTGAATTTTTCGACCAAGGGCGTAATTCTGCGCATAAATATTCTTTCGAATACTTTCGAGAATGTCGCCAGTAAACTTATAGGTCTGTATGACGAAATATAGTTTTCTGATTTATTAGCATTAGGTATCATTGTGATCATGGTATATTTCCATTGTGAAGGAAAATGGCTTAGTCTAATTATAGCATGAAATATATATATATGTTAAGAATAGTAATCCTTTTTTCGGTAGGTGTTTTGCCATAAGACCATTTATTTGATCATATCCAGGTGATTTCCTTTCGTTCAAGTGGTCTATCTCTTCACGAATCTCTCTTGGGGAAATATGTTCAATGAGTAGATCCATTAGGCAAGGTGAGTCAACAAACGTAAGAATTTTATTTTCATCTGGAGTGCCAGAATTAAAATTGAACGGTTTAAAAACTGACTCTAAATATAATGCAAATGCCTTAGCTTTATCTTGATCGGACTTTAACCATTCATTGTCTTCATTTTTAATTGGAGGATCTCTTTTTTGCGGTCGCTTAATATATCTGAGTGCTTTCCAAAGGTTCTGCTTATTTTTGGCATTTGGTTGTAAGTTTTGTAGGTGTACTTTGACAGAGTTGTTTTTAAATTGCCTTAAAAGATGGGTTAACTCCTTAGTTATACTATTTAGATTGCGTTTGTCTTGTGGGTGACGAGATATTTGCCATTTTTTTACGAAGTTTTCTTTTCTTGGCTATGATTGCTTTTATTTCAGAAGACAAAATAAATATGTTGTTGGTCGATATCTTAAAATTATTGGGCGTTGAACGATAAGCTGCTTCGTGCAACAAGTTTGTAAAATATTCGACACTTTCGTCAATGTCTTCGCCATTTTTCAAGGAAACATTCAAATTTATATGCGTTTCTATCCAATACATAAAGGATTCAACGTCAGTGTTTCTGGAAAATAAATGGTAATTAGTAAATGATAACGCTGTACTCTATGTTAAAAGTACTGGAGAGTGCTCAGAGCTCAAGTCAAAACACTCCAATATATTCAGATGATTTGACGGAATACCATTATATATAAAAAAGTCGAGAAGATCTGGAACCTTATACGTATCTGAAGGCCAGTATGTAGGTCTGCCTGTTGAAAGTACTGAGTAGTTTCTATTTTGGAGACATCTCAAAAGCTCTTTTCCTTTAGGATTGTGTGTTCGCGATCCCCACCATGGATGCTTGCTGTTGAAATCACCTCCTATTAAAAATTTCGATCCTATTTGATCAAAAAAACGTTCAAAGTCATCTTGTTTAAGATTAAATCTTGGGGGTAGATAAACCGAACCAATTGTTAGCGATGTATTTTCACATTTAATAGAGATGAGTGTACACTGTACAAATTTTTCTTGAATTTCGTTTAAGATATTGTATGAAATTTTGATTTTATAAGAATTGCAGAGCCACCATGCGCTGCATCATTAGGATGGTTTGTATTGACAAGGTTATAGCCATGGATATAAAAGTAAGATTTACTTGTAAAATGTGTCTCTGACACTAGAAAAATGTCTATTTTGTTTATGTTGAGAAATGTTTCTACTTCTTGTTTATGGTTTGATAGACCATTAGCGTTCCATATTGCAAACCTAAGATCTAGTTGCATAGTTTTGTTACTAAAAGTGTAATCATTTTGAGCAAGTTATTTGTCTGCTCTATTTGGCTTTGGATTAGTGACTCTAGTCTTGCAAAGGAACTAGTTTCATTAGGTGCAGACCTCGTAACGTCAGCATAAGACCTGCCAAAATTGTTAAAACTTCTGTTTGCTGTTTGGTTAATGCGTGATATATTATTTGCGTTGTCTATTATTTATTGATGATTTCTGTTTGAAATGTAATTATGAGAGATGTTTAGTTTTTAAGATATTTTGATAAATTCTACATCCACGGTAATTGGCTGGGTGATCCTGATCGCAATTTGTGCAGCGAGCAGGGCAGACTCGATTCTTTTGACATTCTGCAGTAGGATGATCGCTTCCACATTTTACACAACGAAATGGTTTTGTACAGTAAGACCTTGTGTGACCAAATTCCTGACATCGGTAGCACTGCACAAGTTGCTTTACTTTTCTTGGTGGCTCCACCTTAACAGACGCAAAGTTCAATTGCTTAAGATTGTATATTGTTTTATTTTCGTCGCTCGAGATCAACAAAAAATATTGGAAGTGGTTCTTTAGTTATCCTGCTGTGTACGTTTATAATATTTCTAACTTTATGCAGATCTAACTCTAAACCCTGTTTTATTTCATCTATTGGAGTTGAATAATGCAAATTTTTATGACAACTCTAAAAGCTCTTTCAGTTTTTAGTTGATAGGTATGAAACTGAATTTGTTTTTTATTACAAAAACTTATTATCTTTTTGTAAAAGTCTGCTGTATTCGTCATTAATGTTATTTGTTTATCTTTTAAGGCTTTGTATGAAAACTGCTCTGGCAAAATTATTTTAGAAAAGTCTTTGATCATGTTTGATACATTTTCTACGTTGGGTATGAATAGTGGCGGTGGTTTTGGCAAATTCGCGGTACCTGGGTCTGATTGCTTACTTGAACTCATCATCTACGTCGTCAAGTTCCTTATACCTGTTGTTGTAGTTGCTGATATTATTTTCGGTTGATGCTCTCTTCTTTTCAGGTTGATTTATTGGTGACATAGAACATGATCGTTTACTGGATTTTACTACCTGCCAGTTAATATCAATATCGCTCTCGTCACTATCACTTCGTTCAAACATTCTGTTGCTAGGCAGAACATCGAATTAAGCAATGCAACTGTTTTTATTGTTTTTTTTTCTTTTTTCTATTTGCTTTGCTAAAAGTTTTTTTATCTCTCTTTAATTATTCTTATACGCATATAGTAATTGCATTACATGCAATCACAATCTTCGAACTTTATTTTATCCGCACCAATTGCTAGTAGTACTTAACTCATAGGCAGTCAAAATAAAACTGATCTGCAGACAATGAACCAATAAAAATGTTATGCAGCGCAATACAATAATTGATGGGGTTTCTAAATATTGCCGAACTTTTGTTAATGAAAACTTCTTTAAGCGTTAAGAAAACAGTTTTTTGTCTCTCCTGAAAAATTTGAAGTTTTTAAGTTAATACTGTATTGTTGAACAAGTGCGACATGTCTATCACATTTTTTCAAATATTCATAAAGTGCTTGACAATTCATACAGTGATGGCTACGCAGTCCCTAACGCATCATATATAGCGCTTCTTTTGTAAAAAATGGGGATTTTTACTGGATGTTTCAAAATTCCGAACGAAAATTGATTTGTACGAAATCTGTGTTATTTGTAAATTATTTTGGGCGTTTTGTTTTTAAAAATTTAGCTTGGCTACTTATAAGCGAAAATGTAGCAGCTTTGATATTTTAAAAATGTAATAGCAGCAAAAAGTAGGACAACCCCAGACACTTATTAAAAAAGTAGGAGGCCGGACCCCGACGATCTAAAAAAGAGAACGGTGTCCGGGGGAAAGAGGACGGATGGCAACCCTAGGTCTAGGTAAATTGATGATTGACTGAACTTTATTTGGATCCGGCCTGATACCGCTAGAATCAACTATATGACCCAAATATTTTATTTGAGTTTTAATAAAATCACATTTTCCAAAATTGACCGTCATGTTGTACTCTGCAAAACGATTAAGAACTAAACGAATCTAGTGTTTCACTAGCAACTATTACGTCATCTAAATATGCTGTGGCTTCTGGAATGCCGGTTAGAATCTTTTCGATTGCCTGTTGAAATGCACCTGGTGCTGACTTAATTCCAGGAACTAGCCTATTGAACGTATATAAGCCTCGATGTGTGTTGATAGTTAAGATAGACTTGGTTACCTTATCTACCTCGAACTGCATGTATGCATCGTTAAAGTCTAATCTTGTGACGTACTTACGGTTGTTGAGATACATACATAAAGATGTCTTCTGGTAGAGGGAGTGGATGAAAGTGTGGTTCAACCTTTTCGTCCAGACCTGTTGAATAGTCTGCACATATTCTGATCTTACCACTGAAGCGTCTCACTGTAACTATAGGTGCTGCCCACTCTGAAAAATTAGTTGGTGACATCACGCCTTCTTCCTCTAAACGATTGAATTCAGCATCCCCTAGGGAGATTACTGAATATGGTACTGGATGGCTTGGACAAAACATTCGAACAGCATTGGGTTTGAGTGGAAGATGGATCTTCATTTTGGAGCAATGACCAAGCTTCTCCTCAAAAGCTGGAAATTCTTTCTTAAAATCTGTGATGTGATTGCTATATTGCTGAATTGATTTGCAGAAAGAGTCGATTGGGATTTCCCAAAGACCAAATTCTTCGAAGAAATCTGCACCTGCTATGTTAAATGATCGAACTGTTGTTACAAAAACAACTCAACAAAATTGTTTTTGTTGAGTTGTGAAATGCAATAGTTGCTTTAAATTCGCCAATGAATTCGATATAATTACAATTTGCATCTCTTGCTGTTCGCTTTGTTGTGTTTAATGTTGGACGATTGATATCAAACCATATTTGCTTTGAAATGATTGAAATGTCTGAAGCTGTGTACAGTTGAAGCTCAACATTTACACGGTTTATAAATACATTGACGTATTTACAATGAAACAAGTTGTCAACACTGTTGTCAACCATTCTTGTTTGAGCATGCGAATTCTTATTAGAATTTGTGTGATGATTACTTGCATCTGTTGTTGTTTGCGACTGACGGTTATTTGGTTTTGTATGTTTTTGTTTGCTGTTGTTGCTTTTTGTGTTACAATAACCATCTTTGTGTCCTACTCTATCACATTGCCTACATTTATGATTTTTGTAGTGGCAAAATTTTGCGTAGTGCATGGCGCCACAAAACTAACAAGGAGTTGAAGGTGTTCTAGATTCTTCTTTGAGCGTATTAGAAATCTTCTTACCTTTTTGTTGCTTTGTATGAATGGCTTGTGTTTGTACAGGTTCCTGTTGAATGCTGCCAATCATTTTTGTATCCTGCTGACGCTGGAGAGTGCGCTGAATTTCCTGGTTTATGAAATCTAAGGTCACTGGCTTCTATGGTTTCTCCTCATCCAGCATTCTTAAAATCTCATTGCGAAAATTTGCGTCTTTTGATTACTGAAGACCACTGACGAATATGAGACAGTTTAAATTGTCCTTTGTACATTTTTCCAGTTGGCAATTTTCACAGAGGCGATTTACTTTTGCAATATATGCCCCAAAGTTTTCAATTTCTGATTTGACAGTCTGAAAACATTTGTAACGGCTGCTGAAGAGTGATTCTCTCTTACCGAACATGTTTTTCATCTTGTCGAGAGTAACATCAAATGAAATTTCTGTTGGTTTTGACGGTAGCATGACGTCTGCATATTGTTGATACACGTTTTGGCTTACTTTTCTTTTCATGGTATCTGGCGTACCATGAACTTAATGTGTGCTTTTCCTCTGGATCATATACAAAGTCACTGATTTGCTTTGCCAGAATATCCATAAGTTGTCCTCTGTTGAAATAATTTGATGACCGTACTGCTACGGTATTGTGCTCCTCCAATGATGGGGATTCTGTTATGTCGTGACTTACGATAACTGGAAAAGTTTGTTGCTGAGTGACCATGAATCGCTCTTGGCGTTCAAACATGTCAACTTGTTTCCGGAGCTGCTGCTGTTGGCTGAAGTAGTAGAACACGAGACTATGACGCGGAGGGACGTGAGTTCGAGCCCGCGCTGTCATGAAATATTGTGTTGAATTCTTCTAAACAGCATTAGTGCGTGGTTGTGTTAGTTGTTGCCAGCCTGTTTCAATGATGAAGGCATAGTCACTGGTCACTGAACATAATTGGCAGCAACTGACACTATCATATACTAAAAAGTTGAGTAACAGCACCCACCTTCGTCGGCCCTGTAGCAAAAATTAGCCGGCGAAGTAAAAGGTTGAAATAGCTACATACAAAAACAACTGTCTATCTTCTCATCTTTCCTAATATGTCCCCTCAATACTATCACCTCGTTTTCTAGTTCCAGCGCAATGCACTCCATATGTAGGGGTTATCCCCTGAGTGCTGGTCCTACTCCTAAAAAAAAAACAGAAGTTGTTGCTCTTGACGACTTGCTGCCTCTTGTTGTTGTACTAGGATTTTCGCTAGGACCTGTTCAAGTGGTGATGCCGTCATGATGGTTAACAAAACTATAATTTTTCCTTTTTCTTTTCTGTATTTTCTTGTAAAATATTTTTCTGATGAAATCTATTTTATAAAAACACTTTTTTCACATACATCCTCGTCGCCAATTTGTTGTGAACCTCGGTAATTAAACACGCGTTGTATTTGTTTTATATTAAAGTTTCTTTATCTATTTGATAATAGTTATGCAATAAAGTAATAAGGTAAAATATAGTGAATTTGTTAATGCTGTAAGTTACGACTTGTACTCTTTGGATGATACGCACAGACTCGTATCTGAATTGAATTCCACGTTGGATTTGAATTATCACGGCTAGCATGGTTGCTTTTATTAGAGTCGCATGTAGATAGTGTTGCGTACTCAACAGCTTGCATTTGTTTTATTATAATTGCTAGTGCATTTCTTAATTCAGATGTTATTAATACTCTCTGAATTTTCTTCCCCATGTAAAAATAGAGGACCATAGAACTACAAGGAGCATTCCTTGAGATGCCTGGGTGCGATTCCTGAGGCAAAATGTCTGCTGGATTGCATTTGGTGCTGACGTGGAACCATTGCTCTGCTCGAGTGTTCTCAAGAATTATTGAAATCCGATTAGCTACGAAGGTGTTGAGTGATTATGCGAGTTAATCCATGATAGAAAAATTTCTGAATCGATATAACACCAAGCTTGGCTCGTTATTTGCAGATCGGCTGCGATTCTTGTAGATAATTGTGCGCAAAAACCTAATCGTGGCATGTTTTAAGTAGAGCTGGCCGAGATTTAGCGCAAAGAAGTTGTGTCATTGTTATTCTTTTTTTCATAGTTCCTTGAAGGTAATCCGCTGACCCATAAGCTTTTTCTGAGGCATCAAAAAAATATACAACCGGATGGAGTCTGGAAGTCCTCTATTGAAAATATGCTTTGATATTTTCAATGTTTATAGTGCAGACAGTTCTGTCCGAAAACTTATCCATTTGGTAGGCATCGACTCAGGTAGGCCTTGATCCCAGTCGAGTTTTAACTTCCACTGTTCTTTAATGAATATCTTTGCTGTGACGGCTATGGGAGACTGAAGACCTATGGGCAGAAAATTTTTTAAGGTCTGACGTGACTGTACGTTTGGTGATTGCTTTACTGTCAGTATTGCACAACTGATGGTCTTTTGGAAGCCACGTGAGTCCAAGTGTGCCAATGGAGTCTAATTTGGTACTCGAAGTCCAAATTTAGTTCCTGATAACCTTGTGGAAAATTATTTAATAACTGCGGGTGGTTCGCACACCACTTTCGTAGGGTGACACCACTTTCGTAGGGTGACACCACTTTCGTAGGGTGACACCACTTTCGTAGGGTGACACCACTTTCGTAGGGTGACACCACTTTCCTTCATAATCTGTTGAAGCTGCTTTTGTATTTGTATGGATGAAGTAGTGTGGTGAACTAATGCAATCTGATGATATCTTTATCATGTGTTTCATGGATTCATATTTATTTTTAAATTTTGTGTAGTCAATCTAGAGTTCTGGATTATTCCGGAGTCGATGACATAAATCGATTAAGACCAACTCTGTCGGACTCCCCAAGTGTTTCGGGGTTTTGGTGGAATGGATTCTCATTATTCCGTGTGGTGTGCTATGCAAACAATTCTTCCTACCGTATACATATCATCTAAAATATTTTAAAGCCCATACAATAGCTAAAAGTTCTTTTGCTATGGATGAGTAATTCCTTTTATGATTATTCAATGTACGACTTGTGTCGCAAATGGGTCTACACAGGATAAGACGTTACTAAGCTTTTGAGTTTCTCAAATGCTTCAATATATTGAGGATCACTTTGATAAATTTGTTTATCTTTCTGTAAATATTTTATTATAGGTGATGCTAGAGAAGAATAATTCTTAATAAATTTCCGGTAGTAATGGTTAATCCCAGAAATGACTTAATCTGTTTTACTGTCCTGGGTAGAGTTACCTAATTTATTGTCCTAATCATGTGAGGGTTTGACTTAATGTCATCAGCAGTTATGATATGCCCCAAAAATTCTGCAATTGCATTTATTAAGCTGTACTTTAAGACCGTACTCGTTCAATTTGCAAAAAAATCTTGTTTGAACTGAAGCAATGTTCATCAACTAAAGTTGAAAACACTAGTATGTCAACCATGTAGATTTATTCATGTAGTCTCTCAATATAAAGTTCATCATCCTCCGAGACGTGGATGGTGTATTATTAAATCCAAATGGCATTCTGATATACTCATTATGACCAAAAGGTGTTCTCTACAGTTTTTTCTATATCACTTTCATACGCCATTTTTCCCTATTAGAGCTGTCAGATTTCTTCTTGACAATCTACAAAGGTGATTTACTCGCTCTTATAATTCCTTGCTCTAGCATTTCATTGATGTGTTTCCCTATTTCTGTTTCATGTTTCTGGGGGTATTTATATATATTTGAGTAAATTGGTTTATCCGTATTTGTACGAATGCTATGTTTTATAACTGTGGTAGCACACAAAATCTGACCATCCTGGTAAAATTTATTTTTATGTTTATAATAAAGCTTTTTAAGCTTCTCAGCTTCATTTGAATTTAAGAAATTGGATTGGATATCTTCAAAACTTATTTCACATTTCTTTAAGCTATACATATATGTATGTCCGTCGTCAAATTTAACTTTAAATTCATTCTCAATTTATTTTTTATGAAAAGGTATAGAAATATAATTTTTCAGTTTTGTACCGATCAGCATGTACCGATGCTTTAAGCGGCATTAATGTATTACTTCATATTATGCAATAAAATTTTTTATCTTTAAGGTCTATTAATTTTATAGTCATTGTGTTATTTAGAATACGAAATTCAACTGAAAGAGTAGAAACAACAGAAGAACCTCCTAAAGTATTTAACAGAATTGGGCTTATAAGATTTTGTGTTTAGAATAAAACTGAAAATATATTGAAGTCAGTTATTGCAGCTCCAGCATCGATCAAACATTTTTTTTTTTAGGAGTAGGACCAGCACTCAGGGGATGACCCCTACATATGCAATGCATTGTGCCGGAACTGAAAGCGAGGGATAGTATTAAGGGGACAGATGAGGAAAGATGAGAAGATAGATAGTTTTTTTGTAGCTATTTCAACCTTTTACTTCGCCGGCTAATTTTTGCTACAGGGCCGACGAAGGTGGGTGCTGTTACTCTGCTTTTTAGTACACGATAGTGTCAGTCGCCGCCAATTATGTTCAGTGACCAGTGACTATGCCTTCATCAATGAAACAGGCTGGCAAGAACTAACACAACCACGCACTATTGCTGATCAGAAGAATTCAACACAATATTTCATGACTCAGCGCGGGCTCGAACTCACGACCCTCCTCTTCATAGTCTCGTGTTCTACTACTTCAGCCAACAGCACCCACATTATTATTTGTTTTTTATTAAAAGTTAAAAGCACTAGGGATAATCGGTTTTCTGAGTCCCCTGTTGAAAATTTTCTACTACATCAACATTATCTAGACACTAAATTATTTCTAAAGTTTCCTGATCTTCTATAATCGTTACCATCACGGCGCACAGTGGTTTTATTGGCCAAAACTCTGTAACTTTTTAAGTAATAACGATTTTTTGGTAGTTCGTTTTTAGTCAATAGATAACATCTTAAGCTTTTATCGAGATTAGGTTTCATTAAGATCGGTACAGCGGTTGTTAAGAAATGTAAGCTAAAGATAAATTTTCGATCTTTTCTTCTTAAATCTTGTTTGTAATTCCGTTTCAAATCTGAGAACTCATATTTGACCCACTTCCTCTTAACCGATTTGGCTCAAATTTGGGAAACAAGTCAATCTTGGAAGACAATATAATAGGGTGGCCCCTATTTTCATTGAGGTATTTTTCGTATTTTCATTTGGATGGCCCAAATTTTAACTTTATGCTTAACAATACTTACATATTTCTTAGTTTTTGTTCAATTTTAAAATAAAACAGTGTAACTTAATTTTTCTTTAATTATATATTTACTTATAGTCATAATAGATTGTAAATAAATAAAATAACATTTAATTTTAATATACGTTTGCTATCTGCAATTTGTATTTATGGCAGTGAATGGTTTCTAAAGTAAAATTTACTAGCAATTCTGATAGAATTTTGTTTGTAAAAATATTGTGTATTTTCATTGAAATAAAAAAGTGTTCTACGGGCGGGTCCGGGCGGGTGCAAAAGTATATAAAAATGGCTTAAAGAAAACACTTTTGCCTTTCTTTGGATGGTTTCGATTTTTGTTCCTTTTTTGTCCTTCAAAAGTTATACACTATTAAACTTCAAATTTTACGAACATATGGTGGCTTAAAATTTATTATATAACACCTTAACTACAAATTATACAGGGTGCGCAAATGCAATTTGTTAAAAACAACAGTCCACCCAACATAACAAAAGAAACCGCAGCCCATTATCGTAATTATTATGAGATCAAATATTACAATTTTTTTTATTTCTAAATTGAATTAAACTCTTTGCCTTTAGCAGCATGACACGCCTACTACTGCGAATATTTTGACAACAATTTTCGGCTACCTTAGTATTGATCTGTTTCCTTTCTGATGGCATAAACATTTTTAGAATCTATGTCAAGAATATATATAGGTTTTTGGCCAATGAAAATTATTCTGAGCCACCGTGCGGCGTATGTTTTCGAAATTACCTCTATTATTACCATGGGAATTCCAATTAACATTGCGTCTAAAATCTCCATAATTATTTTTATGTTCCTGACCAACGTTATCTCTAAAATGTCCATAATAATTTCTGTAATATCCCGAAACTTGTCTCTTATTATTATTATTATTGTTTTGTTAATTTTGAAAAAATTAACAATTTACATAAGAAAGCTCGACTAATAAAAATTCATACATAATTTATTATTGTTTTGTTTAAACTGATCAGGGCACACTGATACAGGTAGGAGCGATAGTCCATACGGTTATTTTGTTTTTGGGAGAAATTCTAGTACAAATGTCAAAATTTCTTTACATATTTACATATGTACATACAAAACTTAAGAGCAAATGTAAAAACAAACATGTATATTTTGTTTTTGTACTTTTTCGTTTTGCTTTGCTCTGCACAATTAATTGTGACGTTTGAATTAGAATTCACAAAAACAAAATACATGTAGGTTTTTATTTTTGTAAAACCGCTCCTACCTGTATCAGTGTGCCCTGAAACTGATTTTGTTTAAAATAAGTTTTAAAATTTCTATAAATAAATAAAAAATTTTCACATTTGTTTTTCAAAGAGATATCATTTATGAAATAATTTTGAATAAAATAGTTATGAGCCCTATTAATATCACTTATGTTATTCTGAATTAATAAAGTTTAATATTAAAAAAGCAAAAAAAATCATATAAATATTATATATCATGTCGAAAATAGCGTTTTCTACATTGTATATATGTATTTTCACATATATACAAAATAACAACATTTATTCGAAGATATCATATGACATTATCTGAATTTTATAAATGTAATTTTTTATGTTTTATTTGCATTTCCGTTTTTATCATCGCTCTCTTGAATTTTTGTCGTCTTTACAGAAGCACACGATTTTGTAATACGTAATCTTGAAATAAATCTGTTTCTAATATCTTGTGTTTCCATCTGGGCATTTTTCGTTTTTATCAGGACTGTAGTCCTGATTTTTTTTAATTTCCAAATTAACTAATTGAGTTCTTCTATATTACAACCCTTTACATCCATTGCTTGTTGTCGCAGTGTGAAATAATACTCCTTAATTGAAAAATCGGACCTTAACTCCACAAAGATAATCAATCTCTCGATATGTCTTAAGGCCTTTCCCTATAACTGGTTCGCCAAAACTGATTTTACGATTGATTGGCTTTCCGCTGGGGTGAAGGATCGAATATTTGTCACATCTGTGGGTGCTGTTGGCAGAAGTAGTAGAACACGAGACTATGAAGCGGAGGGTCGTGAGTTCGAGCCCGTGCTGAGTCATGAAATATTGTGTTGAATTCTTCTAAACAGCATTAGTGCGTGGTTGTGTTAGTTGTTGCCAGCCTGTTTCAATGATGAAGGCATAGTCACTGGTCACTGAACATAATTGGCAGCAACTGACACTATCATATACTAAAAAGTTGAGTAACAGCACCCACCTTCGTCGGCCCTGTAGCAAAAATTAGCCGGCGAAGTAAAAGGTTGAAATAGCTACAAAAACAACTGTCTATCTTCTCATCTTTCCTAATATGTCCCCTCAATACTATCACCTCGTTTTCTAGTTCCAGCGCAATGCACTCCATATGTAGGGGTTATCCCCTGAGTGCTGGTCCTACTCCTAAAAAAAAACAGAAGTTGTTGCTCTTGACGACTTGCTGCCTCTTGTTGTTGTACTAGGATTTTCGCTAGGACCTGTTCAAGTGGTGATGCCGTCATGATGGTTAACAAAACTATAATTTTTCCTTTTTCTTTTCTGTATTTTCTTGTAAAATATTTTTCTGATGAAATCTATTTTATAAAAACACTTTTTTCACATACATCCTCGTCGCCAATTTGTTGTGAACCTCGGTAATTAAACACGCGTTGTATTTGTTTTATATTAAAGTTTCTTTATCTAGTGATGCAATAAAGTAATAAGGTAAAATATAGTGAATTTGTTAATGCTGTAAGTTACGACTTGTACTCTTTGAATGATACGCACAGACTCGTATCTGAATTGAATTACACGTTGGATTTGAATTATCACGGCTAGCATGGTTGCTTTTATTAGAGTCGCATGTAGATAGTGTTGCGTACTCAACAGCTTGCATTTGTTTTATTATAATTGCTAGTGCATTTCTTAATTCAGATGTTATTAATACTCTCTGAATTTTTTTCCCCATGTAAAAATAGAGGACCATAGAACTACAATGAGCATTCCTTGAGATGCCTGGGTGCGATTCCTGAGGCAAAATGTCTGTTGGATTGCATTTGGTGCTGACGTGGAACCATTGCTCTGCTCGAGTGTTCTCAAGAATTATTGAAATCCGATTAGCTACGAAGGTGTTGAGTGATTATGCGAATTAATCCATGATAGAAAAATTTCTGAATCGATATAACACCAAGCTTGGCTCGTTATTTGCAGATCGGCTGCGATTCTTGTAGATTATTGTGCGCAAAGTCCTAATCGTGGCATGTTTTAAGTAGAGCTGGCCGAGATTTAGCGCAAAGAAGTTGTGTCATTGTTATTCTTTTTTTCATAGTACCTTGAAGGTAATCCGCTGACCCATAAGCTTTTTCTGAGGCATCAAAAAAATATACAACTGGATGGAGTCTGGGAGTCCTCTATTGAAAATATGCTTTGATATTTTCAATGTTTATAGTGTAGACAGTTCTGTCCGAAAACTTATCCATTTGGTAGGCATCGACTCAGGTAGGCCTTGATCCCAGTCGAGTTTTAACTTCCACTGTTCTTTAATGAATATCTTTGCTGTGACGGCTATGGGAGACTGAAGACCTATGGGCAGAAAATTTTTTTAAGGTCTGACGTGACTGTACGTTTGGTGATTGCTTTACTGTCAGTATTGCACAACTGATGGTCTTTTGGAAGCCACGTGAGTCCAAGTGTACCAATGGAGTCTAATTTGGTACTCGAAGTCCAAATTTAGTTCCTGATAACCTTGTGGAAAATTATTTAATAACTGCGGGTGGTTCGCACACCACTTTCGTAGGGTGGCACCACTTTCGTAGGGTGACACCACTTTCGTAGGGTGACACCACTTTCGTAGGGTGACACCACTTTCGTAGGGTGACACCACTTTCCTTCATAATCTGTTGAAGCTGCTTTTGTATTTGTATGGATGAAGTAGTGTGGTGAACTAATGCAATCTGATGATATCTTTATCATGTGTTTCATGGATTCATATTTATTTTTAAATTTTGTGTAGTCAATCTAGAGTTCTGGATTATTCCGAAGTCGATGACATAAATCGATTAAGACCAACTCTGTCGGACTCCCCAAGTGTTTCGGGGTTTTGGTGTGCTATGCAAACAATTCTTCCTACCGTATACATATCATCTAAAATATTTTAAAGCCCATACAATAGCTAAAAGTTCTTTTGCTATGGATGAGTAATTCCTTTTATGATTATTCAATGTACGACTTGTGTAGCAAATGGGTCTACACAGGATAAGACGTTACTAAGCTTTTGAGTTTCTCAAATGCTTCAATATATTTAGGATCACTTTGATAAATTTGTTTATCTTTCTGTAAATATTTTATTATAGGTGATGCTAGAGAAGAATAATTCTTAATAAATTTCCGGTAGTAATGGTTAATCCCAGAAATGACTTAATCTGTTTTACTGTCCTGGGTAGAGTTACCTAATTTATTGTCCTAATCATGTGAGGGCTTGACTTAATGCCATCAGCAGTTATGATATGCCCCAAAAATTCTGCAATTACATTTATTAAGCTGTACTTTAAGACCGTACTCGTTCAATTTGCAAAAAAATCTTGTTTGAACTGAAGCAATGTTCATCAACTAAAGTTGAAAACACTAGTATGTCAACCATGTAGATTTATTCATGTAGTCTCTCAATATAAAGTTCATCATCCTCCGAGACGTGGATGGTGTATTATTAAATCCAAATGGCATTCTGATATACTCATTATGACCAAAAGGTGTTCTCTACAGTTTTTTCTATATCACTTTCATACGCCATTTTTCCCTATTAGAGCTGTCAGATTTCTTCTTGACAATCTACAAAGGTGATTTACTCGCTCTTATAATTCCTTGCTCTAGCATTTCATTGATGTGTTTCCCTATTTCTGTTTCATGTTTCTGGGGGTATTTATATATTTTTGAGTAAATTGGTTTATCCGTATTTGTACGAATGCTATGTTTTATAACTGTGGTAGCACACAAAATCTGACCATCCTGGTAAAATTTATTTTTATGTTTATAATAAAGCTTTTTAAGCTTCTCAGCTTCATTTGAATTTAAGAAATTGGATTGGATATCTTCAAAACTTATTTCACATTTCTTTAAGCTATACATATATGTATGTCCGTCGTCAAATTTAACTTTAAATTCATTCTCAATTTATTTTTTATGAAAAGGTATAGAAATATAATTTTTCAGTTTTGTACCGATCAGCATGTACCGATGCTTTAAGCGGCATTAATGTATTACTTCATATTATGCAATAAAATTTTTTATCTTTAAGGTCTATTAATTTTATAGTCATTGTGTTATTTAGAATACGAAATTCAACTGAAAGAGTAGAAACAACAGAAGAACCTCCTAAAGTATTTAACAGAATTGGGCTTATAAGATTTTGTGTTTAGAATAAAACTGAAAATATATTGAAGTCAGTTATTGCAGCTCCAGCATCGATCAAACATTTTTTTTTTTAGGAGTAGGACCAGCACTCAGGGGATGACCCCTACATATGCAATGCATTGTGCCGGAACTGAAAGCGAGGGATAGTATTAAGGGGACAGATGAGGAAAGATGAGAAGATAGATAGTTTTTTTGTAGCTATTTCAACCTTTTACTTCGCCGGCTAATTTTTGCTACAGGGCCGACGAAGGTGGGTGCTGTTACTCTGCTTTTTAGTACACGATAGTGTCAGTCGCCGCCAATTATGTTCAGTGACCAGTGACTATGCCTTCATCAATGAAACAGGCTGGCAAGAACTAACACAACCACGCACTATTGCTGATCAGAAGAATTCAACACAATATTTCATGACTCAGCGCGGGCTCGAACTCACGACCCTCCTCTTCATAGTCTCGTGTTCTACTACTTCAGCCAACAGCACCCACATTATTATTTGTTTTTTATTAAAAGTTAAAAGCACTAGGGATAATCGGTTTTCTGAGTCCCCTGTTGAAAATTTTCTACTACATCAACATTATCTAGACACTAAATTATTTCTAAAGTTTCCTGATCTTCTATAATCGTTACCATCACGGCGCACAGTGGTTTTATTGGCCAAAACTCTGTAACTTTTTAAGTAATAACGATTTTTTGGTAGTTCGTTTTTAGTCAATAGATAACATCTTAAGCTTTTATCGAGATTAGGTTTCATTAAGATCGGTACAGCGGTTGTTAAGAAATGTAAGCTAAAGATAAATTTTCGATCTTTTCTTCTTAAATCTTGTTTGTAATTCCGTTTCAAATCTGAGAACTCATATTTGACCCACTTCCTCTTAACCGATTTGGCTCAAATTTGGGAAACAAGTCAATCTTGGAAGACAATATAATAGGGTGGCCCCTATTTTCATTGAGGTATTTTTCGTATTTTCATTTGGATGGCCCAAATTTTAACTTTATGCTTAACAATACTTACATATTTCTTAGTTTTTGTTCAATTTTAAAATAAAACAGTGTAACTTAATTTTTCTTTAATTATATATTTACTTATAGTCATAATAGATTGTAAATAAATAAAATAACATTTAATTTTAATATACGTTTGCTATCTGCAATTTGTATTTATGGCAGTGAATGGTTTCTAAAGTAAAATTTACTAGCAATTCTGATAGAATTTTGTTTGTAAAAATATTGTGTATTTTCATTGAAATAAAAAAGTGTTCTACGGGCGGGTCCGGGCGGGTGCAAAAGTATATAAAAATGGCTTAAAGAAAACACTTTTGCCTTTCTTTGGATGGTTTCGATTTTTGTTCCTTTTTTGTCCTTCAAAAGTTATACACTATTAAACTTCAAATTTTACGAACATATGGTGGCTTAAAATTTATTATATAACACCTTAACTACAAATTATACAGGGTGCGCAAATGCCATTTGTTAAAAACAACAGTCCACCCAACATAACAAAAGAAACCGCAGCCCATTATCGTAATTATTATGAGATCAAATATTACAATTTTTTTTATTTCTAAATTGAATTAAACTCTTTGCCTTTAGCAGCATGACACGCCTACTACTGCGAATATTTTGACAACAATTTTCGGCTACCTTAGTATTGATCTGTTTCCTTTCTGATGGCATAAACATTTTAAGAATCTATGTCAAGAATATATATAGGTTTTTGGCCAATGAAAATTATTCTGAGCCACCGTGCGGCGTATGTTTTCGAAATTACCTCTATTATTACCATGGGAATTCCAATTAACATTGCGTCTAAAATCTCCATAATTATTTTTATGTTCCTGACCAACGTTATCTCTAAAATGTCCATAATAATTTCTGTAATATCCCGAAACTTGTCTCTTATTATTATTATTATTGTTTTGTTAATTTGTTAATTTTGAAAAAATTAACAATTTACATAAGAAAGCTCGACTAATAAAAATTCATACATAATTTATTATTGTTTTGTTTAAACTGATCAGGGCACACTGATACAGGTAGGAGCGATAGTCCATACGGTTATTTTGTTTTTGGGAGAAATTCTAGTACAAATGTCAAAATTTCTTTACATATTTACATATGTACATACAAAACTTAAGAGCAAATGTAAAAACAAACATGTATATTTTGTTTTTGTACTTTTTCGTTTTGCTTTGCTCTGCACAATTAATTGTGACGTTTGAATTAGAATTCACAAAAACAAAATACATGTAGGTTTTTATTTTTGTAAAACCGCTCCTACCTGTATCAGTGTGCCCTGAAACTGATTTTGTTTAAAATAAGTTTTAAAATTTCTATAAATAAATAAAAAATTTTCACATTTGTTTTTCAAAGAGATATCATTTATGAAATAATTTTGAATAAAATAGTTATGAGCCCTATTAATATCACTTATGTTATTCTGAATTAATAAAGTTTAATATTAAAAAAGCAAAAAAAATCATATAAATATTATATATCATGTCGAAAATAGCGTTTTCTACATTGTATATATGTATTTTCACATATATACAAAATAACAACATTTATTCGAAGATATCATATGACATTATCTGAATTTTATAAATGTAATTTTTTATGTTTTATTTGCATTTCCGTTTTTATCATCGCTCTCTTGAATTTTTGTCGTCTTTACAGAAGCACACGATTTTGTAATACGTAATCTTGAAATAAATCTGTTTCTAATATCTTGTGTTTCCATCTGGGCATTTTTCGTTTTTATCAGGACTGTAGTCCTGATTTTTTTTAATTTCCAAATTAACTAATTGAGTTCTTCTATATTACAAACCTTTACATCCATTGCTTGTTGTCGCAGTGTGAAATAATACTCCTTAATTGAAAAATCGGACCTTAACTCCACTCTTTTTTTCTGGCAACTCTGCATATACTTCAAGTCGTCTATAAATTTAGCTCCGTAAAAAATTTATAAAAAGTGCTTAATTTTATATCAATAAATTTGGAACTGTGCTTATTTGGACCTGTGATTTGTTGCTGAATGAGATATACGATTGGTTACTAAGCTGAACTGTTGGTATTATTAAAAGGAGAAATTAATTTAACATCATCATTGGTGCTAAGTATCCATACATACATATTATCACAAATATACGAACATACATACACATTACGTTTATACATACGTACTTCGTTTTTAGCAAGTGACAATTTTTTTGCCACCTGTGTGATCAGCTGTTTCTGCTGTGCTGTGATACATTTTATATCAACCTTAACTGGTTTGTGAATCTGATTTGTTTCTGTGTCGCCATCTGTTGACTAATATATTATTTTGTTGAACCCAGCGAACATTTACTCTACGATTTTTTTTTATTATAATAAATACTCATAATATGTCTTGCATAAATAAAGCTTGTACTCTTGATACGGATTATGATAATATGATTTGCTGCTGGCTGTGCCACAACCTATGCCATTTTATATGTAGTGGACTATCAGTAATTGTAGCTGATGCTGTATCTAAGAGCGAGTCTCTACGTTGGTGTTGCAATGGGTGTAAAAAGATTGATGTTCGTTTTTACAGATTCTTTGAAGGAACTAAAACAAAATTTGTTGAGCTCCAGAATGAAGCAATCAAGCTTTCGGATAGTATTTCGAACTATGGCAAACTTTTTGATGACTACAAGTCATTGGAAAATTTGAAATCTCCTATCCAATCTTCACCTAAGCGTAGAAAGTCGGCTAGGAAAAACAACAACAATAAAAATAAAGATGTAATACATATTCAAAATGAAAATAATGCTACGCATACACCGAAAAATACTTTAAATAGTATCAGTGTTACTTCTGATAAAGCTGCCGCTCATGTTATGGATTATTCGTCAAACACAAACTTGCATATTGAAAAACCTGGTGTATCGTCACAATGCGTTCCTGATAATATTTCAACCCCTGTGCAAGCTGTTGACCAGGTTTTTGCCCCAAATTGTAACAACAATCAACGTCTATCTGCCGGGAGGGTTAATAGTAATATCATTGTGCCCGCTTCTCACAGGGAATTGCACGTAATTCCTCCCAACAAGCATATATTTATATCCCGATTTGCTGCTGATACAACGTCTGAGGATATTGAGTATTTCATTAAGTCTAAACTTAATATAAATGTCGATATCTTTGTCCATAAATTTAGATATGCGCAAGAAAGAAGTATAACATCTTTTAAAGTTACAATTCCGTTTGAGCATTTTAATAAAGTTATTGAGCAATCTTTTTGGCCTCAACACGCATTAGTTCGAGAATATGAGCACACTTCATACCAACAGAAAAGAAATATTGCTCGTATTTCTCCTAAAGAATCAGATGTTCCAAAAAACTAATATTTTGTTCCGATAATCAGCTGCACCTATTATATCAGAATGTCCGTGGATTAAAAACTAAACTCACTAAACTTTTCTTACAAAGTTTCTGCATCAATCATCATGTTATTGTATTTACCGAAACTTGGCTGAATAATACCTTTTTAAACACAGAGATACTTTGTGATAAATTTAATATATTTCGTCGCGATAGAATTACAACTACTACAGGTGGTGGAGTACTAATTGCCGTCGCAAATCATTTTCCAGCGGAAGAAATAAGAATTAGCTTACCTGTTGATTTAGAGTTTATCGCTGTGGTTCTTAAAGTTAACAAGATTAGCATATTCATAACATGTTCTTATATCCCACCTCAATCTGATCCAATTCTATACAAATACCATACTGATGCTATTAAAATGGTGTCTTCTACAATAAATGCTGCAGATTTAATACTTGTATTTGGTGACTTTAATTTACCTCACATTAGCTGGGAGTTCTCCAATGAATGCTACTGTTATTTACCCGTAATACTTGATGAAAATGAAAATGACATTTTTAATAATTTATCCGGCGTGGGGCTTCACCAAATCAATGGAATACAGAACTATTTGGGTAAACTCCTAGATTTGGTATTTGTGAATGAGCCAGCTGAATTTACTTTAAACCGTACAGATCCTCTTGTATTGCCGGAAGATCGTTATCATCCAACGATTGAAATTAGTTGCAATTTACATTATACTAATCAAACTAAAAATTCTAGTAAAAATGAAAAGATTTTCTGTTTTAATCGTTGTAACTACAATGAATTGAATAATCTAATTTGTAATACCAATTGGCTTCAGCTGTTGTCTACACCGAATAGTATGTGGGATTCAGTAGACACTATGGTTAACATTTTTTATAAAATTATGTTTGGCTATATGGAGGAATGTATTCCTAAGTATATACCTCATTTAAATGGCGGTCCACCGTGGAATTCTAGACAACTTTCAGCGTTAAAAAACAAAAAGAATAAATACTACAAGAAGTACAAAAGCACTGGATCCTCGTTTTATTTTAGCAAATATTCAGTTCTACGTGCGAAATATAATTTACTAAATGTACAGATGTATAAAAACTATCTTCATGTCACCAAACTTAACTTTGCCCATAACCCTAAATCGTTTTTCAACTTTGTAAACTGTAAAAGAAGAGCTTCGGGCTTTCCAAAAGTAATGAAATATTTACGTTCCGAGTCCAGTGATGAGCCTACAGTTAGCAACATGTTTGCGTAATATTTTGCTTCAACATACTCCACTGTTACGTATGAAAAGAACACTATCTACCCATACAAAATCGTTGATAATTTTACTATTTCGCCACCTGTAATAACTACCAGTCACATCTTTAATTGTTTAAATAAAACTAAGTCATCCAAGATTAGCGGCCCCGACGGGATTCCTAGTTGTGTTCTAAAAAACTGCGCTTCAGCTCTAGCAATGCCTTTGTCCATAATTTTTAATACATCATTAAAATGCGGTTACTTTCCTAAAATATGGAAAAAATCGTTTATTATTCCCTTGTTTAAGTCTGGAAACAAGTCTGATATCAGCAATTACAGAGGTATTGCAAAACTGAGTGATTTACCCAAGCTGTTCGAAAAATGTATGATTGATTGTATAACCCATCAAGTTTATCCTATTTTATCCCCATTACAACATGGTTTTCGTAAAGGATGTTCCACTGCAACCAATATTCTCCAGCTTACAACATTAGTAAACCAAGCTTTCAATAATGGCTACCATACTAACGCAATATACACCGATTTTAGTAAAGCTTTTGACAAAGTAAATCATATTCTTTTATTAAAAAAATTGGATTTATTGGGTTTTAGTAATATTTTCATCTCGTGGATAAAGTCATATCTTGTATGCAGAACGCAATCTGTTAAATTTAATAATGCAGTCTCAAGAAGTATTCAAGTTAAATCTGGTGTGCCACAAGGTAGTCACCTTGGCCCAATTCTATTTTTACTTTTTATAAATGATCTACCGGAGGCAATTAAACACTGCAACGTATTGATGTATGCTGACGACGTTAAGATATTTTTAAGTATTAAACAGCCAGCTGATCATCTTCTTCTACAGAATGACCTGGATAATTTTTACAAATGGTGTAAAATTAATTTAATGGAGTTAAATTTAAAAAAATGTAAACATCTAAATTTTTCAAGAGTTCGTGGTTCTGTATTTGCTTACAAGTTCGATTTGTACTGCTTAGACACTGTTGAAACATTTATGGATTTGGGCATATTGTTAGACTCAAAACTAAGTTTTGTGCAACATATAACGATGTCTGTGAACAAAGCGCGTAGCATTTTAGCTTTTGTGAAACGATGGTCGAAGGAATTCAACGATACTTTCATAACAAGACAACTATACATATCACTCGTAAGGCCAATTCTAGAGTATGGTTCCATCATTTGGGATCCTTACTACCAAATACATATTGATCGCATTGAGTCTGTTCAAAAACAGTTTCTTATTTTCTGCTTAAGAAACATTTACCATGACCTAACTCAACTTCCGCCGTATTCAACAAGATTAGCTGTAATTAACCTGCCTACTTTAAGAAGCCGGAGAATAATGCTCAATGTAGCTTTTTCTTATAACTTAATAAATGGTAAAATCTGCTCCGACTTTTTATTGAGCAATGTCACGTTTAACATTCCACAACGCTCATTACGATCATTTCAACCATTATTTGTTAGAACTTTTCGTACCAACTTTGCTATGTCTGATCCACTAAGAAGATTATGTTGTTGCTTTAATGAAATGTATAATTTTATCGATTTTTCATTAGATATATATACTATTAAAATGAATATAATACTATTTTTAAATAACTAAATTTTAATACCAGATTTCTGGTTTATTGTAATAATATAGTTTGTAAGGAATTAATCCATAAACTAAATAAATAAATAAATAAATAAAAAAAAAAAAAATAAATAAAGATAATCAATCTCTCGATATGTCTTAAGGCCTTTCCCTATAACTGGTTCGCCAAAACTGATTTTACGATTGATTGGCTTTCCGCTGGGGTGAAGGATAGAATATTTGTCACATCTGTGGGTGCTGTTGGCAGAAGTAGTAGAACACGAGACTATGAAGCGGAGGGTCGTGAGTTCGAGCCCGTGCTGAGTCATGAAATATTGTGTTGAATTCTTCTAAACAGCATTAGTGCGTGGTTGTGTTAGTTGTTGCCAGCCTGTTTCAATGATGAAGGCATAGTCACTGGTCACTGAACATAATTGGCAGCAACTGACACTATCATATACTAAAAAGTTGAGTAACAGCACCCACCTTCGTCGGCCCTGTAGCAAAAATTAGCCGGCGAAGTAAAAGGTTGAAATAGCTACAAAAACAACTGTCTATCTTCTCATCTTTCCTAATCTGTCCCCTCAATACTATCCCCTCGTTTTCAGTTCCGGCGCAATGCAATGCATATATAGTTGTCATCCCCTGAAGTGCTGGTCCTACTCCTAAAAAAAAAATCTCTGAGATAATTACACAAGGTGTAGTCACCATCACCAGAAACTGGAGGAAGGCTTCGCACATCCCTCAAGAATTCTGCTAATTTAAGTGTTGGCATCTTAAAATAATTAGTTTCGCGTTGCACTATTATTGACCTTGTTAACTGCCACAAAATTTTATGTATTTTTTATATATTTTTTAATTAAAACTTTAACTTTTTAGAAAATTGAACTTAAATATTTTTTTATTATATTTTTCGTTGAAAAACAAACTTGTTACAAAAATACTTTATATTTTTAAATTGCAAATATATTAATTATCTCATTATTCTCGATTGAATTACATCAAAAAACTTTGTTCATGGGAGTCAAGGCATATCAACATATTCGCCTTGATGGCATATTCGACAGTGGTGAATAACGACACTATGACATATTCAATGTTTTATTTCCCAGAGTTTTATTTTGTTCCTGGTTTTAACATTTCTTGTAAAATTTTATAATGTTATTCCTTTAATACAATCATTTTTATACCCTTCACAAAAAAGTGAAAGTGTATATATAGGTTTGTCAACCAGTGTGTAATTTCTTCGATATCAATATGGAACCCCATAAAGTATATATATTCTGGATTGAGCGATGTCCGTCTGTCGGTCTGTACGTGAAATCGGTTTTCCCAAGCACCCAGAAGAGCTAGAGACTTCGTTCTTGAACCGTTGGATTGGAAATGAACTTAAATAGAGTGGTATTGAAATACAGATAGGTCCGAAGTATGGTTCCAGAATCCATTTTTTCGGCACATTCCGTATTTTGTAGTACAAGTAGTAACTAAAACTGCTAAAAACTTTAAGTTTTTCTTTAACAAAACCTCTTTGTACGTAATGCAGATTTGCATTGGCCAAAAAAAAAAATTTAAATTGAAATTTTGCTTCCAGGGGTGGGAAATTGAATTTTTTTATACGTGAAAGTAATCAAACAGGCAACTGATGTTTTTTTTTTGCTAACTAAAACTGTCTTATAATTTAGGAAGAACAAAATTGATGTCAAAAATTAAAAACAAAATTAAAATTTTGTATCCAGGGTTATACAAGTGCAATATTTTATTGTACATGAAAGTGACCAAAATGGTAAAAAATTTCAAATTTTTCTTAAATAAAACTACTTTATATCTCAAGAAGCGTTGCACTGATAAAAAAAAACGAAATATTTAAAAATTCGTTTCCATAGTTGGGAAAATTAATGTTTTTTTTTGGTACATGCAATATTTTGTAGTACATGTAATAACCGAAATGGTTTCAAAATTTGAATTATTCTTAAACAAGACTACTTTATACATCATGAAGATTTGCATTAATAAAAATATTTAGAAAAATTAAAATTTCGCTTCCAGGGTTGGGAAATTTAATTTTTTTATACATAAAATTAAACAAAAAGGCGACTGACGTTGTTTTTTCCTAACTAAAACTATTTTATATTTTAGGAAGAAATAAATTGGTATAAAAAATTTCCAAAAAAAAAAAATCAAAACTTCGACTCCAGGGTTGGAGAAATGAAATTTTTTATGGTTTAAAAATTTTAACTTTTTTGTCAAGTAAAACTATGTATGTAGGACCTCACTAAGAATCTCATATGTAAAAAATTAAAATTCGCTTTCAGAGTTTGAAAATCGAAATATTTTTAGTACATAAAAGTACCCACATATATATCAAATTTTGTGAGTTAAACCTATTTTATATATCAGAAAAATTAAATTATTATTAAAAATTCGGTTCCATTGTTGGAAAATCGAAATTTTTTGTAGATGAAAGTACCCACATAAATTCCAAATTTTTTTGTTTAGTGAATTAAACCTATTTTATATTTCGCTAAGAATTAAATTGGTATTAAAAATTTTAAAAACTAAAAATTCGGTTCCAGGGTTGGATAATCTAAATTTTTTAGTACATAAAATTAGCCATATAAGTTCCTAATTTAGTTTTTTTGTGGATGAAATCTTTTTTTTATACTTTGGGAAGAGTTAAATTGTTATTAAAACCCAAAAAAATATAAAAGACGATTCTGCGGTTGGACAATTATATCTTTTTGAGGTACATGAAACGGAGTTTTACTTTTTGTTTTTAAATTAAACATATTTAATATTTTTGAAAGACGTTTAGAGGTATTAGAAATAACAAAAGCCAAACATTTGGCTTCTTAGCCGAAATATTTAAACGTTTTCTTAAATATAAAAGTAACCGATAACATCATTTTGATTTTTTATTACTTTCTGTTTTGGCAACAAAAAAAGAAAGAAGAATTACATCTGTGAAGGCTATTTAAGATTCGGCACAGCCGAATATAGTACTTTTGCTTGTTTAAATCAATTTAGTTTCCAATAAACTAAATTTTAATAAACTCAAGCAGCCAGTTTTGTTTTTTATAAGTTTTTTTAATTTAAATTCTTAAGTGCGAACAAACACGTCTCAATTTAAGACGTGTTTGTTAAGTAATTACACTTTTACTCTTGTAATTAAACTTTTACTCTTGTAATTAAACTTTTAGTCTTGTAACTACTTATGTATGTATAAAGTTAATTAAAACCAGTATTATTTGCATTGGTCAATCAATGCTTATTGTTGTCGTTCTTTTCCAGATATGCAGGCAATTTGCAGACTGTATGTCCATCGTAATATATAGCAATGAAAACAAGTAAAAACGTTATATTCGACCTGGTCGAATCTGAAATACCCTCCAAATATTTAGTAAGTAAATTTAAATTGTGGGACAGAGTTCCACAATATCGTAGGTCAGCGCCCACTAAAGGGGTGCAGGATTCAAAAATAGACAATATCATGTTTTCCACAGACAAACGAGTAGATAGGGAATGTAACCGCCACGGAAATTAAAATACTCAAATTTCAGCAATTAATTTTAAAAATTTTGTACTGAAATTTTAAAATTGTAATTGCCAAATTTGTGTTAATTGGTTTTTTTTTTAGTAATTTGATACTTTAATGTTTGTGTGTGTGTATTTTTTCCCACGGTTAAACAGGGGTGTTCACATTGTTGTTGTTTTTTTATTATGTTGGGGTAGGCGTGGCAATTTTTGTCTGTCCATATGTGACCTTGGGAATACATGTCCGTCGGTATGTGAGCGTGGGAATTTCTGTCCGTCCATATGTGAGGGGAGTTTCGTGGAGGGGTTCTGTAGTAACCAAAACGAATTTGTATATGTGGGCGTGAGACCGTGGGAATTTTTGTCTGTCCATGTGTGATATGGCCTAATAGAAAATAAGAAATTTTTAGTATCTGACACAACATTTTTTTAGGAAGTACAATATTTCAAAAGTGTTGTCTAAATGGATGGCCCTAATGTTTGTGGTTAGTTTCTTCTTACTGGAATGAGATTTATTCTTTTATTTTTTGTTTGTTTTTAATTTTGGTGTGTGTTTACTTAAGATTTTTTGTCCAGCAATTCAGTTATTTCTTTTTGGTGTGCAATGCTTGAGTGTGGGGGAATAATTTGATTTGATAATTGTGATCTTGAAGACGTTGAGAAAAAAATTTACTATTGCATAAATATTGAAGCTGATATTTTGTTTATTTTATACATTACGATCATCGATGGATTTTATTTGGGGATCTGGATGGTGGTGCGATTTCTGTATTTTGTAGAATATGAACATTTATGCTATGTTTAAGTGTGTGTGTGTGTGTTTTTGTGTTCTGAGTGGCGATTGGAATATCTGCTTGTCAGACAGGCTGTCTGTGTGACAGTCCGCTTTTTTTTCTTTCCTGGATTTAGGGCAAGTGGCTCAGTATGCAATGTGATAAGATGTACATATTCCTGCGTACATAAATATCTACAAATTTATTTCATTTACGCATACACATACAGACAAATAATAAGCCTTTATTCTTTGTGTCCAAATATTCCGTTGACCATTTCAATGAATGAACTATTGTGTTTGTTTGTTTGTTGAGTGTTCTCTGATATAAACACGTATGTAGGTTTTTATTTGAAATAAAAAGACATTTATTTTAATATTTAGCATTTATTTAAAAGTTTGTTAACATTTGAATTTTTAAGAAAAATTGCATTCCTTAAGGCACAAACACCATAGTCGTGATTGCTACAATAGAGATATTTTGAATGTTTAGTTTCCATTTGTTGAAAATTAATGCAGCCAATGTCTTCAATGTTATAATCTGTTTGATGAATCATTTTTTCTAGCCATTTTTCTTCTCTTCCCCCTCAACATATATTTGTGAATTTTTTATATTTGGATTTTAAAAACTTGCAAACGCTTTGAATTGAGACTGATCCATCATTCCAGTTAATATGATGATAGTTTTTGGTTAACCAAACTGCTTCTCTCTGTTTTTTGGTTGATAAGCATTCGAAATCAAAAGGCGGTTTTATGATAAAATTGAGGCATTCGTTGTTGCTGAAAACTACAGCTAGTTGTTTTGCGATGAAGTCATTTGAATTATTTTTGAAACCTTGCAAGTCTACAAAAACAATATCACCATTGATGTTATTTAATTTATAAGACCTTCCGGACTTGACCTTTTATTGGTATGTATTCTATAACGCGGTCATGAATAAGAACGCAGTAAGCTGATGTCGTTGCTGGAATATTTGTTGCTGTTGCAATTTTTATATCAATCGGTCCAGTATTGACTGACTCGTTCTGATAGCTTACATCTACTACAATAATTGGGGCAATGTCTATACTCCTGAGCAGTTAACAAGGGTTGAGGCTATTTCATATAATAGCTTTGCTGAAATCTTACGTGCATATCATAAAGAATTGCATACCGTTCATTTTTAAATTTTATGTTAAGATCACCATATGGGTAAGAGGTTGAATTTAAATGTACTTTTAAATTAGTGAGGCCACAGTGAACAAATTTGTTATCTCGTTGTTCTTTACTTGCAGCTAATTTTACATTCCAAATATGACTTGTCCCTGTATTCAATTGTGGATTCATATGACAATCCCAGCTACGAAATGACATCGGTATAGAAGCACCATTGTTAATAATTTTAATCATATTCAACTTGCTCTGATCAGATAATTGTACGTGTGGAATTCTCCAGGAAGTGAGTGAAATTGTAAGTTTCGATTTTTCAGTAGAAACGCTCGAGTGTACAAGAGCTTCATCATTTTTATCGCGCAAGAGTATCAATTCATGTTTTCCATTAATTATAACTTTGTTGTAGTCTTCAGCAAATCCCAAAAGCATTTTTAGTGGAACATAAAAATTAAAATATCCATTCTTAAGATTCAAATCATCAGATTTATGCCATGCACCATTCTGCATTACAACGCTTTCAGTTGGTGATAGAGATACCAAATTTTTTATTGTGGTTGTTGTTCCTAAATACCTTGTATTATCGATTTCAATGCCATTAAGCTCATAGCGGATTTCATCAAAAAGATGCGCAACAAACTTGTTTTTCAATATAAAATTATATTTATATTATTTTATACCCTTCACAAAAAAGTGAAGGGGTATATATAGGTTTGTCATTCCGTTTGTAATTTCTTCGATGTGCACATGGGACCCCATAAAGTATATATATTCTGGGTCCTTATGAATAGCCATGACGATTGAGCGATGTCCGCCTGTCTGTCTGTCCCAAGCCCCCAGAAGAGCTAGAGACTTCGTTCTTGGACCGTTGGATTGGAAATGAACTTAAATAGGCTGCTATTGAAATTCAGAAAGATCCAAAGTATGGTTCCAGAGCTGGGAAGCTTACACCTATTTCCCTATTTCTCGACGCAAAATTTATACCAAAAATCAATTATTTTTTTTAATGTTTGTAAATTAAACCTACTTCGTGCTTTGGAGAGCATCAATGGTCTATTAAAAACTAAAAAAATTGAAATTTTTTTCGGCCTATTCCGTATTTTGTAGTACATGTAGTAACTAAAATTGTTAAAAATTTCAAGTTTTTCTTTAACAAAACCACTTTATACGTCATGAAGATTTGCAGTACACAAAAAAAAAATCAAAAATTTTAAATTCAAATTTTGCTACTAGGGGTGGGAAATTGAATTTTTTTTTTATACATGAAAGTAATCAAACAGGCAACTGATGTTTTTTTTTGTGTTTTGCTAACTAAAACTGTCTTATAATTTAGGAAGAACATAATTGGTATCAAAAATAAAAAATAAAATTTCGAATCCAGGGATGGACAAGTGCAATATTTTATGGTACATGAAAGTTACCAAAATGGTAAAAAATTTGCAATTTTTCGTAAATAAAACTACCTTATACCTCAAGAAGCGTTGCACTGATAAAAAAAGCAAACAAAAAAAATTAAAATTTCGTTTCCAGGGTTGGAAAAATTAGATTTTTTTTGGCACATGCAATACTTTGTAGTACATGTTATAACCAAAATGGTTGCAAAATTCGAGTTTTTCTTAAACAAAACTACTTTATACCTAATGAAGATTTGCATTGATAAAGAAAATTTTAAAAAATTTAAATTTCGCTTCCAGGGTTGGGAAATTGAAATTTCTTTTTAAACATAAATGTAATCAAAAAGGCAATTGACGTTGTTTTTTACTAATTAAAACTATATTTATAACCTATATGGTTATAAATATTAAGTTTTTCTTAAATAAAACTATTTCATGCCTCATTAAAAGTTGCATTGGTAAAAAAATTTTAAATTTCGTTTCCAGGGTTGGGAAATTGATATATTTATTCTGCATAAAAAAATAACCAAAATGGCAATTGACGTTGTTTTTTTTTGCTAATTAAAGCTGTTTCATAATTCAGGAAGAACAAAATTGGTATTAAAATCTTAAAAAACCAAAATTTCGATTTCAGGGTTGGACAAATGATATATTTTATGGTACATGAAAGTGACCAAAAACTTTAAAAATTTTAATTTTTTTGTCAAGTACAACTATGTTACACCTAACTAAGAATTGCATTGGTAAAAAAATAAAAATTCCAGAGTTGGGAAATCGAAATATTTTTCGTACATAATAGTACATACATAAATTAAAAATTTTGTGCTTTTAGTGATATTTCAGAAAAAATTAAACTAGTATCAAAATATTATAAATTCGGTTCCAGGGTCGGAAAATTTAAATATATTTGGTATATAAAAGTACATACATAGATTCCAAATTTTTTTTTTACTGAATTAAAGCAATTTTATATATCAGAAAAAATTAATTTAGTATTAAAAAATTAAAAATTCGGTTCCAGGGTTGGAAAATCGAAATTTTCCGATTCATAAAAGCAGCCATTTTATTTGTTATATTTTGATTTTTATGATGAATTATACCTACTTTATACATCAGAAAGAAGTAAACTGGTATTAAAAACCAACAAAATCTAAAAGACGATTCTACGGTTGGACAATTAGAACTTTTTGGGGTACATGAAACGGATTTTTTGTTTGGTTTGTAATTTAAACATATTTCATATTTTTGAAAGACGTTCATAGGTATTAGATATAAGAAAAGCCAAACATTTAGCTTTCTAGCCGAAAAATTTAAACGTTTTTTTAAATATAAAAATGATAACATCATTTTGATTTTTTAATTAAGCCTACTTTCTGTTTTGGCAAGAAAGAAGAATTACATCTGTGAAGGGTATTTAAGATTCGACACAGCCGAATATAGCACTTTTACTTGTTTATTATATTTTCGTCAGACAATGGCTTATCCAATACGTTTATTATTGAGCTAATTTTGTTTTCAGTTTGAAATTCAAAGACTTGAGAAAACTTTAGTTTGCTGTTGTAAGTGACCTTTGACTAGCAGATATTTTCAATTGTGGTTTAGGTTGTAATATCTGTGGATGAGACGTGACTGCCGTATTTTGTGGTATACTTGTATTGTATATTATCATTACTTAGTTGGCCTTAAATGTATTCGTATTGTAATTTCCTCTCCTTTGTAATTAATTAAATCACCGTTCTGATCAACCACGCGCAGTAATAGAGAACTTATCTCTTTGGTGTTTACAGGTAAATAAATGAGATTCCTTGGAATCTCATCTATTTTAGAGCCTGCAGTTACATTAATCGGAAAATCATGAAGTGTATGTGATTTTGAATTATTCATATATGTGTTAGTAGCGACACTACTTTCAATTCGCAAGAGATTTACTTTAAAAATGTTAACTGGAAGATCTGAGTAATGATCATCGGTTGGTGTTAGGATTTTACTATTGAATCCTAAAAGATTCCCAATTGTATTTTCTTTATTAACATATATCGAATCTTTAGAAGTATTTATTTTAACTTGCATCGTATTGTTGTTAGCTTCTATAAAAATATGCTCTCCAGGACTAAGTCGTTTGTATTGATCTTCTATGTAGTCAACTATATCTTTCAATTCATAAGATCCAATTGGCATTTAAATTACATATTTCCCTATATGAAACATATTGTTATAGGAGACTACATTTGGAATACTGTTGTATGAATGAAAATCAGTTAGTGCACACTCATATGTGTCGTTTAAGTCAATGGGAGGAAAATAATTACCATATAGCGCTGATGAGTTAGAGCTCAGAGTAAGTGTTATTGACATTATAACAGCCTGTTCACAAATAAATAAAGTTTACTACACAGCATGGTTTATAAGAATGATTTGCATATATATTTCATAATCTTATTTTAAAATTAACATTAGTTATTAAAAATATTGATGTTATTGTCGTTTTTATCATTGCGGATGGCGATTTATTTCGTTTTCCAACTATAGTATTTCATCTTTGCTTATCCAGGAATTACGTTGATTAGAAAATCCCAACCATTTAACTAATGCTTTGTACCCTTTCAGTCGAATCTCCTCTTCAACTAGTATTTGGGAATCTAGTTCTGGACAGTTCTTCCGTGTAGAAGCCACCTTTAATAGGATTTCCAAGATAATCTTCTAATATGTATGTTGTAGGATATGTATTCTGTCCAATTCGGAGTATAGCCTTTCTCAAAAATATGTTTATATTCTCTAATACGTACATGTTCCCCTGCATTAAATTTTGACATTTTGTACATCTTTAAATGACTGTATACTGTATTTAGAAGCTGTTTTTAATTTTTTGAGTTGACTTTAATCGGTGGCATTTTAATTGTGCGATGAACTTTTCTATTGTATGCATTAAGTAAATCTTTGTATATATCAAGCCAGTTTTAGGAACCATTAAAACTAAACTCTATCCACATCATTCCTTTTAATGTTCTATCGAATCGTTCTACTATTGATGCTTTCATGATGCTATAGGTTGAGTCGTTATTGACGTTGTATTTATCCATCAATTGATTAAAGTGTTTGTTGAAGAATTCTTTACCATCATCTGTTTGTAAGTTTTTTGGCACACGCCCCAATTGAAAAATAGTCTCCATTGCCTGCGTTGTGTCAACAGCTGTCTTTCTTCTCAGAGGTACTGCCCATGCATATTTGGAGAATGTATCAATTACAGTTAGCAAAAATCTATAATCTTTATTGTATGCTTGCTTATGAAGCTCGCTCACTAAATTTCTTTTTGTATCCATGTCTAAGCTTTAAGAAGTCTTTTGGGTGTGTTGTGATCTATCTGATGCGCTTTCAGCAATTGACACAAACATGTAATTCTATAAATTTTCTCATTTAATCTTTCATTTCTTCTCCGAAGGATGCTCTGATCTTGGACATGCTTTCTTGCATATTTTTCTTCTCTTCTAACTGTAATATTGTTTCATGTTGTTGCATTACGATTTGATTTTTTAGAGTATCGTGCATTTTGTTGTTATCTTCTTTAAATTCTTTTAACATTTTGTGTTCTACTTCTTCGATTTGAGTTTGCAAAAACAATTTATTGATAGCATCGTTTTCCTCCAAAACTAATTTAAAATTTTGAGTCAAGAACTCAAAAATTTATACATATATCTCTCTAACTTCTTCCAATTTTATAGCTTTAAGTATAGATTTCATTATTCATCTATTCGTCTTTTGTTCCCTCGCTCTCTCTGTCTCTCTCTTACATACAAATCAAATATCATTGTTTATCGATTTTCAGTTAGACTTCTTAGTGTCTAGAAAGCTTATATTGTGATTAAGTTGTGAAATATTAATAGCGCAATGAGTTTAATAACCAAATTCAATTCCTTTAATACAAAATCCTTAATCCATATAAAGGATTTAGATGAATCATCCAAATACGTCATCGTATGTGGAAAGTGAGTAACAACGAAGTACGGGGAAACAGTTCAACTTGAACTGGAAAACAATATAATGTTTCTCCCCAACCGATACAATATATTAACAGATGTAGAATTAGAGCACCTTTCAAGTGATAAATATCGACTACAAAGAAAAGGAGAGAGAAACCTGATCTTAGAAAGCGAGATAAACGAGTTTTTATACCAAACTCCCAGTAACCCGTTTGGCACTAAAAAATTAAAAGAATGTTATATATTTTATAATTAACAAAAAAAAAAATAATATAAATTTTTTTCAACTACACATATGTATATATGATTGTGTTTTATTTGATATATTTAGTTATTTCATAAAGAAATTTCAAACATAAGTGACCACAATTACATGTATTAAAGTTTTGATGTGGATTGTAGTTGTATTTAATATTTCTACCTAGGTATTTGATTATCTCTAAAGGAGGTTCTAAATTTCCAAAGCTGTCGAAATATTGTTTTTCATCATTGTTTCTATAGTATGCTACCCAATGAGTACCTGGTCCTGTTGACAAATCTAAATTGATTATTCCACATTCGATTTTCCTTGCACGTTTTGGCAGCGAGTTCAACATGAAAACTGCTCTAAAGTGTGGAATATTTCTTGAAAATTTTCTTAGATCAAATTCTGATAATGGTTTGTTGGGCAACATATCTAATAGTTTTTTGAATGATCTTTACAAACAAGTCCATAACGCTTTTTATATGGTTTAAGGTACAGTCCTTCTCCCACAGCAATAGAGTCCATTGTTTTATTGTGTCTGGTGGCTTCCTCAAGTTGTTTTTTGCATTCTTTGTTGCATTTACCGTCTTAGCTATAGCGGCACCTCCAGTTGTTAGACTATCAAGTGCACCTAGAGCAGTTATAATCGGAATTAGCAGTAAAAATCCCCCAATTTTTGGAACATTGATTATGCGTGGTATTACAACGCGTGCCTTTTTCCCCTTAAGTGATCTGTTGATAACTTTACGAGCGATTTTAATGGCCGAGTTATGTCTTGTGGTTTTTCCTTCCGTAATGTTTTTGTTGCTGCTCTAATTGAACTATTGAACAGCTTTTTGTCATTTAAATGAGTACGTGGCGATAGTCTTTGCCTATTTCTCTTCCTCTTCTCCATACCCTTACCAAATTTAGTTTTTGCTTTCATTGCGTTGGTCACCATATATGCAAACGTTTTTTCTGAAAGATTGCTTTCGTTTGAAAGAACTCTTTCCAAGCCTTATTTTCAAGAATTTTATCAGCCTGGTGTCTACTGTTTAATTCTTTGTTTTTTGAGTAAGCTATATCGTGACTTTTGCAAGCAGCATATAATAAATTAATTCCTTTATCTCCTCTAGCTAAACGCCTTTGTAATCTTGTGCCAGGTCCACAGTACTGATATCCAGGAAGATGTAATTCAAAAGGTAGAGAATTTATGGTTTTATTTAGTAAACCTTCTCCAACGATTTCTTATAACTGAATGTTTTTTTTATAAAACGTAACCATATTATTTTATTCTAGAATAAAAGATATTGTTTTGTGAATTTTAGAAGTAGTTATTGAAATGCGCTTAGTAAAACAACACAACAGTACTTTAGTTCGTAATGTGGATGAATCTTCAAATGACAGTACAAAAATAAGACATAGTTCCTTGCTACCAAATTCTATTCGAGCATTAATAAATGGTCCCTCCAATTGTGGAAAAACTAATGTAATCAGTTTGCTAGAAAGTCCTAATGGTCTCAAGTTTGAAAATATCTATTTGTACTCAAAATCTCTGTATCAACCTAAATATGAATACCTAAAGAATTTAATTTCGCCAATTAAAGGAATGGGATACTACACATTCGCAGACAATGAGTCCGTTATTCCTCCTAGCAAAGCTAAAAGCAATTCAATTATGATTTTTGTTGATGTTGCATGTGAAAACCAAAACAATATACACAAGAATTCCAAAACATTTAGTAAGAGATAATGCCAATTTAATTATAATGTTTAAACAAGATGCGAAAAATATTAGACATGTTTACGATGATCATGTTGCCAGCGACATGAACTCTGAAAAGTTTCAGTATATATGTCAAGAATGTTGGAAGGATAAATATGGATTTTTGATGATAAGTAAAGATAATGATCTAAACAGTGGTCGCTATAGAAAATCATTTGATTACTTCAGCATAATATAAATTATTGTTCAACAAGGGTATCGCTTAGTACATAATCTGACTTTAAACATTATACATGTGATTGTTATAAGTGGTCATCTAAACAAAACTTGATATGATACATAATAATCTGATCTGATACTTAATAAGCTGATCTGATAACCTCATCTGATACCTGATAAACTGATCTGATAAGCTGATCTGATACCTGATAAACTGATCTGATACCTGATCTGATAACCTGATAAACTGATCTGATATCTGATAAGCTGATCTGATACCTGATCTGATACCTGATAAACTGATCTGATACCTGATCTGATAACCTGATAAACTGATCTGATAAGCTGATCTGATACCTGATCTGATAACCTGATAAACTGATCTGATACCTGATCTGATAACCTGATCTGACACCTGATAAGCTGATCTGATACCTGATAAACTGATCTGATACCTGATCTGATACTTGATAAGCTGATCTGATACCTAATAGCTAAAATGAATGAAAAAATTCTAAAAGACTGGTGACAACAAGAAATATATTGAAGAAAAAGCTTCGTAGTATTAAAAATGGTGAACTAGATACACATCAGCAATTAATAGATACATTCAAGCCCATAACAGAACCTTTAAAAGAATTTATAAATAGATCTAAACATATGGATATACCGAATAAAAAAGAAAAGAATAATAAGAAAACTGAATATGAGAACAGTGCCAGTTTTCATCCTCAGAACTCAACAATGAAGTTGGAAACAAGTACCCCTAAGAAACTAATTGAAGAATCAATGTTTAAAAAGTCTAATAGTAAAAGTAACAGCGATTTTGATGAAGATGACTTTTATTCACAACATTCTAATCATGACGAGACTTATCCTGACCTATCACTATTGCAATAGAGAAATGAACTAGATACTAACTATGGTCCACATAGAGATTATAATAACGAATGGAAATTTGGTAGTAGCAAGATCGAGTTAAATGAAGATAAAATACAAGTTGATGGTCAAATATGGGCTCTCACTCCAGGACTGTTTTCTTTGATGTTTAATAAAACACCAAAAAACTATGATAAATTCGAGCTTGAAATCTATAAAAAATATTACTTACTACCAAATTAAGGGGACTAGAGGGTACAAGTACAAACATATTATTGAAAAACTTTTTAAAGAGAAAAATCATAAGAGCTCAGCGGAATTAACAAAGGCTAATTATATAGGTAATGGGTTGATGCAGGTAAATCCTGATAAATCAAACTATATATACTGGGGTGATCCAAACGAGTTGGTAGATCAACTTAGACTACTGCTTGCATCACAGTTTGCTGGTCATACTAATCACAACAACGAGATTGTCTCAATTATTGAAGAACTACGTGAAGCTAATATAATAGTATAAACTATATAAACGCATACACATTTTAAATATAAATTATGTCTGCTGATAAATTCGGACATTATCTAAACGACACTAGAGGTATAATTTCATTGAAAAATGCACCTAAATTGTTGGGGTTCTCTTTGGATGCGAACAACAACATTGATGTCCAGAACAAAAGAATCAAAAATGTTGCAAAAGCTTTGGAGGACAACGATGCTATCAATAAATTGTTTTTGCAAACTCAAATCGAAGAAGTAGAACACAAAGATAACTACAAAATGCACAATACTCTAAAAAATCAAATCGAAATGAAACAACATGAAATAATATTACAGTTGGAAGAGATGAAAAATATGCAAGAAAGCATTTCCAAGATCAGAGCATCCTTCGAAGAAGAAATTGAAATATTAAATGATAAAATTTATAGATTTGAAGATTACATGTTTGTGTCAATTGCTGAAAGCGCATCAGATAGATCACAACTCACCCAAAAGACTTCTTAAAGCTTAGACATGGATACAAAAAGAAATTTAGTGAGCTAGCTCCATAAGCAAGCATACAATAAAGATTATAGATTTTTGCTAACTGTAATTGATACATTCTCCAAATATGCATGGGCAGTACCTCTGAGAAGAAAGACAGCTGTTGACACAACGCAGGCAATGGAGGCCATTTTTCAATTGGGGCGTGTGCCAAAAAACTTACAAACAGATGATGGTAAAGAATTCTTCAACAAACACTTTAATCAGTTGATGGATAAATACAACGTCAATCACTACCCAACTTATAGCATCATGAAAGCATCAAAAGAGTTCAGAATACATATCCTACAACATACATATTAGAAGATTATCTTGGAAATCCTATTAAAGGTGGCTTCTACACGGAAGAACTGTTCAGAACTAGATTTCCAAATACTAGTTGAAAAGGCGATTCGACTGAAAGGGGACAAAGCATTAGTTAAATGGTTGAGATTTTCTAATCAACGCAATTCTTGGATAAGCAAAGATGAAATATAGTAGTTGGAAAACGAAATACATCGCCATCCGCAATGATAACAACGACAATAACATCAATATTTTTAATAACCAATGTTAATTTTAAAATAAGATTATGAAATATATATGCAAATCATTCTTATAAACCATGCTGTGTAGTAAACTTTATTTGTGAACAGGCTGTTATAATGTCAATGACACTTACTCTGAGCTCTAACTCATCAGCGTTATATGCTAATTATTTTTCTCCCATTGACTTAAACGACACATATGAGTGTGCGCTAACTGATTTTCATTCAAACAGCAGTATTCCAAATGTAGTCTCCTATAACAATATGTTTCATATAGAGGAATATGTAATTGAAATACCAATTGGATCTTATGAATTGAAAGATATAGTTGGCTACATAGAAGATCAATACAAACGACTTAGTCCTGGAGAGCATATTTTTATAGAAGCTAACAACAATACGATGCAAGTTAAAATAAATACTTCTAAAGATCCGATATATGTTAATAAAGAAAATACAATTGGGAATCTTTTAGGATTCAATAGTAAAATCCTAACACCGACCGATGATCATTACTCAGATCTTCCAGTTAATATTTTTAAAGTAAATCTCTTGCGAATTGAGAGTATTATCGCTACTAACACATATATGAATAATTCAAAATCACAAACACTTCTTGATTAATGTAACTGCAGGCTATAAAATAGATGAGATTCCAAGGAATCTCATTTATTTACCTGTAAACACCAAAGAGATAAGTTCTCTATCACAGCGCGTGGTAGATCAGAACGGTGATTTAATTAATTTCAGAGGAGAGGAAATTACATTACGAATACATTTAAGGCCAACTAACTAATGATAATATACAATACAAGTGTATCACAAAATACGGCAGTCACGTCTCATCCACAGATATTACAACCTAAACCACAATTGAAAAGATCTGCTCGTCAAAGGTCACTTACAATAGCAAACAAAAGTTTTCTCAAGTCTTTGAATTTCAAACTGAAAACAAAATGAGCTCAATAATAAGCGTGTTGGATAAGCCATTGTCTGACGAAAATATAATAAAAAAGGACTATCATACCTACATACCATATCTACAATCGTACAATAATAATGATGAGATTCGAATCTCAATACAAAATTAAGATTTGTACGTGTTACCTAGTGAGAGCTATATATATGTGGAAGGTTTCGTTGTAGATGAAAAAACTAGTAAATTTTCAGAAAATTATATATTGAAAAACAACTTTGTTGCACATCTATTTGATGAAATCCGCTACGAGCTTAATGGCATTGAAATCAGTCATACAAGGTATTTAGGAACAACAACCACAATAAAAAATTTGGTATCTCTATCACCACCTGAAAGCGTTGTAATGCAGAATGGTGCATGGCATAAAACTGATGATTTGAATCTTAAGAATGGATATTTTAATTTTTATGTTCTACTAAAAATGCTTTTGGGATTTGCTGAAGACTACAACAAACTTATAATTAATGGAAAACATGAATTGATACTCTTGCGCGATAAAAATGATGAAGCTCTTGTACACTCGAGCGTTTCTACTGAAAAATCGAAACTTACAATTTCACTCATTTCCTGGAGAATTCCACACGTACAATTATCTGATCAAAGCAAGTTGAATATGATTAAAATTATTAACAATGGTGCTTCTATACCGATGTCATTTCGTAGCTGGGATTGTCATATGAATCCACAATTGAATACAGGTACAAGTCATATTTGGAATGTTAAATTAGCTGCAAGTAAAGAACAACGAGATAGCAAGTTTGTTCACTGTGACCTCACTAATTTAAAAGTACATTTAAATTCAACCTCTTACCTCTTAACGTGGATGGTGATATTGTTTTTGTAGACTTGCAAGGTCTCAAAAATAATTCAAATGACTTCATCGCAAAACAACTAGCTGTAGTTTTCAGCAACAACGAATGCCTCAATTTCATCATAAAACCGCCTTTTGATTTCGGATGCTTATCAACCAAAAAGCAGAGAGAAGCAGTTTAGTTAACCAAAAACTATCATCATATTAACTGGAATGATGGATCAGTCTCAATTCAAAGCGCTTGCAAGTTTTTAAAATCCAATATAAGAAATTCACAAATATATGTTAAGGGGGAAGAGAAGAAAAATGGCTAGAAAAAATGATTCATCAAACAGTTTATAACATTGAAGACATTGGCTGCATTAATTTTCAACAAATGGAAACTGAGCATTCAAAATATTCAAAATATCTATTGTAGCTATCACGACTATGGTGTTTGTGCCTTAAGGAATGAAATTTTTCTTAAAAATGAAAATGTTAACAAACTTTTAAATAAGTGCTTATAAAAATTAAAATAAATGTCTATTTATTTCAAATAAAAACCTACATACATGTTTATATCATAGAACACTCAACAAACAAACACAATAGTTCATTCATTGAAATGGTCAAGGGAATATTTGGACACAAAGAATAAAGGCTTATTATTTGTTTGTATGTGTATGCGTAAATGAAATAAATTTGTAGATATTTATGTACGCAGGAATATGCACATCTTATCACATTGCATACTGACCCACTTGCGCTAAATCCAGGAAAGAAAAATAAGCGGACTGTCACACAGACTCACCAATCGTCACACACACAGCCTGTCTGACAGGCTGACATTCCAATCGCCACTCAGAACACAAAAACACACACACACACTTAAACATAGCATATATATTCATATTCTACAAAATATAGAAATCGCACCACCATCCAGATCCCCAAATAAAATCCATCGATGAACGTCATGTATAAAATAAACAAAATACCAGTTTCAATATTTATGCAATAGTAAATTTTTTTCACAACGTCTTCAAGATCAGAACTATCAAATTACTCCCCCACACTGAAATAACTGAATTGCTGGACAAAATATCTTAAGTAAACACACACCAAAATTAAAAACAAGCAAAAAATAAAGGAAGAAATATCATTCCAGCAAGAAGAAACGAGCCTCAAACATTAGGGCCATCCATTTATACAACACTTTTCAAATATTGTACTTCCTAAAAAAATGTTGTGTCAGATACTAAAAATTTCTTATTTTCTATTAGGCCATAGCACACATGGACAGACACAAATTCGCACGCTCACATACCGACGGACATGTATTCCCAAGGTCACATATGGACAGACACAAATTCCCAAGGTCTCATATGGATAGACAAAAATTCCCACGGTCTCACGCCCACATATACAAACTCGTTTTGGTTACTACAGCACCCCTCCACGAAACTCCCCTCACATATGGACGGACAGAAATTCCCACGCTCACATACCGACGGACATGTATTCCCAAGGTCACATATGGACAGACACAAACTCCCAAGGTCTCATATGGAGAGACAAAAATTCCCACGGTCTCACGCCCACATATACAAACTCGTTTTGGTTACTACAGCACCCCTCCACGAAACTCCCCTCACATATGGACGGACAGAAATTCCCACGCTCACAAACCGACGGACATGTATTCCCAAGGTCACATATGGACACACAAAAATTCCCACGTTCACATACCGACGGACATGTATTCCCAAGGTCACATATGGACAGACAAAAATTCCCACGCCTACCCCAACATTATAAAAAAAACAACAACAATGTGAACACCCCTATTTAACCGTGGGAAAAAATACACACACACACAAACATTAAAGTATCAAATTACTAAAATTTCAGTACAAAATTTTTAAATTTAATTGCTGAAATTTGAGTATTTTAATTGCCGTGGCTGGTACATTCCCTATCTACTCGAACGTAAGGCATTGCTAGACCGTCTTAGACTTCATCACTGAATATATATACTTTATGGAGTCCAATTCTCTTTGGAGTGCATTAAAACTTTATTTTGGCGGGGTCGCTCTGGCGAGGGCTGCGGGGGAACATTTCACCTTTGTCATAAAACATTGTCACCTTTGTCATCATTTAAAAATATATATTTAAAAACAATTTTAATTTTTTTTGATAGTTTTATTCAGGGGGCTTCGTCATTAAAGCTTAAAAATGTTGTTTTTACGGAATGTAGGCTTAATTAAAACAATTTTTTAAATTATTACATATAATGACGCCCACTAAAGGGGGTGGGGTCCAGAAATTATTTTTATTTTATGGGACCGAGTTTAACGCGTCGGACCTTCTTTAATATAAATATATATCATTTCCTTAACAAAATTACAACAAAACTTAAAAAATTATGTTGTTTTTTAGAGATTGGTTTAGTTCTTCTAAGGGGAACTTTTTTCCCTCTTGCCCGATTTACACTATCACCGAACGTAACCTGTGGTATCCTTCAAGATATATTTATGCCAACAGTCCAGCTCTTTTCGTTTGGACTGAACCGTGATTTCCACAGACGGAAAGATTTCATCACTGATCATGAATATATATACTTTATGGGGTCTCAGATGAATACATCGCTGCGTTACAAACGGAATGACAAAGTGAATATACTCTCCATATTATTTTTTGGAGGGTATAAAAATAATACATTTCTTCCTTTAAACGTAAAAAATTTTTAATTGGTCATATTGTCATAAATTTTTTTATTAGCTTAAAAGTATTATCGTTCGATTTCAAATGCTTTAAGCCTGGATCCCACTATCGACACAATGCGCCGATTTTCCTTGGCAACATGAAAAACGACGAAGAAAAACGATGAAGTGTAACTCAAAAATACAAAGTGAAGTACTCTGATTTTATGTCAAATATTTTATTTTATTGATTTAGAGCATTTTGCTTTTGGGTTATTTGTCATGTTGCTGACGAAAATCGGCACATTGCGCCGATAGTGGGATTCTAGCTTTAAGGCTACTAAATATAATATATATATTTAATACCCCAAATATAATATATATATTTAATATATTATATTTAATATAATAATAGCTGAAATCTACTTCAAATAAATATTTAGCCCGGCTGCGAGAAGTTGAAGATAAATTCAATTCAATGATTCTAGTTTTGTTATACGCGACTCAATTGTTTGACGTTTAAGGCTATACTTTCTAGCGGTGGAAGTTAGAGTCTCAAAGCCACACAAAACGTCAGAAACTGCTTTTTTAATTGTATTTTCGTCAATAGAAACGCGTTGAGTCTTGCGTTTGTAACTTCGAAGGATTATTGAACGATAAACCTAAATATAATGATAGGAATTAATATAACAGATGGCCGATTGTACCCCAATTTAAAACGCTGAATTTACCCCGAAAGCAATTTCCTTAGTTTTTCTTTTTTTCCTACTAGTCTTCAAAAAAAGTAATATTTTTACTTACTTTTATAAGAAAATACACAATTTCTAATGACTTTATAATGATAGTGTATTAAACATTGAAAAATTGTATGTAAGAAATACTTACTAAACGGACTGAAATATTACAAAAACACCTGGTGAAGAATAAAAACACGAGCAGTGGAGTTACTCTGTAATGCGATGCGAAAAGAATTGCTTTCGCATTTCAATGTAAATAGCATAGAGATGCGTTCAGTTTTTCATTAGCATCGCATTACAGAGTAACCCCCCAGGTTATTAATTAGAGATGGGAAACTTTTATTTTGATAGTCAATACATGTGGATCACAACTAGTGATGTACAATGAGAGCTTCGCATCGATAACGTCATTGCCGAAAGTACCCCAATGCCGAAGCTGCCCCAGTCTCCCCTATCAAAATGAGGTAAGCACTTATCAGCTACTAAAAAAAACTTTAGCTGATCCACAGCCACGGTACAGATGTTGTTCCAAATAAACTTTGTGTCCGCCCTTAACAAATTGTGTAGCGGATTCAACATTGTCGACACATCCGGTAAAAATCTTCAATAAAAATTTACCACACCTAAAAAGTCTTGAACTTCCTTAACATTGGTAGGATATGGAATATTTTCTATTTCTTAGATTTTTTTGTGGGTTCATATGTAACCCACTTTTTTCAATTACATGACCTAAATACTCAATTATTTTGGAAAAAAAAAATCACATTTCTCTGCTGATATTTTAAATCCCGCGTCATTTAAAATTCTAAGAACTCTTTCGAGTCTTTCAATGTGTAATTGTCTGTTCGATGCACAATTAAAATATCATCTAGGAAAACAACAACACCATCACAACCTGCTAAAAGAGAATCCATTATTCTCTGAAAAACCGCAGGTGCCGAACCCATAAATTAGTCTGGTGTATTGAAAAATACCCTTAGATGTTGATATACTAGTATATTTCCTAGACTCAGTTTCACTTGTTGATAGGCCATGCTTAAATCCATAGTAAACTCTTCTCCACCGTACAATATTGCAAAAATGTCCTCGATTCGAGGAAGTGTGTACTTTTCTACATTCAACAGAGAATTTAGATTCACTTTAAAATCCCCACAAAATTCTAATATTACCATCCTTTTTTACAATCGGAACAGTAGGAGTACCCCACTCCAATATTTTACTGGGTGAAAAACTTTTATTTTCACTAAATCATATATTTCCTTCTCCACTTTGCTCTTATTGCCAAAAGTAACTGCCTTGGTGTAAAACATCCCCTCTTTTATAAATAAAACTGCCTCGCCACCTCAAACAACCCTAACCCGCCATCAAAATGTGTTCCAATTTTTCTAGTAATTTTTTGTGCGATTGGCATGGGTACATAGTAATTTAACTTACAAATCTTGATCTCAAATATTTTAAGAAAATTTCTCCATAACAATGGTGGACCGCCATTTGCAATTATAATAAATGGAATAAAGTTTGTTTTATTCCCGTACTTTACTTCGAGATCGCAAGCCCTTATATTTGCACCGTTATATGTTCAAGGCATACCCAACCACTTTTCTGAGTTTATATTTTGCAAAATATGTTTTGTAAAAATCACCCGAAATGACCTTATTTTCAGACCCAGTATCTAGTTCCATTTCAAATAACTTATCATTCACAAGAATTTTTATTTTAATGGGACCATCATTATTACTACTAATAGAGTATAAACTTATATCACTTTATCAATAAAATTTTAATTTTTTTACATTACACACTTTCTTCAAATGTCCTTTTTGCTTACAATTGTTACATTTGCAATTTTTAAACTTACAGTTCTGGCTATTGTGATTACAGTACCCACAAACTTTACACTTTAGGTTGTTGCTGCTGCTTTTTCTGCTGCCATTCTCTGTTGCATTTGTGTTGTTTTAATGAAATTTAAATGCTGCACTAAATTATACTGATGCTTCGTATATTCCCCATTGTTGGCTATTTCCAGGACCTTTTCGAAAGAAGAATCTACCGACTCAAGAAACATTTTACCACGGGCCTCACCCTTTTCTAGCCCCATCTCAAATTTATACCGAATAGCTGTTTCTAAATTAGCTCCGAATTCACAGTGCCAGCGATCTCACTCGAACGGCCCATTCATTTATAGTTTCGTAAGCTGAGTTCGCATCGTTATAAAAATGCTCAGCAAAGCCAGGTGTAGCAGTCTTGAAGTGTTTGTTCATAGCTAGTAAACAAATTCCATACGTTGTTCCTACATCTTCTCTTTTTGATGGACTCACCAAATTCTGCAACAGCATATAAGACGTTTCACACACTGATGTTAACAGGATGGATTTCTTCTTAGCTGCATTCTTTATATCAGTTGCAATCAAAAACTGCTCGAATTGCGTTTGAAACACAGCCCAATTTTTTTGCGTGTGATCAAAATATGGCGTTTTTCCTAAAATTTGATTTGCCATAACGTTTAGCTTGCTATTTACCAGAAAAATACTTTGTTTCTAAAGGTCTAAAACCTTTAATTTATTTAAATATAATATAACTTTTTCCTCGCCGCCACTGTAATAAACTCAAACAGCCAGTTGCGTGTTTTTTTATTATACCCTCCAAAAAATAATATGGAGGGTATATTCACTTCATTCCTTTTGTAACGCAGCGAAATATCCACCTGACCCCATAAAGTATATATATTCTTGATCAGTGATGAAATCTAAGACGATCTGATCTTAGCAGTCCGTCCGTCCGTCTGTGGAAATCACGATTCAGTCCAAACGAAAAGAGTCAGACTCTTGAATTTGGTATAAATATATCTTGAAGGATAGTACAGGTTAAGTTGGGAAATGGGCTAAGTCGGGCAAGAGGGAAAAAAGTTCCCCTAAGAATAACTAAACCAACCTCTAAAAAACAACATCATTTTTAAAGTTTTTTTTGTAATTTTGTTAAGTAAATGATATATATTTGTGTCAAAAAAGGTCCAACACGTTAAACTTTGAGCCATAAAATAAAAGAAAAACAATTTTTGGACCCCGCCCCCTTTAGTGGGCGTTATTATATGCAAAAATAGTGTAAACATTTAACAAATTCCTTTACTTAAGCCTACATTCCGTAAAAAAAACATTTTTAAACTCTAATGACGAAGCTGAGACGTAACGTGGTACTACTCTGCCCTACCCCTCCTCACTCTTTGCCCCTTAAATGACGCTATAAAAAAATATTTGTAATTTTGTATTTAATCATCCCGCAAAAATACAGTTTTAATACCCTCCAAAGAGAATTGGATCCCATAAAGTATATATATTCTTGATCAGTGATAAAGTCTAAGACGATCTAGTAATGCCCATACGTTCGTCTGTGGAAAACATGATATAGACTATTTTTGGACCCCATACCCCTTAGTGACGTACGATATTATACGCAAAAATTGTGAACAATTTGTATTCCTTAAGCCTATAATAAGCTGAGATGTTCTCTGATCTTGCAGAGGTCAAACATCTCTCCCACGACCCTTCCCGGAATGACAATCTCAAAATAGAGATTTAAAATTGGGTACAGAGATGTCTTAAAGGAACTCTTTTCCAACAAGTTAAAAATTTTAAGTTTATTTAAGATTCGACCCGGTCGGATATAACGTTTTTACTTGGTTTTTTAATTCGGTTGATTAAAGAGTAACAGCAGTATTCACAAAAAATAAAGTAGAGTCGATCAATTCTTTAAAATAAATATTCTATGAAATTTTTACTTTAAAGCAACATTAATTTTTGTGAATACAGCAGTAAAAGTTTAATTACTTATGTGTGTATGTACAAAGTTAATTAGTGACCGTGGTAAAACCAGTATTATTTGCATTGGTCAAACAATGCTTATTGTTATTGTTCTTTTTCAGATATGCAGACAATTTGCAGACTGTATGTTCATCGCAAAATATAGCAATGCAAAAGACAAAAGTAACACAAGAACCAATGACTTTTACTTTGCTATATTTAATATATGAAATATGTTATAGTAACCCATTTACGTACGTGTATATAGATGTATATATATATATATATATATATATATATATATGTATATATATATATATATATATATACATATATATATATATATATATATATATATATATACATATATATATATATGTATATATATATATATATATATATATATGTATATATATATATATATATATATATATATATATATATATATATATATATATATATATATATATGTATATATATGTATATGTATATATATATATATATATATATATATATATATATATATATATGTATATACATATATATATATATATATATATATATATATATATATATATATATATATGTATATGTATATATATATATATATATATATATATATATATGTATATATATACATATATATATATATATATATATATATATATATATATATATATATATATATATATATACCACAATTTCCCAGAGTTTTCTTCTTTTTTTTGTTTTACATCTTGTAAAATTTTATGAAGTTATTCCTTTAATAGAAGCATTTTTTAAATCAATTTAGTTTCCAAAAAAAATTGCAAAAAAATTATTTCATATACAATATTAGTAAATGTACAACTTTAAGATCCAAAACCATATTGAGCATTTGATTTTTTAAATTTCATTTCACAGATATTGATGAATTGAATTCCGATTTACCAACATTACTGGGCGTATGCGTAGGTATCGGTGTTCTGGCCGGTCTCATCTGTATGGTACTGCATCTGTTTAGCAAAACAAAATATCCGCGCCATCGCAACTTCGGTGATGCCAATTTACCGCCACCTATAATGTATTCAAGTGAAACAGGTAAACTTAATCCATGCAATAAATCCTAAACCAAAGACTAAAGCACATGTTATAACTATGTGGTGTGTGTTACGTTTTTCAGTTGTTGTTATAATTTATTAAATTTATTTAATTGTTAAACAATGAAACCAAGAAATAAAAAATACGTTTATTATTATTATTAAGAGGCTATTGTGAATCTGATATGCCTTCACATTTACCAGGTATTCCATTGACAGTGCAATCCGGTCGTCCCTCCTCACGTTCGAGTATGCGCTCTAGCGGCGGATCAATCGGTTCCTATGGTAATCGTCGATCATCAACGGGAGGCGTAGGCGGCAATAATAGTGCGACATCTGGTTCAAAGGGCATACTTGTCTCAACATCACGCACAGGTGCGGCTAGATCAGCCGCCATATTGCTTATATCGTGTCACTTAACAACCTTATCTAAACAGTCGGCCGCGTCACGCGTCTCATCGCGTCAAACTTCCGGTGCTGGTTGCAGTGCCAATTCTCGAGATAATATAGACGAGAACGGTTCAGATCCGGGTAGTCAAAGTTGCGATAGTACTTTATCAATGACGCGTCACCTGCAAAAGCAATTGAATCATCAGCGTCATTTGCTAAGCTTCGAACTGTCGCCGGCCAAAACAAAAAATCATGATAGAGTAAGAGCATTGTTGGGAATTAATGGAATCGATAATTATCGAAGCGATGATGATGCGTTAAATAGTTTAGATAACGGTCTTTTAGAAATTGGTGCACTTCCTACACCGGCCAGTGAAACCCCAAGATTTGCGGTAAACATTTCTTAAAACCAAACTACAAAAAGCAATTACAAACAATCAAAATCAACCAACTATACCATCAAAATTCTAATCAATCAGTTTCTCTTATTTAATGTAAACTCCTCTTAAATTTTTCGAATCAGAAAATCCATTTCTAACCAAATAACACTGCTAACAAATATAAACTCATTTTCTATATCTTTAACCAATAAATCAGTCTTCCTATTCTACTTTACAACACTAAACAAGAAAAACAATTCTCAATCAAATTTGTTATCAGTGTGGTAGTAATGCTCGTATGTTTATGTAGAATTGCAGTTTTTATTGTGTGTACGTGTGCGTGATGTTTGTATATTAGAATTAATTACTTAATTGTTGTTATTAATTTTCGCAAAAAAAGTTTCTCTGTATTATAGTAATTGATGTTCTTTTCTGTATGTTTGTGTGTGCGAGTGAGTTTATATCCATTTAATTAATTTATTAATTAACTTCAATAACAAAAGCAAACAACAAAACATGCTGTATTTTCTATGTGAAACTTATATTTGTTTAATAAATATAACGGGTATATTTTACACGTATGAATGTTGAATATTTTTTATTCTATAATTCTGAGATCTGTTATTCTATTATATGTAGTTTAATTGGTGTGTATGCTTTTTTAAATTTTTGCATTTATATACATATTAGATTTTACCCGCGACTTTTTCAGCGAAGATGTGTAGGTTATGTCCATGATGTATTTTTAACTGTACAGTAACAGAGCTTAACGTTTTCATGCTTACGAGTTTCAAAATTTCATATGCCTCTAGAAATTTTATACCACTCTTGACCCCTCATTAAGTCATTGCCAAAAACAAATACATTGTTAAGTCAACAGTATCAAAGTTTAAAATGTTCATAGTTATCAGTGTCATAATTTCACATCTCCATACAGTGATGTTAACTTTTTTATTTCGATTTCCGTACAGCCCTAAAAAATTTACCGTTTTTTAGGTAAAACTACCGTACGCAAAGTCTGATATTAATAATAAGAAACGTATAGAAATTAATAATAAGAAACGTATAGAATTTAACTAGAATTTGCATTCTTTTGTATAGTTGTAATGAAACGGTACTTTTTTGATGTTTTTACTGAGAAATATGTAGTTGCAAGAGAATTTGCAGTGAAGAATTTATATTTGGACTGTCACAAAACTGATTTATTAACAATATTATGAATTCGCCCTATAGACACATTATGAAAAAAGTTTTGGGGCCTAACAATTAAAACTTTTTAAAATTGCCGCCCCAATATAGAAATTGCCTGCTTACCGTTCGGAGGTAACATCACTGTCTCCATACAACTTTTCGACCACCGTTGACAACCTAACAGAATCATTTCCAACAACAAAAACCACCCTTTGATATATCTCGGATCTCAAAATATCTCTAAGCCGAATTTCATTTAAATCGGTTCAGCGGTTAAAGCGTGAAAACATAACAGACTTTCTTACTTACTTGCTTTCTTACTTTCATATTTATTATATTAATAAGGATAAATATCATTAGTAAAACATCGGGCTGGAAAAATTCCTGGTAATATTAACTCAACTTAAACAGGTGGAAATTACCGGAATGCGTTATTGAAGGAAATCTTAAAGCGATTTAAATATCGAATGAAAGACTAACTGCTGTATTCACAAAAATTAATGTGTACTTCAAGTGTGCCTTAAATTAAAAATTTCATTGAAAATTTATTTTAAAGTGTTGATCAAGTCTATTATAAATTAAAAATTTCATAGAAAATTTATTTTAAAGTATTGATCAAGTCTACTATATTTTTGCTGATAATGTGTGTTCAAGTAGAAGTAAACGTTAAATTTTAAGCGGCACACATAAAACAGTGTCATCTACTTGTAACTCGAATATTTTTGATTGTGTTATTTATATTAATTTGAAGAACACTCATCAGATTTTGCCTAACGTGGCTGTTATGTGGCCAAGGCGATTTGCAATAGCTCGAGTTGCGATATGCCGCTTTGGCATAGAAAACCACTTTATTTACACTATGAAACAACGAAACTTAAAATAATAAATATATAAAAAATTATTATTAAAATAATGTTAAAAGTTTAGGATTGTATTGTATTCTGATTTTTGTGATAATTTTTATAATTGTTACGATCTCTTTTTTATAGGCTTCCTTGCTTGTTTCTGCGTGTCGTATAAAAACTATCTGACATTAGGTTAAACACATCAAAAATAATGCCCTTCAAATACTAAAAAATTTACATATATATTTGAATGCAATTATCTTTTAAGCTAAACGAGACTAAACGCCATGTAAGTAGATTTTCCTTAAAAAAATTGTGAGACACTATGAAAATTTGAAACAAGTAGAAACTTTATATTCGACCGGGTCGAATCTTAAATACTCTCCAAATATTTAAAATGCTTAACTTGGTGGGACAGAGTTCTATTAAGACATCTCTGTACGCAATTTTAAATGTCTATTTTGACAGTGATTCCGGGAAGGTCCGTAGAGGGGACGTTTTACCTCTGCAAGATCATAGAACATCTCAGTTTCTTATAGTCTTAAGGAATAAAAATTCTTCAATATTTACACTATTTTTGCATATAATATCGTACGTCAACGCCTACTAAAGTCTAAAAATAGACTATATCATGTTTTCCACACACGAACGTATGGGCATTGCCAGATCGTCTTAGACTTCATCACTGATCAAGAACATATATACTTTATGGAGTCCAATTCTTTTTGGAGGGTATAAAAACTGTATTTTGTCGGGGTCTCTATGGCAAGGGCCGTGGGGGAGACGTTTCACCTTTGCTATAAAACTGCAAAAATGTATGTTCGGAATAACTATATGTAAAACATATTTACATTTTTTTTAAAGGGTCATTTATTGGCAGAGAGTTAGGACGGGGTAGGGCAGAGTAGTACCAGGTTACGATTCAGCTTCGTCATTAGAGCTTTAGAACATTATTTTTAAGGAATGTAAGCTTAAGTAAAACAATTTGTTAAAATTTTACACTATTTTTGCATATAATAACGCCCACTAAAGAGCGCGTGGCTCAAAAATTGTTTTTATTTATTTTATGGCTTCAAGTTTAACGCGTTGAACCTTTTTTGACATAAAAACGTATCATTTGATTAACAAAACTACAAAAAAAAACTCTAAAAATGATGTTGCTTTTTAGAGGTTGGTTTAGTTCTTCTTAGGGGAAGTTTTTTCGCTCTTGCCCGATTGAGCCCATTTCCGAACTTAACCTGTGCTATCATTCAAGATATATTCATTCCAAATTTCAGGAGTCTGGCTCTTTTCATTTGGACTGATTCGCTGATTCATCGCTGATCAAGAATATACATTAAGTAACTGTATACGACTTACGCCTTCGCATAAGATGTAGCCACATAGTTAACCACGGAAAAGTTCGCAGAAGAACTGTAAGTCAGTTATCTGAGGTGTTGAAATTTACTAGTGCGAGTAAGACGCAAAACTCTCGAAATGGAGTCAACGAGGCTTGACGTTGACTGACTTAGAGCTGCTTTGCGACTGAACAATCATTATACGCTCCAAAATTGGAGGGTATATTCACTTTGTCATTCCGTTTGTAACGTAGCGAAATATCCATCTGAGACCCCATAAAGTATATATGTTCTTGATCAGTAATGATCGTCTGTGGAAACATGATTTAATCTATTTTTGGAGCCCGCCCTCTTCAGTGGACGTTGACGTACGATATTATATAAAGGAACTCTGTCCAACCAAGTTAAAAATTTTAATGTTACTTACTAAATATTTGGAGGGTATTTAAGATTCGACCCGGTCGAATATAACGGTTTTACTTGTTTTTTGTTAATTAAACTTCTGTGATACTGTGGAAAGAATCAAATTTGTATTAAAAACTTAAAACATAAAAATTTTTATTCCAAGGGTGTTATATATATATATTTTTTTAGAACTATTTTGGAAGTTAGGAAAATAAAATTGGTATTAAAATTTAAAATATCGTAATTTCAATTCCAGGGGGAAATCGAAATACTTTTCGGCCATTAAACGTGTTAAAAAAGGTTAAAATTTTAATTGGTACTAAAAACTAAAAATTATAAATTCGATTCCAGAGTTGGAAAATCGAAATATTATTGGTACATAAAAACAACCAAATAAGTTCCTAGTTTTGATTTTTTCAGTGAATTAAACCAATATTATACTTCGCGAAAAATTAAATTGGTATTAAAACCAGAAGTATTAAAAATTCGATTCTAGGGTTGGAAAATCTAAATTTTTTGGTACATAAATGTATATATAATTTTGTTTTTCAATGAAGTATTTTATGGATACATCAGAAAGAACGAAATTGGTATTAAAAATCAAAGAAAAGAAACATTCGATTCCAGAGTTGGAAAATCTAAATTATTTTTGGTAAATAAAAGTAGCTATATAAATTCTTAATTTTGGTTTATTTGGGGAATTAAACTTATTCCATATTTCAGGAAGAATTTAATTGGTATTAAAAATTAAAAAAATGAATAACTCTATCCCAGTGTTGGAATTTTTTTTACATAAAAGTAACCTAATAAGTTTCTACTTTTGATTTTTTTTTTTTTGTGAATAAAATCTTTTTTGTGCAATTAAAAAAAAAAGAATTTGATTCCAGGGTTAGAAAACCGGTATATATTTTGTACATAAATGTAGCCATATATGGTCCATATATTAGTAAATTAAACCTATTTTATACTTCAGAAAGAATTAAATTGGTATTAAAAAATAAAAAAATAAAATTATATTCCAATGTTGGAAAATCTAAATTTTTTTGGTGCATAAAGTAGCCATAGAAGTTCCTGATTTTGGTGAATTAAACGGTTTTTATATTGCAGGAAAAATTGCATTCGTGTAAAAAATCCAAAAATTTAAAAATTCTTTTCCAGGTTTGGAAAATCGAAACTTTTTGGTACGTCAAATTAACCATATAAGTTCCTTGTTTTGTTTATGATGAATTATACCTACTTAATGCTTCAGGAAGAAGGGTGGGACAATCGAAATTTTCTGGTACACAAAAGTGACCATGTAAATTATGGTTCTTTTTTAGTACGTCATCTATATTCTCTTCTAGAGTTGAACAATCGAAATTTATATAAAAGTAACCACATTCCTAATTGTGGTTTCTTTTAGTGAACTAAACCTATTAACTGAAATAAATTCGAATTAAAAACCTAAAATATCATAATATCGAAATGTTTTTGGTACATAAGAGAAAATAAAACGGTTAGTAAGTTTTGTTTGGTCTTAAAACTTTTTAGGGAGACAGAAAAACATACTTAAAAACTATATCAGCGAGACAGAAAAACATACAGCTTCCGAGCTGACAAATTTAAACTTTTAAAGTGTCATAACAATTGTCTGAATGAATCTGGGATCTTTCTTTTTGTGTCAATAATTTAACTTCAACGTCAATAATGTAAATAATTTAACTTCAACTGAGTTCGACATATTATTTAAGGAATTTTTACTTTTCCACATCTCGACTAACCTTGTTCAGTGACTTGCTTTTTGCTCACTAAACATACCTTTTAGCAGTGCTGCATTTGCAATTTTACTCGATTTTATAGCAATTAAGTGCTAATTGAGCAATCACTTATTTAAAACATTATATGGTTAATTGAACTCTATAATGGCAATAATTGCGATAAGCCAATTAAGGCGTATGCCTGAACACCGTATTAAGCTCTATACAAATAATTTAACATGAATTAAAAATAATATATTATTTTAAAGCTATATTGTTAAATTTTGCTAATAAAATTGTAATACCGGTATGATGCCGGTATTCACTTTTCGATAGTGGTATATACCAATATCTTTTTTTAAAACACCGCTGCTGTAATAAATAAAAATTAATACCACTACCGCACCGTTATACATTTCAGTTGAAAAGCTTGGAATAATTTATGTGGAAGTAGGTGGAAAATAATATACAGCAATTCTCAATAAAATAAATTTAAATATTTATTTTGTTTGGAATTGGCACTTCCTAATTTTGCATAATAAATTTTATTATAGTGCACAAATTTGAGTATATTTTAAGGTCAAAATTGGTTTTAATCCGTTAAGCAGGACTGTTTGCAATATGAAATTTATATTGAATGGGACTATAACCAGGCAAATTCTCTAGTTTTCTTAAGTCGTTTTAGTAGAAGATTAGTATATAATTGGCGTACCAATTAAGTCTAAAGTTTTGTAAAAATTTTTAAAATACAAGATTCATATATGTATAATACTCGTACTATTGGTATTTTTCAAATGTAAAGTCAATACAGTAGCAGTTTTTAATATTCTAATCGTAATGTTGTACAGTGTACAGAATTGCTTTAGAATCGATGTAGCAAATAACTGGGACAAGAATCCAAAAACAAACACAGAGACAATCACAAATTGCATATAAGCATTTGATAAATAAAAAGTTCACTTGGGAACTATCGAATATCTTTGAAAACTACTCTAAACAAATAAAATGAAGTAAAAACCTAAAAAATTGGGCACAGAAATGTCTTAAAGAAACCGTGACTGAGAAGGTCAAACTATTTTTAACTTATCTAAGTCCATTTTCTGCACGTTGATAAAGGTGTCTCAGTTATGCTCCTCTCAACACATTGAAAGCCACCGTATTAAAATAAATTTGTTTCTTGTTTACCAAATACCATTAAAATTTAAATTTTATTAAGAATAAAAATAGAGTTTTTAAAAATTTCTATTTTTAATTTTATTAAGAATAAAAATAGAGTTTTTAAAAACTTCTATTTGAAATATTGTGTCAATTAAATTAGTGCTTTTTGTTTTTTATGTGGTCAAGAATGTCTACATGCCTGCATTTCATTGGTTCTACTGATGATTTGGTGCAAAAACCAATGAAATACAGGCATATATACATGACCACATAACAAATAAAAAGCACTAGTAGAGTTTTTATTTACCAAATATTTGGAGGGTATTTAAGATTCGACCCAGTCTTAGATTTCATCACTGATCAAGAATAATATACTTTATGGAGTTTCAGAGGTATATTTCGCTGCGTTACACACGGAATTACGAAGGGAATATACCCTCCTATTGTTTTTTGGAGGGTATAAAAACTCAATATACCCGAAATTGAATAAATATATAAACAAATTAATGGTAGGAACACAACTAGAACGAACGAAAAATTTCGTTCAGTACGACGAATTCGTTGGTAAAGATTCGCTCTATAAATTCGTCGTATTAAACACAATAACGACGAATAAATTAATAAAACGAACAAAAAATTTGTAAAGTTTTTTAATAGTCTTTGTAATCCTCTGATGCCAGATTGTTTAGGCATAATTACTCCGGTGGTGTCCATTTTTTCAGAACAAATTCCTTTTTGTAGTTATTTTCTTAAAAATGTTTTTTCTGTAAATAAATTATTCTTTACTATATTAAATTGAATTAAGATTCATAGGCTAATTGTTCGAAATTAGTTTTTAAATCTCAGAAAGACATTATAAATATTCCAAGGCACAAAGGAAAGTCAACATCAGATTTATTCAACTTACACAGCAGAGCAGAACAGCTGTTTTCGAAAGCCGCAACACCTTCATCATCAGTGCTCATGTATATTGTGTTTGTCACCACTTATTAGGTGGCTTAGTTGAATGTGATAACAGTTCCTATTTACACAAATTTTATTGTGAAAAAGAATCCGAGAACTGTATAAACCTGATGTTATCATGTTATTGTTTTAATACCCGTGTTTCCGTTTGATTATTTTCTTCATGTCCCATTTTTCTGAATTTTTTGTTCCATCATACCTAAGTCAATCTTTTATACCCTTCACAAAAAAGTGAAAGTGTATATATAAGTTTGTCATTCCGTTTGTAATTTCTTCGATATGCACATGGGATCCCATAAAGTATATATATTCTGGATCCTTATGAATAGCGATGACGATTGAGCTATGTCCGTCTGTCCGTCCGTTTGTACGTGAAATCGGTTTTCTTAAGCTCCCAGAAGAGCTAGAGACTTCGTTCTTGGACCTTTGGATTAAAAATGATCTTAAATATAGTGCTATTGAAATTCAGAAAGATCCGAAGTATGGCTCCAGAGCTGGGAAGCTTACACCTATTTCTCAACGCAAAATTTATACCAAAAATCAATTATTTTTTTAATGTTTGTAAATTAAACCTATTTCGTGCTTTTGGGGAGCCTCAATGGTTTTTTAAAAACTAAAAAATTTAACAAAATTTTTCCAGGGATGGGAAAGTAAAATTTTTTTTCGGCCTATTCCGTATTTTGTAGTACATGTAGTAACTAAAATTGTTAGAAATTTCAAGTTTTTCTTTGACAAAACCACTTTCTACTTCATGAAGATTTGCATTGGCAAAAAAAAAATTTTTTTAAATTCAAATTTTGCTTCCAGGGGTAGGAATTTGAATTTTTTTTTGTACATGAAAGTAATCAAACAGGCAACTGATGTTGTTTTTTTTTTGTTTTTTGCTAACTAAAACTGTCTTATAATTTAGGAAGAACAAAATTGGTATCAAAAATTCAAAAATAAAATTTCGAATCCTGGGATGGACAAGTGCAATATTATATGGTACATGAAAGTTACCAAAATGGTAGACAATTTGCAATTTTTTTTAAATAAAACTTTTTTATACCTTAGGAAGTGTGTCACTGATAAAAAAAACAAAACAAAAATTTAAATTTCGTTTGCAGGGTTGGAAAAGTTAAATTTTTTTTGGTACATGCAATATTTTGTAGTACATGTTATAACCAAAATGGTTGCAAAATTTATACCTAATAAAGATTTGCATTGATAAATAAAATTTTTAAAAATTTAAATTTCGCTTCCAGGGTTGGAAAATTTAAATTTTTTTTTATACATAAAAGTAACCAAAAACGCAATTGACGTTGTTTTTTTTACTAATTAAAACTATTTTTTAGTTCAGGAAAACAAAATTGGTATCAAAAATTAAAAAACAAATTAAAATGTTGATTCCAGAGTTGGATAACTGCAATATTTTGTGTTACATAAAAGTGACCTAAATGGTTACATATATTAAGTTTTTCTTAAATAAAACTATTTCATGCCTCATTAAGAGTTGCATTGGTAAAAAAATTTAATTTTCGTTTCCAAGGTTGGGAAATTGAAATATTTATTTTGCATAAAAGTAAACAAAAAGGCAATTGACGTTGTTTCTTTTTGCTAATTAAAGCTGTTTTATAATTCAGGAAAAACTAAATTTGTATTAAAATCTTAAAAAATCAAAAAAAATCAAAAAAAAAGGGTTGGACAAATGAAATATTTTATGGTACAAGAAAGTGACCAAAATGTTTAAACATTTTAATTTTTTTGTCAAGTAAAACTATGTTACACCTCACTAAGAATTGCATTGGTAAAAAAATAAAAATTCGCTTCCAGAGGTGGAAAATTGAAATATTTTTCGTACATAATGGTACATACATAAATTCCAAATTTTGTGCTTTTAGTGAATTAAACCTATTAGATATTTCAGAAAAAATTAAACTAGTATCAAAAAATTATAAATTCGGTTCCAGGGTTGGAAAATCGAAATTGTTTGTACATAAAAGTAACCATATAAGTTCCCAATATTGGTGTTTTTCAGTGACTTAAACCTACTTTACACTTCACTAAGAATTAAATTGCTATTAAAAATTTTAAAAACTAAAAATTCGGTTCCAGGGTTGGAAAATCGAAATATTTTTGGTACCTAAAAGTACATACATAAATTCCAAATTTTGTGTTTTTAGTGTACTAAACCTATTTTATATATCAGAAAATATTAAATTAGTATTAAAAAATTAAAAATTCGGTTCCAGGGGTGGAAAATCTACATTTTCTGATGCATAAAAGCAGCCATTTTATTTGTTATTTTTGATTTTTGTGATGATATATACCTACTTTATATATATCAGAAAGAAGTAAACTGGTATTAAAAACCAACAAAATCTAAAAGACGATTCTACGGTTGGACAATTAGAACTTTTTGGGGTACATAAAACGAATTTTTTGTTTTGTTTGTAAGTTAAATATATTTAATATATTTGAAAGACGTTCATAGATATTAGATATAAGAAAAGCCAAACCTTCAGCTTCCTAGCCGAAAAATTTAAAAGTTTTCATATATGTATATAAACCGATAACATCATGTTGATTTTTTAATTAAACCTACTTTCTGTTTTGGCAAGAAAGAAAGAAAGAAGAATTACATATGTGAAGTATAGTAGAAAACTATTAATTTTTCCACAAAAAAAAACAGGTCGAGTATTTGAAACCTGGGCACCTTACATTGATTTGTTCGTCTTTCGTCTGCGTAACAAATAGAAATAAACCTATTAGAAAGTTCGTTGTGCACGACGTATTTCGTCCAACGTACTTATTGTGTGTATTTTCATTTACTTAAATGTATTTCATTTCCAACGGCGAATATTCGTAACGAAAAACTCGTCATTCGTCCCAGTTGTGTTTATAGCATAAGAAATATAAATTAAATATGTGAAATTACTACTATACTATTATAGAATACTATTATATAAATTTTGTTATTTGCTGCCTTCTGATTTCAAATCGATGTTATAAGTTTATACCAATTTTTGTGTTCTTTTTCAACTAGTTACCATATAATTTATTTCATTAATGTTCTTTTTCGTTTATTTTTGAGAAGTTAAACATAACAGAATCTTGAAAACAACTGAAACCTAACCACAAATTGATCATGCAAAATAAATTCAAATGTTTTTTTTTAACACATCAATGAAAAATTTTACCAGAACACGTTTACACAGGTTAAACTAAAGGTAAAAACATAAACTTTATCTTAAATAAAAGCGTTAGTGATCATAAAAAAGCAATATGGCGGTGGCTAAGTTCAAGTTTTTATAAAGTATAATAAATATTATTTATTTGGGTGATATTTTTAAAAGAATGAACCTTTTAATATTAAACTACTTGTATTAAATATAAAAGACTAGAAATTAATAAACTTAAATAATTCGCAATTGAAAACAAAACAAAAGTGGTTTTAGGAATTCAAAATTACTTTTGTTACTTCAATGAAAAAATTTAAATTGTTTTAGAAATTAAAATAATTTAAAAAAAATAATACTAATCAATAACTTTTCTTAAATCACACATTACCACACACCAAACACAAATTATTTATTTTTATCTTAAAAATTAAATTGAAAAAAATTTTACACATTTTGCTGTACATTGAACTTTTTAAATTTAAAGTTTTTAAATTTTCTCAATCATTTTGTTTTTTACTTTTTCCAAATTTTCACATTATTTGTTGGCTTTTTTATTAAAATATAATAAGAAGTATTAAAAAATTAAGCTGCATCTTGTATTCGCAAACAAAATTTTTTTATTTTTTAGGTGTCACAAAATTCTTGTACAATTTTGATTCTCTCTCCTGCAATCTGCCTGTGCATCAAAAGGCCGTTGTAGCTTGTTGCTTAAAAAATCATATTTTAAAATATTCGAACATAAACCGACAAATGCAATTTTAACAAAGAATATTGGAATCTAAATTAATTTTTTGTTGTTTTTAATTTACAATTATGTTTTTATTATCGTCTTCTCTTTGTCTGATTTATATTTTAAATAATCACATCTAGGTTCTAGAAGACCAAGTCTAGCGTCTGTACATAGTACGAGTTCATCTGTACGTAGCTATAGTATGATGCGTTTCGAAAAGGAACAACAGCAGAAGGAAATACGCCAAGAGATGAAACTGCGTTTGGCTCGTCTTCAGCAACATCAGCAACAGCAACAGCACCAACAACATTTAAGTCAATACAAACCTCAAATAATAATCGGCGACACCGCCATTTCGCTGCAACATGGTGTAGGTTTAAATCGTATTACCATGGCTACACCAAGTCCCCTTACACCCAATTCAACGGATGAGCTTTTACCAGCTGTCGATGAAAGTCAAGAGGTAAGATCTTCAATTGTGTATTTTGATTTTATAATATAAGTCTTTGCTCAACAACAGAAACATAATATAATCAATATTGCGTGCTTAAAATCGATAGTCTCTTATCTCGAAAATATCAATAGAAAATCAATAGTTAATATAATTAAATTAACTTTTTGGGAACTCTTGTTTACCACGAATATTCTTTAATGCGATTCATAATGTTGGTTGGAGTAGGTAACGCGAGACTATGAAGCCGAAAGTACCGAGTTCGACTCATGAATTTGAGCATGGTTGTGTTAGTTGTTGTGGACCTGTTTCAATGACGGAGGAATACGAGTAGCACTTCACTGGTGCCTTTAGCCAAAATATCTTAGAAAAACTATAGGTATTGTTTCAAACTTGCATTTGATTTAATAAAAGAAGTTTGATTATGATTATTTTCTAAAATTTCTTTATTTATTTGAAAGTACAATTCTTCCGATTAATAATGGGAAATAATTTCATTCAAATGGCTGCCTCGGTTGGCCATGCTGTAGCTTACACGATCGGTAAAATGTTTAAGCACATTATCGATTTTGTGCAACTGTATTTCACCAATGGTTTCACCAATATTGTCCTTTAAAGCGGCAATTGTCTCTGGCTTATCGGCGTAACACTTATCTTTGACGGCACCCCACAAATAGTCCAACGGTGTCAAATCGCAGCTCTGAGGTGGCCAAACGACATCAGCTCTGCGGCTGATAATGCGATCTTGAAAAACAGGGCGCCAAACATCGAGTGTAGCTTCGGCTGTGTGGCACGTAGCGCCGTCCTGTTGAAACCAAATGTTGCCAATAGCCACCTCTTCAATTTTTATGAACAAAAATTCGTTCAACATGGCGCGATAACGATCGCCATTGACTGTAACGGCCACTCCTTGCTCATTTTCGAAGAAAAATGGCCCAATTATGCCTCTGGACCAAAATCCGCACCAAACAGTGACTCGTTTTGGGTGCGTCGACTTTTCAATGTAAGCGTGCGGGCTTTCTGTGCCCCAAATGCGACAATTTTGCTTGTTTACATACCCGCCATGATCATAATGATCTTCATCTGAAAAGAAGATTTTTTTGGCAAAATCGGCATCTTCTGTAAGTCGATCGCAGGCCCACTTTCCCAGCGTTGTTCAAGGGTATACACAACCATATTCGTTCAGCGGAATGATAAAACTAATTATCTGTCAAATCAGACATGAGCTAAACGTTAGATGGCGGACCCTTTAGTTATTCTCATTCTCGTTCGAACATTCAATGCTGTTGATGCTATTGTCGTTGCTGTGTTTATGAAATAATACAGTGGGAAATGTTTCTAACCGATTGGGAATTTTGCTTGCCGAAAATTTTTTTGCCAAACCTTCATGGCATTTCTTTCACGAGACAGTGAACATAAATGTATAATCGGCATATGCGACTCAACATTTTCACTGCTTAAATTAATAAAACATATATATATATATATATATATATATATATATATATATATATATATATATATATATACATAGAAGCCGACTGACAGATGCTCATATAACGGATCTAATTCGTATAAAGAGTTGCTCATATAAATTATATATTAACAATATAATCAGAAATGCATATACATAAACACATATATTTTTAAATACACAAACATGATCAATTCACATTCATACATGATCATATAAATACATACATACATTCCAAAATACATAAGCACATAAATTCAGAAAAACACAAATACATTTATTCATTAAGTTATACAGTAATACAATATTTTTATACCCTTCACAAAAAAGTGAAAGGGTATACATATATAGGTTTGTCATTCCGTGTGTAATTTCTTCGATATGCACATGGGACCCCATAAAGTATATATATATTCTGGATCCTTATGAACAGCGATGACGATTGAGCGATGTCCGTCTGTACGTGAAATCGGTTTTCCCAAGCCCCCAGAAGATCAAGAGACTCCGTTCATGGGCCGTTGGACTGTTAAATAGAATGCTATTAAAATTCAGAAAGATCCGAAGTATGATTCCAGAGCTGGGAAGCTTACACCTATTTCTCGACGTAAAATTTATACCAAAAATCAATTGTTTTTTTTAATGTTTGTAAATTAAACCTATTTCGTGCTTTGGGGAGCCTCAATGGTCTATTAAAAATTAACAAAAAAAAAATTTTCCAGGGATGGGAAATTAAAATTTTTTGTCGGCCTATACCGTATTTTGTAGTACATGCAGTAACTAAAATTATTAAAAACTTTTATTTTTTCTTTAACAAAACCTCTTTATACGTCATGAAGATTTGTATTGGCCAAAATAAAATTCTTAAATTCAAATTTTGCTTCTAGGGGTGGGAAATTGAATTTTTTTTTATAAATGAAAGTAATCAAACAGGCAACTGATGTTGTTTTTTTTTGCCTAACTAAAACTGTCTTATAATTTAGGAAGAACAAAACTGGTATCAAAAATACAAAAATAAAAATAAAATTTCGAATCCTGGGATGGACAAGTGCAATATTTTATGGTACATGAAAGTTACCAAAATGGTAAAAAAATTTAAATTTTTCTTAAATAAAACTACTTTATACCTCAAGAAACGTTGCACTGATAAAAAAACAAAAAAAAATTTAAATTTCGTTTCCAGGGTTGGAAAAAATAAATTTTTTTTTTTGGTACATGCAATATTTTGTAGTACATGTAATAACCAAAATGGTAGAAAAATTCGAGTTTTTCTTAAACAAAACTACTTTATACCTCATAAAGATTTGCATTGATAAAGAAAATTTTAAAAAATTTAAATTTCGCTTCCAGGGTTGGGAAATTTAAATTTTTTTATACATAAAAGTATAATTAAAAGTATTTTTGAGTTCAGGAAAAACAAAATAGGTATCAAAAATTAAAAAAAAAAATCAAAACTTAGATTCCAGAGTTGGATAACTACAATATTTTCTATTTCATGCCTCATTAAGAGTTGCACTGGTAAAAAAATTTAAATTTCTTTTCCAGGGTTGTGAAATTGAAATATTTATTCTGCATAAAAGTAACCAAAAAGGCAATTGGCGATGTTTCTTTTTGCTAATTAAAGCTGTTTTATAATTCAGGAAGAACAAAATTGATATTAAAATCTTAAAAAATCAAAATTTCGACTCCAGGGTTGGACAAATGAAATATTTTATGGTACATGAAAGTGACCAAAAAGTTTAAAAATTTTAATTTTTTTGTCAAGTAAAACTATGTTACACCTTACTAAGAATTGCATTGGTAAACAAATAAAAATTCGCTTCCAGAGTTGGAAAATCGAAATATTTTTCGTACATAATCGTACATACATAAATTCCAAATTTTGTGCTTTTAGTAAATTAAACCTATTAGATATTTCAGAAAAAATTAAGCTAGTATCAAAAAATTATAGATTCGCTTCCAGGGTTGGAAAATCGAAATTTGTTGGTACATTAAAGTAACCATATAAGTTCCCAATTTTGGTATTTTTAGTGACTTAAATCTCTTTTATACTTCGCTAAAAATTAAATTGGTATTAAAAATTTTAAAAACTAAAAATTCGGGTTAGGGTTGGAAAATCGAAATATTTTTGGTGCATAAAAGTCATAAATTCCAAATTTTGTGTTTTTAGTGAATTAAACCTATTTTATATATCAGAAAAAATTAAATTTGTATTAAAAAATTAAAAATTCGGTTCCAGGGTTGGAAAATCGACATTTTCTGATTCATAATGATTTTTACAGAAAGAAGTAAACTGGTATTAAAAACCAACAAAATCTAAAAGACGATTCTACGGTTGGACAATTAGAACTTTTTGGGGTACATGAAACGGATTTTTGTTTATTTGTAAATTAAATATATATAATATTTTGAAAAACGTTCATAGGTATTAAATAAAAGAAAAGCAAAACATTTAGCTTCCTAGCCGAAAAATGTAACCGTTTTCTTAAATATAAAAGTAAGCGATAACATCATTTTGATTTTTTAATTAAACCTACTTTCTATTTTGGCAAGAAAGAAAGAAAAAAGAACTACATCTGTGAAGGGTATTTAAGATTAAGCACAGCCGAATATAGCACTTTTACTTGTATACATATATATAAACATATATATATATATATATATATATATATAAACATATATATATATATATATATATATATATATATATATATATAAACATATATATATATATATATATATATATATATATATATATATATATATATCATAAAGACATTAAGCTTAAAAAAAATTTAGTACTATATAAAAAATAGGTCGAAAAATTAGCAAAAAATTAAGTTATACATAAATTCATAAATTAACACACAAACAGATACTTGTAAATTTGTGCGTAAAAAATAAATGAACAATACGCTAAAATAGAAAATGTCAACAATTAACATAACAATTTTGGCAAGTGCGTTGAGAAAAATGTTATTTTTTTTTCATTCATACAAATTTACAATGAAGATGTACATATTTGCCGATACCTGATGCATCATGTACTAAAAGCAAGGTAACAGCACCCTCCTTCGTCGGTCCAGTTGAAATAGCTACAAAAAATTCTGTATCTTCTCATCTTTCTTCATCTGTCCCCTCAATACTATCCCCTCCTTCAGCGTTGCCGTTGAGATACTAAAGTATCACTTTTGACCCTTTTTCATGCCAATGTCACTTTTTATGACCCTTTTTTAATGTATCCCTTTGTATCATTATGACAAAATGTATGCCACTTTTTGACCCTTTTTGAAAATGATAATCCGTACTTTAGTCTTGTGAGCATACATATAAAAGTTGCATCCGACTGTCATATTCCATGCATACCTATTTTTACATATACCCTCCAAAAAAGTATTTGGAGGGTATATTCACGTTGTCATTCCGTTTGTAACGCATCGAAACGAAAAGAGCTAGACTATTGAAATTTGGTATAAATGTATTTTGAAGCTTAGAGCAGGTTAAGTTCGGAGATGGGCGAAATCGTGCAAGAGGGGAAAAAGTTCCCCTAAGAAGAACTAAACCGACCCAGAAAAAACAACATAATTTTTAAAATTTTATGGTTATTTTGTTAAGCAAATGATATATTTTTATGTCATATTTGTGGGTGATGTTGGCTGAAGTAGTAGAACACGAAACTATGAAGCGGAGGGTCCTGAGTTCGAGCCCCCGCTGAATCATGAAATATTGAATTCTTCTGATCAGCATTAGTGCGTGGTTGTGTTAGTTGTTGCCAGCCTGTTTCAATGATGAAGACATAGTCACTGGTCACTGAACATAATTGGCACCGACTGACACTATCATGTACTAAAAGCAGAGTAACAGCACCACCCTCCTTCGTCGGCCCTGTAGCAAAAATTAGCCGGCGAAGTAAAAAGTTGAAATAGCTACAAAAAACTGTCTATCTTCTCATCTTTCCTAATCTGTCCCCTCAATACTATCCCCTCGTTTTCAGTTCCGACGCAATGCATTGCATATATAGGGGTCATCCCCTGAGTGCTAGTCCAAGATAAAAAAAATAAAGTCCAACGCCTTAAACTTTGAGCCATAAAATAAAAAAAAATAATTTTTGAACCCCGTCCACTTTAGTGGGCGATATTATATGCAAAAATAGCAAAAAAATTTAACAAATTGTTTTACTTAAGCCTACATTCCTTAAAAATAAAATTGTTAAGCTTTAATAACGAAGTTGTGACGAAACATGGTACTAGTCTGTTCTACCCCCTCCTCCCCATTCATCCCCTAAATGACCATACCAAAACAGAAAAAAATTTTAATTGTTTATACAATTATCCCAACCATTTATTTTTAGAGTTTTATGACTGCCGATTTCTGCACTACGCCCTCCTCCCAATTTGCCCCTTAAATTACCCTACCAAAAAAAATTTTAATTTTGTATACAGTTATCCCATGCATTTATTTTTAGAGTATTATGACTGCCTGCTTATGCCTTTGCCCCCTAAATGGCCCTATAAAAAAATTTATATTGTATATAATTATCTCACGCATTTATTCTTAGAGTTTTATGGCTGCCTATTTTCGCCCTCCTCCCTCCCCTTTGCCCCTTAAATGACCCTATAAAAAAATAAAATATTTTATTTTGTATATAATTATCACAAGGATATATTTTTAGAGTGTTATGACAAAGGTGAAATGTTTCCCCCACAGCCCTTGCCAGAGCGACCCCGCCAAAATACAGTTTTTATACCCTCCAAAGAGAATTGGACCCCATAAAGTAAATATGTATATTCTTGATTAGTGATGAAGTCTGAGACATACGTTCGTCTGTGGAAAACATGATATTGTCTATTTTTGAACCCCGCCCCCTTTAGTGGCGGTATTATAAAAGGAACTCTGTCCCACCAAGTTAAACATGTTAAGTTCACTTACTAAATATTTGGAGGGTATTTAAGATTCGACCCGGTCGAATATAACGTTTTTACTTGTTTTTATATAAAGTTTGACAATTGTGTAAAATGAAATTAGGATCATGTATGTGTTTCGACTTAAGGTTTGACAGCTCTTATATATATGTATAAAAAATGTATGGACTGTTTATTTATAGATTTCCATTGAATTTTGTAGTTTAGCGTGCCACTCATATTCATAAGTATGCATATTTATAAATGAATTTCAGTTAAAATAGTATTGTGACAGTTTATTTTAAATTAAAATTATATATACTTTTCGTGTTCTCCAATTGATTTCTAATTGTATAAAGGCGTAGAAAAATAAAATAGATTCATATCGAATATAATTTATTTGTTGGGTTAGTTTTGTATGAGTTTCAAAGTCTACTATGCTTATTCTGTTGTGGTTTTTGAAAATAATTTGTATTTTCCAAATTCTGAATTCTCAGATGGTTTTCAGAAGTATGTGCAAAAGATAAGGGGTTTTCATAACTGTGGTTAAAGTCTACTGATGATTTGGTAAAGCACCAATGAAATGCATATAGACTTTGCTTGAACACCAACAAATAAATTTCATTGTTAAAATTAGTTTTTGCTTTTTTATACCCTCCAAAAAAGAATATAGACGGTATATTCACTTTGTCATTCCGTTTGTAATGCAGCTAAAGATTTGGAGGGTATTTAACTAAATATTTGGAGGGTATTTAAGATTCGAACCGGTCGAATATAACGTTTTTACTTGTTTTAAATTGAAATAAATATTATATTTTTGCTAAAAAAACTTGACCCTTTAAAATACCCTTTTTTGACCCTTTTATTTCTTAAATACCCTTTTTATGACACTTTTTCGAAATTTTCAACAGCAACCCTGCCCTCCTTTCTAGTTCACTGAGAGCTGATCCGAGATAAAAAACTCAGTAATCTATCGTTTCTTTTATTTTTTGACTTTAAAGCTGGATTCACCCATTATTTCGGAACAAAAAATTTCTTCCGAAAAAAATTTTTTATATGTAGTTTGACGTGTCTCTTTTTGAGAGAGAGAGAGAGAGAGAGAGAGCGAAAGAGAGTTAACTTGGTTCGGAACATGAATTGGTTTAATTTTAATTTTTGTTCTGAAACATATCAAATGTGATGCCAGCTACTTTAAATTTTTAAGTAAAATTGAACTGAGATGCCACAACATATTATATGTACATATATACATATATAATAAAATACAATCTTAATAAAATAAAATTTTTATTTTATTAAGATATATATACCCTCCAAAAAAGAATTTGGAGGGTATATTCACTTTGTCATTCCGTTTGTAACGCATCGAAATATCCATCTCAGACCCCATAAAATATATATATTCTTGATCAGTGATGAAATCTAAGACGAACTGAGCATGTCCGTCCGTCCGTCCGTCTGTGGAAATCACGATTCAGTCCAAACGACAAAAGCTAGACTCATGATATTTGGCATAAATATATTTTAATACTTAGAGCAGGTTAAGTTCGAAGATGGGCTAAATCGGGCTAGAGGGAAAAAAGTTCCCCTAAGAAGAACTAAACCAACCCAGAAAAAACAACATAATTTTTAAAGTTTTTTTGGTTATTTTGTTAAGCAAATGATATATTTTTATGTCAAATATGGTCCAACGCCTTAAACTTGGAGCCATTAAATAAAATAAAAATATTTTGTGACCCCGCCCACTTTAGTGGGCGTTGTTATAGGCAAAAATAGCATAAAAATTTAACAAATTGTTCTACTTAAGCCTACATTCCTTAAAAAAAACACTTTTAAGCTTTAATGACGAAGCTGAGACGAAACCTGGTACTACTCTGCCCTACCACCTCCTTCCCCTTCGCCCCCTAAATGACCCTACCAAAAAAATTTTTTTTTTAAATTTTGTATATAATCATCCCAAGCATTTATCTTTAGAGTTTTATGACTCCCGATTTCTGCACTACCTCCCCCCCCCCCCCCCAACCTCTTCCTTTGCCCCCTAAATGACCCTACCAAAAAAAAATTTTTTTTTTTAAATTTTGTATATAATCATCCCAATCATTTATCTTTAGAGTTTTATGACTGCCGATTTCTGCCCTACCCCCCCCCCTTATTCCTTTGCCCCCAAAATGACCCTACCAAAAAAAAATGTTTATTTAAATTTTGTATATAATCATCCCAAGCATTTATCTTTAGAGTTTTATAACTGCCGATTTCTGCCCTACCCTCCCCCCCCCCCCTCTTCATTTGCCCCCTAAATGACCCTACCAAAAAAAATTTTTTTTTTAAATTTTGTATATAATCATCCCAAGCATTTATCTTTAGAGTTTTATGACTGCCGATTTCTGCCCTAGCCCCCCCCCCCTTCTTCCTTTGCCCCCTAAAATGACCCTACCAAAAAAAAAATTTATAGGCAAAAATAGCATAAAAATGTAACAAATTGTTTTACTTAAGCCTACATTCCTTAAATATAACACTTTTAAGCTTTAATGACGAAGCTGAGACGAAACCTGGTACTACTCTGCCCAACCCCCTCCTTCCCCTTCGCCCCCTAAATGACCCTACCAAAAAAAAATTTTTTTTTTAAATTTTGTATATAATCATCCCAAGCATTTATCTTTAGAGTTTTATGACTACCGATTTCTGCCCTACCTCCCCCCCCCCACCTCTTCCTTTGCCCCCTAAATGACCCTACCAAAAAAATTTTTTTTTTAATTTTGTATATAATCATCCCAAGCATTTATCTTTAGAGTTTTATGACTGCCTGTTGCTGCCCTACCCCCTCCTCCCCCTTTGCCCGCTAAATGACCCTATTAAAAATTAATATAAATTTTTTTTTATTTTGTGTATAGTCATCCCAAGCATTTATTTTTACAGTTTTATGTGTATCTGTTTCTTCCCTACCCCCTCTCCCCCTTTGCCCTTTAAATGACACTATCAAAAATAAAGAAATTTTAATTTTGTATATAATTATCCCAAGCTTTTATTTTTACAGTTTTATGACAAAGGTGAAATGTTTCCCCCACAGCCCTTGCCAGAGCGACCCCGCCAAAATACAGTTTTTATAGCCTCCAAAGAGAATTGTGATGAAGTCTAAGACGGTCTAGCAATGCCCATACGTTCGTCTGTGGAAAACATGATATTGTATATTTTTGAACCCCGCCCTCTTTAGTGGGCGTTGACGTACGATATTATATAAAGGAACTATGTCCCACCAAGTTAAACATATCAAATTCACTTACTAAATATTTGGAGGGTATTTAAGATTCGACCCGGTCGAATATAAGGTTTTTAATTGTTTAATTTACAATTTGTTTATTACACAATAAAATATATGAGTGTGACGCCAAGAAAACAAGCAAATTGCATTAATCTGCTACTGTGCTGCCTTATTGAAAAACTAACACGCATCGTTTACAAAAATATCTCATATGGTACCCTTGTTTTTCCAGAACAATTGTTCGAAGTGAGTCTATCGTTTCGGAACAAACTCTCAAAAAACTAAAATTGTTGCGGAACAATTTTTTTGTTCCGGAACAATGGGTGAATCCAGCTTAAGACTATCAGGTTTTTTTAAGTGCATAGGAACTGAGAATATTAACATACTTAAGAGGAAAATATTTTTGAAATTAAATTATTTTCATTATAGTCTGGAAGATAATTTCATGGCATGTATTTTTTAAATATGATTGTCGTCATATCTATAACCGCCATTATATGTATGACTTAAAGAAGTTCGATAAAACCTTTTCCTGAGCAGTGAACACGTCTGGAAAGTAATTTAGCTGACAAATTCTTGGAAACAAAAATTAAATCGGCGTAGCTCGATGGCATTCTACATCAGTGTTTTTATGCAAATTTGAATTCAAAGTTAAACCGAAAAAGACGTCAAATTCGTCAAAAATAAATTGGAAATTCGTCAAAAATCGTCATATGGAAAAATGTTCTGAAATCAAGAGCTATAGGAACTTCATTCATAAAAAATCTATTTTCATTGAATAAAGAACAACTAAAAATTTCTATTAGAAGGAAGTAAGGATACAAAATGCATGCATGTATCTTACAAGAAGTATACATACGAATTTATGTACATGGCTGTAGTTATGTTTATATGTACGCTCTATGAAAACTTTATAAGTAAAGCGTGTTTTTTAGAGTGTCACAGCTTTCAGTTGGCATCACTACTGTATTTGAGCACCCATTTAACAGCTGATAGTTGCCTTTTTATTTAGTTTGCTTTGGAATTTCCTTATGAATCGGTTTACACCAGAGCAATGAGGGCAAATTGTTGAAATTTTGTATCAAAATAAGTGATATATTCATCAAACTCATCGTGCATTTCTTCCATTTTATGGCGTACATAATCGTCCTTCAGAGCGCCTAATTCGAACAACAATAGATCGTTTTCGGACCACATTCACTGTTACTAATAATGTGCATCCCATGTGACGCCGAACAGTGTACACTGAAGAAACTGTACCGCTATACAGGAAAGCATTGAAGATGATGCAAATCAATCAATTAATTGCCGTTCACAACAACTGGGGTTGTATATTTTCGATTTATGGATCTTGGGTTAAAAGCTTCCAACACACAACCTGTGCAATGTCTACATCATAGCACTATCATAAGTTGCATTTTGAGCAATATTTTGCAATTGAAACCGTTGCTGTTGCCCACACTTATAAATATAACTAAGTATTCGTCCAAAATCATCAAATAAAATTTGTTATACCTTTAAATCATTTATAAAACTACATATGTTACAAACTGCTTTATTATTTGATATGTTGAAAGAATTAATTTTTTCCATAATATGAGCTGGTTTTTAGCAAGTGGTATAGTACCCTTTTTAAAAAAATCAAGTTAACGGTAATTTTAATGAGCTATAGACACCTTCTCTCTATAGTTACAATCACCATTCCAATAGAGTTCTGTTTTGAAATAAAATAAATAAAAACTGTTTTGCTTTACAATGCTATCGCACAAATATTTCTTTTCAAAGTGGAATAAGTCCATTCCTAATAATTATAATTAAAACAACTTTCTTATTGCAATTGATTACTGTTACTTCAGTGCATGTTGCTCATTAGCAGATATAACTTATCTAGCGCTAGTGTATTAAAAACAACATTGTTAACAATATAACGGTATTATTGTTCTGATCAGGGCTGTGGAGTCGTGAAAACATAGTTGCGACTCCGACTCCAGCCGCCGAAATTTTTAAAGTACGACTCCGACTCCGACTTCAACTCCAATGCCAAATGTATATGGACCTTAGGGTATCCCGATAATTCAATCAAGAAATGTTTAACAACTTTTTTTGAGGGTACTTATGGACCTCTAAACGCAAATAAAAAATAGAAAATATTTAAAAAAAAAAATTCGCAGAATTTTTATTATGAAAAATATTTAAAAAGTTCTTTGTCGGAGTCGGAGTCGCGACTTTTTTTAGCGACTCCGACTCCGGCAAAAACAGTGCAACTCCGACTCTTCGACTCCGACTCCGACTCCATAGCCCTGGTTCTGATGAAATGATGAGAAGTTTTGTTTAGTTCTTCTTCGAAAGTCATACTATGTGGTTCTTATACTAATAGATTTTTAAAATAACTGAAATAAACTCTTAATAAACTTGGTTATTCGTGTATTTAAATGTCTTCATTGCTCTTTACATAAAAATCCAATCCAGTAAAGCTTTTGTTAGATTTAGTTAAATAAGGGTTTTTTTTTTGTGGAAGCAAACCAAAATTTAAATAAAAAATCCCGTCGAGTTAATTCAGTAAAATTATATTTTAATCGTATAAAATGATATATAAAATTTGTAGCGATAAGATTGACCTTTACTGGTTGATGAAAGTTATTGGAATGGCCAAATGATTAAGCAAAACTCATAATTATTAATATGACAGTATAACAATTAGAGTTGTATGTATTTGGCTTGCGATCAGTGTTGCAAATTGTTAACAAACTCCTCCTCAAGTCAAATTCATATTTTAAAATACGTTTTAATTACAATGTTCTAGAATTCAAAAAACTAGAAGTTAAGTTTTAATAATTTACAAGCAATATCATGCTTGTTTTTACACAAGGTTTTAGTTAACCTTCGCTTTACCAAAGGTTTTTATATACGCCGTTTACTTTGTACCCACCCGGGTGACCATGCAGAATTTTTCAAAAGCTTATATGAAATTAACAAGTGTTTGTCGTGTATTTGAGTCAATTTTGTTTTTATTTTTAAATTTGAGTTTTTACATTTCTTAGTTCTCTCCACATACAGTGAAACTTGAATAAAACGAACAACGTGGGCCAGATATTATACGTTTATTTATTAAAAAATTTCATAATTTGAAGTGTTTTTTTTTGTAAAAGTTTTACAACATTTATTATGAATTGTTTAGTTTGTCTTTATTTATTTTGTTATCATAATAATAAAAGTATTTATTTGTTTTTGTAAATAAAAATCTCTTAAACTGTAAAAGTTCTCTTCAATAAAGAATGCGTTATAAGCAAAATTTGCTGTACTCAAATTTTGCAACTTGAAATAATGCTCTTAAATAACGGTAAATCAAAAAAGGCATTATCAAATTCAGTGAGTTTTTGCAAACAGTTGAAGCTTAAGTTTTAATTTATAATATTTGTGCTAGAGTGTTGATCAGTTGTCTAGAAAATTTTTAATATGAGAGGTACAGATAATTTGCAAATACTTTCTGCTGCAGCTATTTCCAGGTAACTATTTAAACTTTTTTAAGATTAAACAATTAAAAAGGTGACAAATTAAACATAAAAAATTAACATATGTATTCATGTCACAAAGGCTATCTCATGAAGAGAGAGAGGCATATTTCCTACGACTGATTGAAGCAGAATCTGATTTGGATGAAAATGAAAATATGCATGAAGAAGAAAATGAATGCGAGCAAAATATGCCCACAGAAGCTGATTCTGATGTTGAATATGAGCAATTTGAAGTTGAAGTAAACGAAGAAAGTGACTCTGACAGTAATGATGAAATAAACACACCAGATAATGAAATGCCAACTACATCATCAGCAAAAGGTTTGTATTATACTTGTAAAGATGATATAAAATGGTACAAGGAGAAACCAAAAGTAAATCGTCAGAGCGCAGTAAATATTATTCGAGAAAACCTGTATATGGGTCCTAATCCAATCACTAAAAACAAGTCAAGCGTGGAGATCTTTAATTGCTTTATCAGTGACGCTGTCATTGATTTAATTAGACGATTTTCTAACAAAAAAGGTGAGGCTGCATATAGTAAGTGGAATTCCGATAATAACGAGAAGGAACGTTCTTGGAAGCCAATTACTACAGAAGAGCTATCAGCATTTTTTGGTATTTTGCTCGTAATGGGTAGCCATAACACCACTAAAGAGAAGCTAACTGATCTTTGGAAACAAAATTCGTATCCGCTCTATCGAGCAACGATGTCACGAAATAGATTTGCTGAAATTTTACGGTTTATCCGCTTCGATTGGCAGGCTACTCGAATAGCGCGCCAAGAAAATGATAAAGCTGCACCTATAAGGGACGTATTTGAAATGGTAAATGCTAATTTAAGAGCTCATTATCGCCCTCATGAAAGTATTACCGTGGACGAGCAGTTATATGGATTTCGGGGTAGAACCAGATTCACTCAATACATGCCTTCAAAGTCTGCCAAATATGGTATAAAACTGTGGTGGGCATGTGACTCTAAAACTTTTTATCCCCTTCAAGGACAAATATTTACGGGGAAAGTCAACAACATAAGAGACACTAACCAAGGTGAACGTGTTGTAAAGGAGTTGGTTGGAATGTATAAAAATACTGGGAGAAATGTCACCATGGACAACTTTTTTACAACGCTTTCTTTAGCCAAAGAACTTGCTACTTGGAAGCTTTCTGTTGTAGGAACTTTGAAGAAAAAATAAAGGTATGTTCCGGAAGAGTTTAAACCATCGCGAAACAGAGAAGTAACATCAAGTTTATTTGGATTTTCCGAAAACGCTACGTTGGTCTCCTACGTTCCAGCAAAAAATAAATCAGTAGTGCTATTGTCAACAATGCACAAAGATAAATCTATATCTGGCCCTCAACACAAACCAGAAATTATTTTGTACTACAACTAGACAAAAGGTGGAGTGGATACCATGGATAAAATGTTGTCCCAATATTCAACTAAACGGGCCACATTTCGATGGCCGTTGTCATTATTTTTTAATATATTGGACACAGCAGCACTTGCAGCTTTTTTAGTTTATAAAGAAAACACTGGTGAAAAATCTGTTAGGCAATCGCAACGTAAGCAATTCCTAGAAAAGCTTGGCGAGGATTTATGTCGACCTCTGATATTAACCAGGTCAAAAATACCTCAAATAACTGGAAGGTTTGCTATAAGATCAGCTATGGAATGCATTTTATGTAAAAAATTTTAAACACTTAATTCATTTATACACATAAAATCTATACTTTTCAGGTGAACCACTTGTCACAATGCATCAAAGTGATGAGTTTGAGTCCGACGCAATTCCAGAAAGAGATGCATCTGGTCGAATAAAAATGAAGGGCAAATGCATTATTTGTAGCTTAGAAAAGAAAAGAAGAAACACACGGCAAATTTGTATAAAATGTAAGACGCCAGTTTGTGCAGAACACAGCGTTTGCCAAACAACATGCAATCAGTGCCATCAGGACAAAACAACATAATAAAATAAGCTTTCTTTTGTTAGTACCGATAAAAATATTTAAAATAGCTTTTTTATTTGTTATTAAACTTTATTTACAATAAATATGAATTAAAAAATTGAACATAGTTGAATAATTTGTTTGTACCCACCAGGGGTAACATTGAAGAAAATATAAAAAAAGGCAATAAAATTGCATTAAAAATAAAAATTTTTTTAAAATTTTTGCTAATGTATGGAGAACTTCACAATTTGTTCAGTGAATATAAATTTCTCTGTGATCCCACCAAAAATAAAAAAGTTATTAACAAAACAAAATCGAAATGGTCACCCGGCTGGATATTGGTAAAGCGAAGGTTAAAACATCTGCTGCGTTTCTATCAGAAGGAACGTATTCAACATCGATGGTTTTGTCTTCATACTCGTTGCGGATAAAATGATAGCGTATGTCGATGTTTACTCCTTTTTTGAACAGTAGGATTTTTAACCATGAAACTAGCACTTTGGTTATCGCAAAAGATTGTTGTTGGATTGTCAAGGAGTTCATTAAAACCGAGTTCCCTTTGCAGATTTCGGTGGAAAATTACTTATTTTGCCCCTTGGCATAAAGCAACATATTCTGCTTCCATTGTACTTAGTGCTACAATCACTTGTTTATGTGACTCCCAAGCAATGGGACCACCAGCCATAAATATGACATGACCAGAAAACTATTTTCTATCGTTTTAAGTCTGATCCCCAATCAGCGTCTGTAAAACATTCAAAATCTTTATGATTAGTAGAAAAAGTTATTTTACCAGAAGGATTTTTCCTAAGATATCTCAGAACGTGTTTTGCTGCTCGGAAATGTTCATCATGTGGGTGACAATTAAATTGTGAAAGCTTTGAAACAACATGAATAAGGTCAGGCCTTGTTATTACAGCGAGGTACATCAGAGACCCAATCAAACTTTAATAGCCCTTAGCGTCCACGTCTTTGCTGTTTCTTTTGCATTTTTCCAGTAATGTACCGCATGGCAATGGTGTAGAAGCAGGCTTACAGTTCGCCATACACCATCGTTGCAATATTTCTTGCGCGTATTTATTTTGATGGACGGTAATATCACCTCTTGAATCATTTCTTATAATTTCCATGCCTAAATAAAATGATATTGCGCCACGATCATCAGCATCAACATATTCGTTCAATTTCTCTATAATATTTTTCATTTCACTTTCAGTTGAACAGGCCAGCAACATATCATCAACATAAATTGCGATGATACTTAGAGAAGCATTTCTTCGAATATAAACGCATGTATCTGCTTGACATCGAATAAAATCCATACTCAACAAAATATCATTAACCTCTCGGTTCCAATCGCGTCCCGCTTGCTTTAAACCATATAATGCTTTGGTAAGTTCACAAACCTTGTTAGGAAAATTTCTATCCTCAAGCAGTGGGGGTTGATTCATGTAAACCTCGTCTTCAATATCTCCATTTAAATAAGCAGCTACAATATCGATATGGTTTACCAGGAGTTTATAGTTAGCTGATATCGCTAATAGTAGTTTAATCGTTGAATGACGAAGTATGGGCGCAAAATTCTCTTTAAAATCAATATTTTGTTTCTAACAACAGCCTTGGGCAACAAGTCTTGTCTTGTATTTTTCAATAGACCCATCTGCTTTACGCTTTAAAGCAAAAACCCACTTGCAGTCAATTATATTTTTACCCATACGTAAAAAGACGCCAAGTTTTGTTTTTAATTAACGAGTCATACTCTGACTTCATAGCTTCTTTCCACTTCGAAGCACTTTCCGATCTCAAGGCTTCAGACACAGTTTCTGGATTTTCAATTATTGAGTTCAGCATTTCAGTACCTTCCGTACAATAAACTTTTTTGGGTCGACCTTTCTCACCGCTTTTGATTAACTTTGGTCTACCAGGCTTACGTTTGTTTTCAGCAGTGTTTGCTTCATTTCTATTAGTCTCCTCACTACTAGACTCTTCATCTTCAATATCACTTTTATTTTCTGCAAATTTTTTTTCACCTTCTGTGAAAAATTTACCACCTTTTGGCTTTGGACTCTTCCTGAGGGCAACTGTATCGCAACAAAATGGTTTTAAATGGAAAACCGATGGTTTCGTACCATTCCACCTTTCGAAGGGCGTTATGTCGTTCAAAACTTTCGTTGGAGCACGATTTCTCAAATATGTCGCAGTATTGATCGCTTCTGCCCATAACATTTGAGGCAACCCAGAAGATTCCAATAAGCATCGCGCCATTTCAACTAAGGTCCGGTTTGCATGTTCTGAAACGCCATTTTGTTGTGGAGAATAGCTCACGGTTGTTTGGTGAATGATGCCCTTTTCTTTAAAATAATCCTCAAATTTGGAATTTCCAAACTCCTTTCCATTATCGCTCCTAACGACTTTAATTTTGCTACCAATCTGCTTCTCCGCGGTCCCAGCAAAAGAACAGAATGCTTCAAAAGCATCTGATTTATTTTGTAAAAAATATGTTGAAATATATCGCGAGTAGTCATCAATAAAAGTAATGAAATATGATGCACCACCCAATGATCTTGTGCCAATAGGTCCACATAAATCAGTGTGTATAAGTTCCAGTAACTCATTTGTTTATACACTTGAATAACTTTTATATGGTTTGGCAGAAATTTTGCAAACTGCACAGGTCACACACTCAATAGATTTCGGCATTTTTATATTTAAACCATTTACCATATTCTTTTCATACAATTTATTTAAATCATTAATATTTAAATGACCAAACCTCTGATGCCACTTTAAGCCAATATCTTCATTTATTGCTCCACAAGCACTTTCAATATTTTCTTCTTTTTTAATCGAACTAACTTGAAACAAACATATCAGATTTTAAGTCAGCTGTTAAAATTTTTTCTTTAGTTTTTTATTTCTGCCTTATTCTCAGCGAATTCAACGATATGACCAACTTTTACAATTTTTGAGATAGACAGAAAATTTTAATGTAATTGAGGCACAAATAAGGCATTTTTCAATTCAAGATTGCAGTGAGTTGTTTTAATCTTAATGTTACCAACTCCTTCAGCTTTAATACTCTCACCTGATGCTAAAACAACCTGTTGGTTGCTTTCAGACAGTGTACTAAAAGATTCTTTAGATTTATACATGTGAGATGTCGCACCGCTGTCTAGTATCCATATGTCCGCGTAATTATCTTTGTCACAAACTAAAGAAGATGCAAAATTATTTTCATATTTCTCTTTACATTGTGAACGTATGTGGCCTTTTTTGCCGCAGCGAAAACATATAACATTAGTAATATTATTAACCTGGAATACGCTCTTGCTGTTACTGCTGCTGTTTGTTGGACTTTTTTTTACACTTTTGTTTCTATAGCTGTTGGTATTGTTGCTGAAATATCTTTTATTTCTTTTATTATTTCTATTCTGTGTGTTTGCGGCGAAAACATTTTCTGTTGAAGTGCAATTTATTTTATTATTTTGGCGCATTTCTTCTTCTAATATCTTAGAGATTAATTTATCGTATTTGGGCAAACTGTCACGACTTTCAATTGACACTACAAAGCTTTCCATCTCATCTGGAAGACTACACAACAACAAAATTCATAATAAGTCTTCATTTAAAGTGACTTCAATTTCTTTTAAATTTTCGACTATGGAACAAAATTCGTTTATTTGTGGCGACAACTTCTCATTGTTTTGAAATTTAAATTTTATAAGTTTTTTAAATAAATTTACTTTTCTAGAAGCAGTGTTTGACTGGTACATAGCACTCAATACATTCCACGCAGCCTTTGCTGTTGTACAATGTTTTATATGGATTAACTCACTTGGTCTTACGCTCAGATTTATCATTGCCAGTGCCTTGTTATCATTGTTCCGCCATATAACCTTCCTTGCCTCCTCCACCGGGCAGGCTACAACAACCGTGTTCCACAATTCCATTGTGATCAATAAACTTTTTATCTGTATGCACCACGTTGCATAATTCTCCCCAGTCAATTTTTCAATACTTGCAATACCACCCGTCATTGTATATTGTTTTTTATTATCACTGGATAAAACAAAAAACCAAGAGTACTGTATAGTACTTAACCTCAACTTTATAGTTGCTGCAATGTGCTTATTAACTTTTATTTAAAACCAAATTTTAGTTACCAGCGACCTGGGCCCATAACCTTTGTTAGATTTAGTTAAATTAACAAAACCCCTTTTTGTGGAAGCAAACCAAAATTTAAATAAAAAAATACCGTCGAGTTAATTCAGTAAAATTATATTTTAATCGTATAAAATGAAATATAAAATTTGTAGCGATAAGATTGACCTTTACTGGTTGATGAAAGTTATTGGAATCGCCAAATGATTAAGCAAAACCCATAATTATTAATATGACAGAATACAATTTAGAGTTGTATGTATTTGGCTTGCGATCAATGTTGCAAGTTGTTAACAGCTTTTATTTCCATAAAAATATGGACTTAAATTTGCTCCGGTCTTTATATCTTGTAATATGTTATTTTTGAAAGTGGTATATGTCCATATGGAGCTAAAAAAATCGTTTATTCATTCAATTAATTTTAGCAATTATTATTTCATAATAAAATTTAAAAGGTGTATAGTGTAAAAAACATCACTCGAATTGATTAAAGTTGGTCAATATTTTTAAATTGATTCAAACGCTAACCCTTATATATCTCAATATATGAAAAAATGGACTTATACCACTTTAAAAAAAAAACCAACTCATATATTGGTATCAAACAAACTTCCGTCTTAATTTAGATGTCTAATACCGCTGACAGACATAGGATTTCTATACCACATTAGTATTCTATACTACATGTGTGTCAACCTATACTACGATTAAACCACAAAATAAAGTGGTTTATATCTGGTTTCAATACTACGAAAATATACGTAGTATACTAATATATTAACCCATTTTACACCCTTTAGATTTGTTCAATTGCATTGGGAATGAGTCATCGTCCAATTTCGCCACTTCTACTTTCGAGAAGTTCGACGCCTCAACCTAATTAAGAAAAATGTCCATGAATATGTATAGTTATAATGGATTTATAAACCATAAAAACTTACACGTGTCCAAAAACGCCTGTACTTCTTTTTTATTATTTTAGAATGAAAAAAGCATATTCTTCTTTTAAGGCATAATTAACGAATAGCAAAAACACAGTTTCTTTTTTCGCTTAAAATATGCAATTTTGTTGTTATTATTAACAATTATGCTAAAAAGTTATTCTTTTTCCATTTTATTTATTACACGAAAATAAAAAGAAAAATATTAGTATATATACCACATGTCTGTCATGCCAAAGTAGTATCAAAAACCATAGTATTTATATCATGGTATACAAATCCTATGTCTGTCAGGGATATAACAGGAGTATTCACAAAAAATAAAGTAGACTTGAACAATACTTTAAAATAAATTACTATGAAATTTTTGCTTTAAGGCACACTTGAAGTACACATTAATTTTTGTGAATACAGCAGTTATTCTTTTATTATACATAAGTATTATCTGTGATGGTTACTATATTGTAAAAATTGTTTTTAAAGGAAGTAAACAAGTAATTTTATTTAAAACCAAAGATGTAGTAATTGAATTTGAATTACGAAGATATAGAAATAAATTTTCGGAGTTAAGTCTCTTTTTTATTTGAAAATATACATAATTCAATATAAAATTTGATGCAATTATCCGCAAACTTGTCGCAGAGTCACTATTTTTATAAGTAAACTGCAAGACAAATGCCTTTACTTCCCAAAAAATTATCTCTGTCATAGAATAAAACATGGTAAAATTGTACTTTTTATGTTACATTTCCGACATTGTTGGGACCGTGGTACTACTGCGACTTACTTGGAACAATTCAAATATCTCAAGCAATCTATAATCAGACTAATTCATACTGAAAAATTTACACAGAAATTTGTTAAATAAGTACTTAATAATAGTAATCATTTGAGGATATTTATGGCAATGATGGTGTCTTTTTTTACTCTTCTAATCGATATTAGCAACTTTTAGTCAGTTCCTTTTTAGTAGAAAATTTTTGGGCTTTCGGGAGAACAAGTTCCTTAGCCGCGACTCTTCTGGAAAAGTTTTTCTAACTTGCTTTTCTGATAAAGTATGATTCATTTTCGCGACAGACTTGCTATTGGTATAATACCTTTCCGTAACTAAAACGCTTTTCATTGACATCTGTAGATCCAAATATTTTCTAAAGTATGTTTTTTTTAGACACGTTACTTTCTAAGCATGGGTGGGGTAGTGTGAGATGTATAATGTAAATCATCATCACATGAACAGAGCTTTTATTTATAAGTTGAAATAAGTAGTAGTTGAGGTAGAACAATGCAACACTGAACGAATGTCATTTTTCTACTTCGGTTTACTTACTACCTTTTGTACTTTACAATTATAACACGTGAATTTGAAGAATGTAATAAAAGTAAGATTTATTGGATCTATGTATAAAACAAGTGTTTTATTTCAATCATCTCGGCAATAGTACATGGTGGCAGCGGTAAAGAAGAAGAAGAAAAAAAAAAGACAAAATATTCAATTAGAGACAAAAATTTAAATAAATAAAATGACAGCGCCTAAAAAGGAGGAAAAACTGGAGAACATCTTTGTGGCAAATATTGCTCCTCCAGAACCCTTTAATTTTTTAATTCCAGAAAATTGGCCAAAATGGCGTAAGCGTTTCGAGCGATATATGAATGTCTCAGGACAAGTTACGAATGCTCACAAGGAGCAAATTGATTTATTGTTCTGCATCATGGGTGAGAAAAGCGAAGAAGTTCTATTGTAATTTGGTGAAGCGCCGGTTTCAGTGACAGATGCTTTAGGAAAATTTGACAAATATTTCAACCCAAAGAGGAACATAATATTTGAAAGGTTCAAATTTAATTCATGTGTGCAAAAGCATGGGGAGTCTGTTGATGGTTTTATAACAGACCTACACTCTTTAGCCGAGAACTGCGAGTACGGGAATCTTAAAGAAGATTTGATTAGAGACAGGATTGTTGTGGGTATGCTTAATACCAAAGTAAGTGAACAAATGCAACTAAAATCGGATTTAACGCTCAAAGTTGCAATGGATACGGCCCGGCAAGCAGAAATTCAGATTAAGCAGACAAAAATAATAGCAGATGAGAAGCAATATACAAAAGAAGGAAGTACGTGTAAATAGTAATACAAATCAGCAAAATCATGGAAGCCAACCTCGAGGGATTCAAACTTCAGTAGGTGGTGGTAAATACAACAGCAACGTTGATAAAAATAATAATTGTAAGTATTGTGGCTATAGATCACATGGACGGAGGGATTGTCCAGCTAGAGATAAGAAATGTAATATTTGGAATTTACGCGGGCATTTTTCAGTCGTTTGTAGAAAAACAGACGAGAATCTTTTAAAGACTAATAAAATTAAGAAATTAAATTATGTTAGAATAGATGGTCCAAAATACAATTCTTCCGTCCATAAGGGAAATACAGATTTTATGATTGGAACGATAAAGAGGTTTACGGTGAAAAATCTAACAATGTCAAGTAAAAAGTCGTGGTTCATACCGGTCGTGGTGGTTGATTTACAGAGAGAACTAAATTTTCTCATTGATACCGGGGCAGATTGTACGTGCCTACCCTCGAGTTTGGTTTCGAAAGAAAGTGAACTTAAAGTTTACTAGACTAAAACAAGGTTGAGGGGACCGGACGGAAATGGGTTAAGTGTGTTAGGCGCGACAAAAATGACCTTGATTCTAAAGGATAAAAGATATTGTGGAGAACAAGTCTATGGAGGTCGTAAATCGCTTTCCAAAACTTTTCCGCGAGATAGGTGAATTTAAGGGCGAAATAGAAATTAAATTAGAGGAAAACGCGAATCCCTACTTGCAAGCGGTGCCAAGAAAGGTTCCATTTCCCTTATTGCCAAAATTAAAGGACGAAATTGACAGATTAATGAAAATAAAAATAATTGAGCGTATGTATCACATGGCGGAATGGGTTACTCCAATTGTGGTTATCCCAAAATCGGACAACGAGGTAAGACTGTGGGTAGACTATACTCAACTGAATAAGGCCGTGATCAGACCGTATTTTCCGATACCGAGCATTGAATTATCCTTCTCAAGAATTGGGGAGGCTAAAGTTTTTTAAAAAATTGACGCGAACAAGGGGTTTTATCAAATAAAGCTGACGCCTAAAAGTCAATTACGTACGTGTTTTATATCCCCATTTGGACGGTTTATTTTTAAAAGACTGCCTTTTGGCATGATACCGCACTACATAGAGTTTTAAAACGACTGGAAGAAGAGGGAGTTACAATTAACAAAAAAAATTATGTTTCGGGGTACAAAGGGTTACATATCTTGGTTATGTATTATCAGAAAAGGGTATTTCAGTTGATCCGGAACGCATACGGGCCATCATAGATTATCCACTGCCTAAAAATAGGACTGAGGTTCAAGGGTTTCTCGGTATGGTGAATTTTGTTTCAAAATTTATTCCAGATCGTTCAAGTATACTGGAACCCATAAGTATGCTTACGGGTAAGGTTGACTTTGTTTGGGGGCTTTCTCTGAAATAAAACGCAGCTTGACAAGGACCCCAGTTTTGGCATTTTATGACCCCTCAAAACAAATTATAATTAGTTCCGATGCTTCTTGTTACGGTATCGGCGCCTGCCTCTTTCAGGTTGACAAAGAGGGCAACAGTCAAATAGTGTCATACATATCGAGGGCGATGACCGAGACAAAAAAACGCTACGCTCAAATCGAGCGCGAAGCTCTGGGCATAACGTGGGCCGCAGAGAAATTACAGGAGTATATAACTGGTATTCAGGTAACTTTTGAAGCTGACCATAAACCTTTGGTTCAGTTATTACAGTCGAAAAGTTTGGAAACTTTAACACCACGACTTCAACGATTTAGGATGCGTCTTATGCGGTATGATTACGTAGTAGTGTATGTTCCGGGTAAAGACCTGAAGGTGGCTGATGCCTTATCGAGGAGTCCTTTGCCTTGCCAAGGTAATGAACCTGAGGAATAGAAAATGGAAACGGAAGCTTTTGTTCGTTTGGTAATAGAAAATTTCCCTGTTAGAGATTATTATATAGAAAGGATCCGAAGGGCTCAGGGCCAAGATGACGTATGCAAACTACTACTGATATATTCTTGTGATGGGTGGCCATCGCGAAATAAAATACAGTATTACATGATACCGTATTATCAATACCGACGTGACATATCACAGGTAGGGGGTTTGCTCCTTAAGGACACTCGAATAATTATACCAAGGGACTTACAGAGGGAGGTACTAAACTATATCCACGTCGGGATAACAAAGTCTCGCAGACTAGCTCAGACATCAGTTTGGTGGGTAGGACTTAGTTCACAAATAGAAGATTTGGTAAAAGGGTGCACGGAATGTATCGAAGAAAGTAGCAACAGGAAAGAAACTTACAAATGTGATAGTTTGCCGACAAGACCGATGGAAAAAATAGGACTAGATATTTTTAAGTATTGTAAATGGTATCTCGTGATAACTCAATTTTATTCCCATTATTTCGAATTTTTCTCGTTGTCATCTATGTGTGAAGAGGACATAATAGAGAAAGTGAAGGAATTTTTTTCTCGTTTTGGCATTTGTTCGGTGTGCAGAAGCGATAACGGCCCTCAGTTCCAAAATAAATTTAAACAATTTGCGAAGACATAATTTTGAACACATAACAAGTAGTCCATATTATAGTCAATCGAATGGGGCGGCAGTTAAAGTAGCGAAAAGAATTATAAAGAAATCTAAGAATATTCATGAAAGTTTGTTGAACTATCGTTCAACCCCATTAGCCAACGGATTTTCTCCTGCGGAACTGATGATGGGTCGGAAATTTAAATCCTTTCTTCCGATGTTACCGGTGGCTTTAGAAACAAAAAATGGTGAAACAGTTTTGGAAAAGGAACATACTATAAAGGAAAAACAGATACGGAACTACAATAGAAGGCATAGGGCTAAGGATCTTTCGGAGCTAAAAAACGGGGATAGGGTGTGGCTAACTGTTTTACGAAAATATGGTAAAGTTTTGAAAAAACTAGATGAGCCTCGCTCGTATTTAGTTCAGGTAGATAGGGAGAGGTATAGGCGCAACCGATGGCATCTAATACCTTTGCCTAATGCCTATGATAAGAATTTCCATGAAGAAGATCAGTATTCCCCAAACGGGAATTTTATAATTGAGGATGGCAACGGTGACAGGGCCGGTGAATCACAACTCCTTGAAGGACCTCCTTCTGAGGAAAATATTGAGATCCCGGAAGCTGGAGCTTCTCCAAGGAGTAGGAGAGTAATAAAACCTCCTTCGTGGACAAAAGATTTTATATTGTATGGTAAATAAGTAACGTGGCAAGGAGTCATTGCATATCAATTTTTTTCAATTAGTGTAATGATGTTTTCAAGATATTCTTATATAAATTCCGCATTGATTAAATTAAGACAATTTAACAAACGAATAAGAGTTTATTTAATGTAGAAAAAAAACAGGAGAAATGTATATATATATATATATATATATATATATATATATATATATATATATATATATATATTTTAGAATGATTGAGCTCGAGGTCGTTTTTGTAAAAATCGTTATAATTTTTCTATTTTATTCGATATTTCGTCAACAATTTGTTGACATCATCAGGAATAACAATCGAAAACTAAAATTTTCTGTATAAATTGGTTTTGAAATATGACAAAAATTTTTTCGAATATATCTATGTTTTCAAAAATATTAACATAAAAACAAAAGCATATATATATATATATATATATATATATATATATATATATATATATATATGTATATAGATTTAACAAACGGGGATGTAGTATGAGATGTATAATGTAAATCATCATCACATGAACAGACCTTTTATTTCTTAAGTTGAAATAAGTAGTAGTTGAGGTAGAACAATGCAACACTGAACGAATGTCATTTTTATACCCTCCAAAAAAGAATTTGGAGGGTATATTCACTTTGTCATTCCGTTTGTAACGCATCGAAATATCCATCTCAGACCCCATAAAGTATATATATTCTTGATCAGTGATGAAATCTAAGACGAACTGAGCATGTCCGTCCGTCCGTCCGTCCGTCTGTGGAAATCACGATTCAGTCCAAACGAAAAGAGCTAGACTCTTGAAATTTGGCATAAATATATTTTAAAACATAGAGCAGGTTAAGTTCGAAGATGGGCTAAATCGGGCAAGAGGGAAAAAAGTTCCCCTAAGAAGAACTAAACCAACCCAGAAAAAACAACATAAATTTTAAAGTTTTTTGGTTATTTTGTTAAGAAAGTGATATATTTTTATGTCAAATACGGTCCAACGCCTTAAACTTGGAGCCATTAAATAAAATAAAAATATTTTTGACCCCGCCCACTTCAGTGGGCGTTATTATATGCAAAAATAGCATAAAAATTTAACAAATTGTTTTACTTAAGCCTACATTCCTTAAAAATAACACTTTTAAGCTTTAATAACAAAGCTGAGGCGAAACCTGGTACTACTCTGCCCTACCCCTTCCTTCCCCTTCGCCCCCTAAATGACCCTACCAAAAAAAAAATTTTTTTTTATATATTGTATATAATCATTTATCTTTAGAGTTTTATGTCCACCTGTTTCAGCCCTACCCCCTCTCCCCCTTTGCCAGCTAAATGATTCTATCAAAAAAAAGAAATTTTAATTTTGTATATAATTATCCCAAGCATTTATTTTTAGAGTTTTATGACAAAGGTGAAATGTTTCCCCCACAGACCTTGCCAGAGCGTCCCCGCCAAAATACAGTTTTTATACCCTCCAAAGAGAATTGTGATGAAGTCTAAGACGGTCTAGCATTGCCCATACGTTCGTCTGTGGAAAACATGATATTGCATAGTTTTGAACCCCGCCCTCTTTAGTGGGCGTTGACGTACGATATTATATAAAGGAACACTGTTCCACCAAGTTAAACATTTCAAATTCACTTACTAAATATTTGGAGGGTATTTAAGATTCGACCCGGTCGAATATAACGTTTTTACTTGTTCTACTTCGGTTGACTTACTTCCAAAGTATATCTATATCAAGTAGTCGCAAGAGTACAACAACATAAAATTACAAAAACCACCGTACATTTTGTTTGTGTGAAATTAATATCTTATGTGAGAAATTTTATTTTATTTTGTTTTGTTCACAATTATTTCCAAAAATTTAAATACTTTTCGCATAGAACTTTTTTAAAACAATTTCTTTTTGTTACTTTTCTTAAACAATACACTTTTTCACAAAAATCTTTTCCACAACAATTCGTTTTTGCTACTTTTGTTGAATTAATAATGTTTTTCAAAATTTTACAAAATTATTTTTTCAACGAATAAACAAATATGGCTCGCTTCAAAAGTAAACAAATTTTGACATACGTTCATGTAAAAACTGAAAAAAAATTTTGTCAGCTGGGCTCTTGCATATACTTGATATAGATATACTTTGCTTACTTCCTTTTGTACTTTAACAATTATAACACGTGAATTTAAAGAATGTAATAAAAGTAAGATACATTGGATCTATGTATAAAACAAGTGTTTTATTTCAATCATCTCGGCAATAGTGCAGGTGGAAATCACTTTCGAGTTTTGTGTTAATCACAGAACTGATTAATCGGCTTTTGATCATCTAGAGTTTTCTAAGAATACTCATTTTACTGATTACTGGTAAAACCTAAAATCTTTTCTGCGTAGTGGGACTAGTCTTGTCTTTGTATTCATTAATTTGTGAGTGTGTATATGCAATATTTTCATATAATTTTAACCCTAGATAGATAATCTGCGTAATATTTACGCATTCCCTTCCAAAATGTTGCAATTTCTTTTTAAATAGCGTGAATTCATTGCTGCACCCTTTGGACATCCCAGTTGTTGTGCAGATCTTTCGTGAGGCACATAAGACGCTGGGGTACATATAATCCATTTTGATATATACGCACTATATGAGTCAAAATGACGCGTGATTACATATAAGTTTTCAAACAAATATGATTTCTTTGTTTAGTTGACTACTAATGAAGTTTTAATGTTCTTGATTTTTCTCATAATAAACATTTATAAATATATTTAAGCTTTGGACATTTTTGATTCATTTATATGCAAATGTAGAATTTACATAAATCGATACCAAATTAATTGAAAAATAATGAAAATATGCTCTTTGAAAAGTATGCGTCAATTTTACTCATGATTATCTTTATCTAAAACACATTATTTTAAATTTTTTTTGTAGTTTTGTCATGCAAATGATATATGTTTATTAAGTTGTTTTTATGACCAATCTGTTTGTTAATTTCTTATTTCTAATAGGGGTCAATCCTACCTGCTTTAGCGGACAACAATGTTTATCATCAAATGTAAATGAACATTTGGGATATTCACACTGAGTGCTATTTAGTCATATTGTCATAAAGTCATACAGCCTTATGCAAAACAACTTAACACAGTCTGGTAAACCAATGTTAAGCAAAATTCCTTAAAGTATCACGGAAAAACGATCGTTAGCTTAACACACGTGTTGTAAACCGATGTTAGCATCAAATAATTTAATGTAGCTACTAGAGTTGTGCTTTTTAGCTCAGTGAGCTGAGCGCTCACTTTAGCTCAGCTCAGTTTACTGAGCTAGTTCATTTAATAGCTCAGTAGCTCAGTGGCTCAGTAGCTCAGTTATAATGATACACCAAGGGTGATTAAAGACATTGTAACCATGTTTATTAAATGTGGCAAAAACGATAATAATAATTTCGTGGAGTTTCAGAGACAAATACAATCCAATATTGCCTTCAATATATTTTAAATCAGTCAATTATGTGACTTTTTGAAGAGGTGGACCATTAACTAAATATATATATATATATATATATATATATATATATATATATATATGTATATATATATATATATATATATATATATATGTATATGTATATATATATATATATATATATATATATATATATATGTATATGTATATATATATATATATATATATATATATATACATATAAATATATATTTTAAAAGAAAATAATATATATATATATATATATATATATATATATATATCTATATGTATATATATATATATATACATATATATATATATATATATATATATATATATATAAATATATACATGTATATATATATACATATAAATATATATATTTTAAAAGAAAATAAAATATATATATATATATATATATATATCTATATATATATATATATATATATATATATATATATATATAAATATATACATATATATATATATATATATATATATATATATATATATATAGATATATATATATATATATATATATATATATATATAGATATATATATATATATTTAGATATATATATATATATATATATATATATATATATATATATATATATATACATATATATATATATATACACTTATGCATATATATATATACATATATATATATATATATATATATATATATATACATATATATATATATATATATATATATATATATATATATATATAGATATATATATATATATATATATATATATATATAGATATTTATATATATATATATATATATATATATATATATATATTTAGATATATATATATATATATATATATATATATATATATATACATATATATATATATATATATATATATATATATATATACATATATATATATATATATATATATGTATATACACTTATGCATATATATATATATATATATATATATATAAATATATTTATATTTATAATAAAACCATTCCCATGTACTGGTATTTTTCATAACATGGTTTCATCGCACCAGTTTTATTTGTAAAAAAATTTCTATGCATAAAGATTGGTTCTGTAGACATGCCACAATAACATATTCAATGACGTATTTATATTTGTCTGGCAGCATATTAAGAAACTGTGGTATCATTACAATTATGACAGAAATTATCAAAACCACTCAGCTCTGAAGCAAAAGCGCTCTGAAACAAAATAGCTCTGAAACAAAATAGCTCTGAAACAAAAGAGCTCTGAAACAAAAGCGCTCTGGCACAAAAGCGCTCAGTACTGAGCTAAAATCATCTATTGTCGTGAGCGCTCATTTCGCTCAGCTCACTGAAACGTTCAATTGAACTAGCTCATAGCTCAGTGACACAACTCTAGTAGCTACTAATGCGCTTTAAAGCGGTGTTAAATATTTTTTTTTTGACAAATGTTTTGTGAAAACTTTTAATGAGAGCATTTCAGTTTTGTGTATTTTTATATTAAAAATGGATACATTAATTTTAATGAAGAGAATCGGTCAAATTATTTATTTCGATGTGAAAATTTTATTCAATGTATAATTTTTCATTTAGAACGTATAAACCAAATAGCGGGCTATTATCGGGAACGAATTTTTGAACTGTGTTATTGTGCGTTGACTCCCGACACAAGCTGTTGAAGCTAAAAAATTTAGTAAGTTTGAAAAAAGGAAATGATCATGTGGTTGTTTATATACATATGTAGATGCGATGTACATAACTTTGTGCCACTTCCACCCTTGCTATTTTCTTTCAATGGTTGGTGTTGTTGTCCATATTTTTGTTTTCAATGACATTTACCTTCTTTCTTATGAGTTCCTTACATAGCGTCTATACCTGATATAATATCAAATATATTTCTATCAGCAAACGTCAAATTTCATAGCAGAGAGAATCATATTACGTGTGGACTGCAATATTAGTATTATATTAATATTATTCAAATATTATAATATTGTTTTCATAATGTATATTTAGAAAACAATATCATGATATGAACTGTCAGAAAACGTACACATACACACATTTAGACAAAAGAAAAGAATTTTATGTATTAAAATAGACGCCAAAGGTAATTTTTAAACAATCTCATTAAACAAATATATATAAATAATAAAACTATATATAAATAATATAAAACACGCTGCATTATTAAAGTAAACGAATATGTTTACTGTACGGTTGCATGATAATTATGAAATATTATGATATTTACAATAGTACGTTTTCCACTACATAGATATTAATATTTATACAAATATATTTTTCTCTTTATTCTGCCGACGTTCTTTCTCATATTATATCAGAATTAATATCAGGTATAGACGCTATGTTAAGCAGCATATATGACAGTAAATATTATTACATTTTTAGACCTTTTCGTAAAAACGCTTTTTACTTATCCTTCTAGGATTCGTTTAATTGCATTGAATTAAAAACACAGACATTTAATGTTAGAAATGTAATGCATCAACACCTTATTTACTACTTAATTAACACGACAATCTGTGCTGGCTTGTGTGTTTTGCATATTGTAACTATGTGTGGTTGTATGTATGAGTGTTGTGTAGTTTTGTTTCTTTTTGTGCTATACACATGCGTATGTCGCTGTGTATATTTGTGTACATGTTTAGCCTTTATTAGCAGCGAATACTTGCGTACAAGGTCATTAAGAATAACATCATCATCTCTTAGCATTGATGTTGCTAGGTTTTTCGTTGTTGTTATTTACACTTATTATTGCACAGCCTCGAATGATCTTGTATATTCTCGAAGATGTATCCGGAATATTCCATTTCCGTTAATTCAAATATTATCTGCATTGTGTTGACCAGGGTTGTAACATTTTGACAACTAGAGATGAGTTGGCAGTGCTGCCAAGTACTTATAGCCACATTGTCGTTATGTTTGAATCTATTTTTAAACTTTGTAACACTGCCGCCCACTTAAGCCTGTTCGACCCGAATAGGCATACAATCACCTCTTCCATAGTGCGCCAATTGTTCGAGATGTACTATCTTCATTTTCGAGCTTGGGCTATTGTACTTCTGTATCCGGTACACAACGTCATTCACTCTCTTAATCACTTTATACGGGCCATCCAAGTGAGCCTGTAATTTTGGGGATAAGCCTTTCTTCCGTTGTGGGTTATTAAGTAGAACCAATTGACCTTCCATAAATCCCTCCGAATTTACTGCGCGGTCATATCTAGCCTTCATCTTGCCACTGACCATCTTGATTCTATTACATGCGAACTCTTGCAGTTCGTTTAAATTCTTCTGCTCTTGGGATGTAATGACTCCTTCTTCTACAGCTGGCTTAATACCAATCTCGATGTAGAATCGTGTACGGCTGACCTATATGCCATCAAAAATATGGGAATGTGCTCGTCCCAATCCCTCTGATGGTTGCTTACAAATTTTCGTAGGTACTCTTCTAAGGTGCGATTGAACCTCTCTACCATGCCATCAGACTGTGGATGCAACGGCGTCGTTCTGGTTTTCTCTATCCCATATAATTCGCACATTTCCCTGAATATGGCAGACTCGAAATTCCTTCCTTGTTCGGAATGTAATTCTATTGGGACACCATAGCGACATACCCAGTTGCTGACAAATGCATTTACTACTGCATTTTCTTCTTGTTTAGGCATAGCATCTACCTCTGGCCATTTACTGAAATAGTTCATTATACACAAGAACATAACTATTTCCGGCTTCAGTGACGGGAAACGGACCCGCTACATCCATTGCGATCCGCTCGAATGGTGCTCCTGAGTTGTACTGTTGTAGCTATCCCCTACTTCTTCTTACTGGGCATTTGGCTGCTATGCACTGTAGGCAGTTTGCTATCAAGTCGGCTACGGATTGTTGACATTCAACCCAATAAAAACGCTGTTTCAGTTTCTCAAGTGTTTTTGTTACTCCAAGATGACCGCCACTAGGTCCATTATGAAACTCCTGCAAAACTTTACTTATCTTGGAGTATGGCACAACTATTAAATTTGAGGTAGTTTTGCCATCTACACTTTCCCATACGCGGTATAGGCACCCTTTTATTACCTTGAGGCGGTTCCACTGAACCCAATAAGATTTGGCGAGTAGGCTTTCAGCCGAAATTTCATTCCGGGACGGTCTTCTGTCCTCCTCTTTGGCTGCTATAATTTTCCTCAGTATACTGTGGTCCCTCAGTACCGCTGACCAGTTTTCATCAGAGTCGATGTGCATTAGCCGAACATCAACAACGACTTCTCTTTGTTCGGTTGCAACGCAATGTTTACACTCTAAACAGCAGGGTCTTCTTGAAAGAGCATCCGAATTGGTATGTTTTGTGCCCCTTCTATGCTCAATACTGAAGTTATAGCTCTGCAGGCGCTCAATCCACCTTGCCAGTTGCCCTTTGGATTTTTAAACTGCAATAGCCATCTCAGTGCAGAATGGTCGCTAATTAATGTAAAGTGTTGACCATACAGGTGCTTATGGTAATGTGTAATGCATTTCAATATTGCCAGAAGCTCACATCGTGTCACACAGTAGTTCCTCTCAGGTTTTGGGAGTACACGGCTATAGTATCCTATGACTTTCTCAGTGCCATTAAATACTTGGGGTAGCACACCCCCTATGCCATAGCCGCTCGCATCAGTATCGAGCACAAATTTTTCTCCAGCTATGGGACACGCTACTACTGGTGACGTACACAACAATCCTTTTAGTTTCTGGAATGCCTTTTCCTGTGGCTCACCCCAATGGTATGGTCTCGCCTTTTTTGTTAGCTCATGCAGGCTTGCAGCTACACTGGCAAAGTTTGGCACAAAGCGTCTGTAGTATGTACAAAGGCCCAAAAAGCTGCGTCATTCATGAAGATTTTTAGGTTGATGCCAGTCCCTTACTGCTTCTATTTTTTCTTCATCTGTTGAGATTCCGTCTGCTGTAACACGATGCCCCAAATACTTTACTTCTTTTTGGAACAATGCACATTTTTTCAGGCTGAGTTTCCATCTAGCTGATGACGTCCGTTGAAGAACTTCTGCCATGTTTTTGAGGTGTTCATCAAAAGTTTTCCCCATCACGATTATGTCACGCTGAAGGCAGTTTTCTCCTTGTCTTTCTCTGCAATCTCCACTTGCCTATATCCGCTTCGCAAGTCTAGCGTAGAGAACCATCTCGTACCAGCTAGCGTGTCCAAAGTGTCATCGATTCTGGGGAGCGGATAGCTGTCCTTCTTGGTTATGTCATTGAGCTTCCTGTAGTCTACGCAGAATCTAGTACTGCCATCTTTCTTTTTAACTAAGACTACAGGCGAACTCCAATGACCAGAAGATGGCTCAATTACGCCTCCACGCTCCATTTCGCTTACAAGCTCTTTGACTTCATCTCGCTTTTCTAGGGCTATACTTCTGGGTGGCTGCTTAATGGGCCTAGCTTCGCCTGTGTTAATTTCATGTTTAACCAATGCAGTTCTACCCTGGCTTTGGCTTCCCATGGCGAAGATACTGACATGAATTTTTAGCAACTGCTACCCATTTTCTTACGTATTCCTCAAATTGTTCACGTTCTTTTGCGGACAAATTGGTAGGCTCTATCTTCTTCTCGCAGTTTATTATCGCCTCTGCTGGAGTACACAGGCCAATATCGCAATTTTCTTTGATGACTTTTTCATGGTCTGCCAAGTTAAGTACTCTTATAGGGACTATTCCTCCTTTACTAGTTTTTACTAGAGCTTTTGTTGTTATAAGCTCTCTCTTTAGATCTGCTGGTTCTACAACCCACAACCGATTGTCCTCACAATCTCCTTTAATAAGCGCCCATATGACTGTTTCAGACTGTGGAAATAACGTCTGAATCTCAATAGCAAATAGTTTTGTGTCTTGCGGTTTGCTGTCATATCCAACATCAAGCGGTATTTCCACATTACGCCAAATCATCAGCTGTCTATGGTAAGCTTTAGGTTAACGGGGACTCTTGTGCTGTTGTTTGATTTTCTGTTTCTTGGCGGCGAAACAGATGTACCTCTTTTTCTTGGTGCTTTGCAGCTGCGCTGAAAATTACCGATTTTTCCGCAGTTAAAGCATTTAGGCTTTTCTTTGGTAGCACTTTCCGCCAACAGTTGTCGCATTGCCTCCTAGTACTAGCAACTAGGTTATTATCGTTTTTGGACAAAACCTCCACATTCCGCTCCTTACATATCTCTGGCTTGAAAACTATCCTTGCAGTCTCTTGAGCCAGCGCAATAGTTTCGGCGAAAGTGGATTTTTGGGTAGCGCACACAGCCAGTTGAATATCAGAGTCGCGAATGCCGTTAACGAACGCCTCAGTTTTAAAGTGGTCCAGGAACTAGTGACTCTCCTGGATACGTGAGCTGCACTAAACGCTCGATTTCCATTGCAAAATCTTGTAGAGACTCGTTAGGTTTCTGATCTCTACATCGCTATTCCATTCTGTATAAATCAGCGCCACCATGCTTGCGCTGCAATGCTGCCATTATTTTTCTATAGTTGTTTCTGCTGCTTACTGGCACGGTCTCAAGTACCTCAGCGGCTGTACCTTTTAAGGCCAAAATCAACTCTATGGCCTCCTCTTTAGTATGCCATCCATTTCTACTAGCAACCGTCTCAAACTGGAATGGTGCTTTTATTCACGCAGAAATCTCTGCAACTGCTCGTACTGGCCCCCCACTACACTCCAGGTTATGCATTTTGTCCTCTAGAGCATGCAATTTCTCTTCAAACTATTTTGCCGCTTTCTAGATGTTGTATTGTATCTGCCAGCTCTGATAATTTATTCTCAATAGAATCCACCCTTCTATTAACGGCCTCAGAAACCTCTACCAGAGTCTCGTTCGTGGCTCTATTTGACTCCTGTATTTCGATTACAAGCTTTTCAGTGCTGATCCGTGATGCTTTCTGCATCTGCTCAGAGTTTTATTTCAGTTATTTCGGCTACAAGCTTTTCAGGGCTGATCTTTGATGTAGTTTGTATATCACTGATTCCTTTTATCTGGATCATCATAGCAGCGAACATTGAATTTATGTCCATGCTGCTGGTCGTAGCAAGAGGACATACCTCTACATCGTCTTTGTCTTCAAACTCGTATGTCCCGATGTCCATGCCAAGATTCTTAAACTCATCTATCAGCCTCTTCTGCAGTTCAGCCTTGTTACCTGCTGTTGCCAATTCCAGCTTACTAATCTCCTTATTTAGCTGTTCAACTTTTAGCTTTTAACTATTTTTGCAATCCCACTTCTGACACCAATTGGTACGTTTTTAGACCTTTTCGCAAAAAAGCTTTTTACTTATGCTTTAAGGATTCGTTTAATTGCATAAAATTAAAACACGAACTATTAATTTTGGATATATAATGGGGCAACACTATTATTACTTAGTTCACACGAGTACTTGAACTGCTAAGCACTTAGCGATGTTAACTCGTCTAGATTTAAAAACACACTGATGTCGCTGATCTCTGCCAGCAGCTTTATATAGGCAAAGTGACGTCGTCTGGTAACTTCGCGAAGAATATGGTCATGGTTGTTGTTGGTTTTTCTTTACTTAACATGTAAGTCATATATGACAGTTGGATACCCGTCACTGAAGAAGCTTGCAATAATATAAGCATTTGGCCATCCACTTAGGATTCTGCTTGGTTTGCTAGTTTTGACCACACAACCAAATTCATTGTTTGTTGATAACAAAGTCCGCTAAAAGAAATACTGATGCTTTGAAATTGTAACCATACCGTTTTCTTACTTTCAGCATAAAATGAATCTCAGAACAAAGAACTGAAACACACGCATAATCCGTTTGTTTACATTTAAGTATTTGTTTATATTTAGAATAGAATTGATTTAAGCTTAAATATAAAATTATGAAATAATAAAGAACAGATATGTGCAAAACCTCAAACCAGTTGGATGTACTAACGGAATATAAAGTAAATATTGAAAATTTACAAAACTGGCGTAGTCGGTAGGATGTTAAGTGATAAGTATCATCCAAGGATACAATGAACCGAATTTGATTGGACTGTGAAGTAGCAAGTAATTTTTCAACGAAAAGAAAAAAAAAATAATAATAAAAGGAAAATCAAGTTAAAATTGCTAAAAAGTTAAAGTTTTGATATTTGACTATAAAAAATATATACATATATAATAAAAACAAGTAAAAACGTTATATTCGACCGGGTCGAATCTTAAATACCCTCCAAATATTTAGTAAGTGAATTTGATATGTTTAACTTGGTGGGACAGAGTTCCTTTATATAATATCGTACGTCAACGCCCACTAAAGGGGGCGGGGTTCAAAAATATACAATATCATGTTTTCCACAGACGAAAAATAAATGCTTGGGATGATTATACACAAAATAAAAAAAAAATTTATGTTTATATTTAATATAATAAATGCTTGGGATGATTATATACAAAATTAAAAAAAAAAATATTTTTTGGTAGGGTCATTTTAGGGGACAAAGGAAGAAGGGGGGGGGGGGGGTTAGGGCAGAAATCGGCAGTCATAAAACTCTAAAGATAAATGCTTGGGATGATTATATATATACAAAATTTAAAAAAACATATTTTTTTTGGTAGGGTCATTTTGGTGGCAAAGGAAGAGGGGGGGGGGTGGTAGGGCAGAAATCGGCAGTAATAAAACTCTAAGGATAAATGCTTGGGATGATTGTATACAAAATTTAAAAAAAAAATTTTTTTTGGTAGGGTCATTTAGGGGGCAAAGGAAGAGGGGTGGGGGGAGGTAGGGCAGAAATCGGTAGTCATAAAACTCTAAAGATAAATGCTTGGGATGATTATATACAAAATTTAAAAAAAAATTTTTTTTTTGGTAGGGTCATTTAGGGGGCGAAGGGGAAGGAGGGGGTAGGGCAGAGTAGTACCAGGTTTCGTCTCAGCTTCATCATTAAAGTTTAAAAGTGTTATTTTTAAGGAATGTAGGTTTAAGTAAAACAATTTGTTAAATTTTTGATATTTTTGCCTATAAATTTGTTTTTTTTTTGGTAGGGTCATTTTAAGGGGCAAAGGAAGAAGGGGGGGGGGGGCTAGGGCAGAAATCGGCAGTCATAAAACTCTAAAGATAAATGCTTGGGATGATTATATACAAAATTAAAAAAAAAAAATTTTTTTTTTGGTAGGGTCATTTTGGGGGCAAAGGAAGAGGTGGGGGGGGGGGGGTTAGGGCAGAAATCGGCATTCATCAAACTCTAAAAATAAATGCTTGGGATGATTATATACAAAATTTAAAAAAAAAATTTTTTTTTGGTAGGACCATTTAGGGGGCAAAGGAAGAGGTGGGGGGGGAGGTAGGGCAGAAATCGGCAGTCATAAAACTCTAAAGATAAATGCTTGGGATGATTATATACAAAATTTAAAAAAAAATTTTTTTTTTGGTAGGGTCATTTAGGGGGCGAAGGGGAAGGAGGGGGTAGGGCAGAGTAGTACCAGGTTTCGTCTCAGCTTCGTCATTAAAGCTTAAAAGTGTTATTTTTAAGGAATGTAGGCTTAAGTAAAACAATTTGTTAAATTTTTATGCTATTTTTGCCTATAATAACGCCCACTAAAGTGGGCGGGGTCAAAAAATATTTTTATTTTATTTAATGGCTCCAAGTTTAAGGCGTTGGACCGTATTTGACATAAAAATATATCATTTGCTTAACAAAATAACCAAAAAACTTTAAAAATTATGTTGTCTTTTCTGGGTTGGTTTAGTTCTTCTTAGGGGAACTTTTTTCCCTCATGCCCGATTTAGCCCATCTTCGAAGTTAACCTGCTCTAAGTTTTAAAATATATTTATGCCAAATTTCAAGAGTCTAGCTCGTTTCGTTTGGACTGAATCGTGATTTCCACAGGCGGACGGACGGACGGACATGCTCAGTTCGTCTTAGATTTCATCACTGATCAAGAATATATATACTTTATGGGGTCTGAGATGGATATTTCGATGCGTTACAAACGGAATGACAAAGTGAATATACCCTCCAAATTCTTTTTTGGAGGGTATAATAAATAAATAACATTTGTGGCAGTTAAATAGTGCAACGGAAAACTAAATATTTGAAAATGACAACACTTGAATTATCAGAATGCTTGAGGGAAGCGCGAAGCCTTTCTCCATTTACTGGAGATGGTGGCTACACCTTGGGTAATTATCTCAGAGATGTGACGAATATTCTATCCTTCACCCCAACGGAAAGTCAACCAATAGTAAAATCAGTTTTGGCGAACAAGTTACAAGGAAAGGCCCTAAGACGTATCGAGAGATTGACCAACCCTACTTGGGAGGATGTCCTTGTGAAGTTAAGGTCCGAATTTTCCGTCAAGGAGGATTATTTCACACTGCGGCAACAAGCAATGGATGTAAAGGTTTGCAACATAGAGGAACTCAATTATAAATTAGAAAAAATTTTGGGTTTAATGAACAATAAGTTAAATTTGGAGATTCAAAAAAATTTGGAATACAGTCCTGATAAAAACGAAAAAATGATATTTAATATTTATATTAACTTTTTGCCTTTGAACATTAAAACTTTCTTGATTCAGAATAACATAAATGATATTAATAGTGATCATAACTATTTTATTCAAAATAATTTGATAAAGGATATCTCGTTGAAGAACAAATGTGAAAACACAAATAAAAATTTTAAAACTTATTTTAAACAAAATCAGTTTAACCAAAATAGCAATAATAATAATAATGTTAAGAGACAGGTTTCGGGAAATTTTAGATCTTTTCGGAATAACCATATGAATCCTTCGGGAGGTTACAGAGGTAATTATGGAAATTTTAGGCGCCATGATAATTGGAATTTGCAAGGTAATAATAGAGGTAATTTCGAAAACTTACGCTATGATGGTAACGATAATAGAAGATCAGGAATCTTTAGAATAACTTTGGCCTATGGAGCTGGATAATGTTGATATCGTTGAAAATTTTCAACATGGGACTTGGAAAACCGATTACCCCTAGTGCTTTTAACCTTTAGTAAAAAAACAGATAAAATGTTTGATCGATACTGGAGATGCAACAACTTTGGGTGACTATGATATATTTTCAGTTTTATTCAAACCACAAAATCTTATAAAACCAATTCTTTTAAATACCTTAGGAGGTTCTTCTGTTATAACCAGGGAGGTTGTTTCTACTTTTCCACTTGAATTTCGTATTCCAAATAAGACAATGTCTATAAAATTAATAGACCTTAAAGATAAAAATTTTGATTGCATAATAGGACTTAATACTTTAATAAAAAAACTGAAAAATTAATTATAAAAAAAAATAATTATAAATAATATTTCTATACCTTTTTATGGAAAAGAAATGGAGGATGAATTTAAAGTTAAATGTGAGGACTATAGTTTAGAGAAATGTGAAATTGGTTTTGAGGATATCCAATCCAGTATCTTAAAGTCAAATGAATCTAAGAAGCTTAAAAGGTTTTATTAAAAACATAAAAATAAATTTTACCAGGATCTACTCAAGAATATATAAATACCCCCAGATATATGAAAATGAAATAGGGAAACAAATCAATGAAATGCTAGAGCAAGGAATTGTAATAGCGAGTAAGTCACCTTATAATTCACCTTTGTGGATTGTCAAGAAAAAATCTGATAATTCTAAACGGGAAAAATGTCGTATAGATTATAGGGGCGTAAATAGCGTTACAATAGACGATAAATTCCCGACACCCGATATAAGTTCGATATTTGATAAGCTGGGCCGAGGTCAGTACTTTTCTGTTATTGACTTAGCAAAGGACTTTCATCAAATTTTAATGGATGAAAGAGATATAGAAGAAACTGCTTTCTCTACACCTTTTGGTCATTATGAGTATATCAGAATGCCATTTGAATTAAAGAACACACCATCCACGTTTCAGAGGGTGATGAACTTTGTTTTGAGAGAGTACATGAATAAAATATGTATTATCTACATGGATGATATACTAGTGTTTTCAACTTCAGTTGATGAGCATTTCGATAGTTTAAAGAAGATTTTTTGCAAATTGAACGAGTACGGTCTTAAAGTACAGCTTGATAAGTGCAAATTTATGACTCAACAAGTGGAATTTTTGGGGCATATCATAACTGCTAATGGCATTAAGCCAAACCCTGACAAGATTAGGGCAATAAATGAGGTAACTCTAACCAGGACAGTAAAACAGATTAGGTCATTTCTGGGATTAACCGGTTACTACCGGAAATTTATTAAGAATTATTCTTCTATAGCATCACCTATAATAAAATATTTAAAGAAAGATAGAAAAATTGATCAATGTGATCTTAAATATATTGAAACATTTGAGAAACTCAAAAGCTTAATAAGGTCTTATCCTGTTTTGGCATAACCTGACTTTAACAAAAAATTTATTGTGACTGCAGACGCTAGTAATAATGCGTTAGGTGCAGTACTTAGCCAGGAAAATCGATCTATTTGCTATGCAAGTCGTACATTGAGTAATCACGAACCATAGAGAAATAACTTTTAGCCATTGCATGGGCTTTAAAGTATTTCAGAAGATATGTATACGGTAGGAAATTTTTAGTCCAAACAGATCACCAACCATTAAAGTGGCTTTACTCGATGAAGGAGCCAAACGCAAAAATGTCAAGATCAAGAATTCAGTTAAGCGAATATGATTTTGATATCGATTACATAAAAGGGGAAAATAATAGAGTGGCAGATTTCTTGAGCCGAATTGAGCAGAAAGACAAATCGGATGAAGAACAGGTTTTTGAATTAAATGACGAAGAGGTTAGAACGGTGGATAGTGATGAAGAGGACTTGAATGATTACTTTAGGATCAGCGAAGGAATAGTCAACAAATATAGAACCCAGGTACGTATTGTGAAAACGAAAGAAAGAACTGTAGCAAAGTTATTTGGGAAGTATTTGATTTTGTATGTAGATGAGTCTGACTTGTCGAATGAAGGTCATTTGGAAAATCTTTTTAAAGATAATATATTTGAAGGTTGTATAGGGATATATTGCGAATTAGAGGATAAAAAATATAATATTGTTCAACAGAAATTAATTCAGTTGTTTGGAAATGATAGGAGATTGAAAATGCAGTACATTAGCCATTGACGTGGAGGAATCAGAACTTCTTTACAATGTCATAAAGAGAACACACGAAGAAACTAATCACAGAGGAGTTTTGAAAAATTTTGAGGAGATGAAGGGAAAATTCTTTCATTCCGATTTAACTAAACATATTAATAAGTATATAAATAGTTGTAGAATTTGTAGTGAGGCAAAGTATGACCGTAAGCCTATTGAAAAGCATTTTCAGCACACAGAAACACCGAAAAAACCAAATCAGATAGTCCACATGGACATCTTTCATGTGGAAAAACAATATTTTCTGACAACTATAGATAGATTCACGAAATTGGGAAGTGTCCACAGGATTTCAAACAAGAATATGATCACCATTAAAACAAAGTTACAAGAAAGGATTGCTTTGTTGGGCAAACCTGAACTTTTGATTATGGACAATGAATTCGATAATCATTTGATTAAATTGTTCTGCAGTGAAAATAATATTCAGACCCACTTTACTACTCCCCATTCCTACACGATAAATTCAGACATTTAAAAGCTACATTCAACAATTGTTGAGCACATAAGAATAATGAAATGTACAGAAGAAAGAATTAGTACAGAGGAGCTTGTAATCAGAGCGATAGGTTATTATAGCAACACAATCCATTCAACAACTAAACAGAAACCAATGGATTTTATGAATGGATTAGACTTAAATTTTAAAGAAATCGCAGATAGAATGGATAGAAGAAAGAGATATGTAATAAAAAAAGTAAATAAAAGAAGAAAAACAGTACCCGATATAGATAAAGAAAAAATTTATATAAAAAATCCCATAGCGGAAAGACAAAAAACTGCTAAAAGATATACAAAATATAATAAAAGTTATCCTAACAAGATTGATGTTACGCGAGTCAAGCGACCATTAAAACCCTTTCCATAAATTTCAGGTAAATTGGCAGAGGCGAAATAATAGTGAATAAGATAGAAACTGAGGCAGGATATATGATAGTGAGAAGTCAACCCGTGACTTTAATTCAGGGTTATTCAAAACTTATACACATAATTGACTTGAAGGAGATAAAGGATACAGTCGGAAAAATCAGAGCTAGCATTGCAGGTAATATGAAGCAGGGATGGATGATGTTAAACTTGCAAAGAGATATTGAGGAGTTGGAACATTCATTGTTGACGATAGAAAGGCATGACAATAGAGAAAGAAGAGCGTTGATTGACGCGGGAGGAAGACTTATTAAATGGGTATTTGGAAATTTGGACGACCAGGACAAACAAGATATTGATAATCACTTTAAAACAGTAGATATCAACCAACATAATATTATAGACAATGTGAATAAACAAATAGCAATAAATAACGATATACAGAAATATATGTTAAATGTTAAACTGATTTTGGAATCTCACAAAGAGTTATTTAACGAAACACACAGTTAAGTATTAGAAAACAAATTAGAACTCGTAAAATATAATCATTTAAGTTTGTTAATAAACAAAATAAAGGATAAAATTTAAAGAATTCAAGACAACATAATGAGTTCAAAGCATCAAATGATGAACAGATTATTTTTAACTAATAAAGAAATTGATTTTTATCAAATTAATAGTGATAAGTTAAGTTATATTAAATATTCTTTGGGAAAACTATCAAAGGACGTTATATTGTTTGTAATATCAATTCCAATATTTTTGAAAAATGACGAAAATACAATATTTGTTGTACCAATACCAAATATAGATTATATGCAGGTTAATTTAAAAATTTCTAAAATCGTAAGCACAAAAAATGAAACATAGTATGTAAATACTGATAAAGATATAAATAATCTGGAAAAAACTAATAGGTGTATTAAAAATATTATAAATGAATCATATGATGAATGTACAAAAAGAAAGTTGATACAAGAATTGGATTTTGGAAACCTTTTGTTAATAAATATTAATTCCACTTTGAAAAGTACTTGCAATGAATATAAATATAAACTCACTGGAAACTACTTAATAAATTTTCAAATTGTGAAATAGATATAGATGAATATAAAATCAAAAGATTTGAAAGTAAAATGGACATAATTATTCCTAATAAACAGAAGTTAGAAAATAATGTTACTGAATTAATAGAAATTCCCAAGTTTGACAACTTAGAGGAAATTAAAGCAATTATATATGACGATTATAATACGCATCATACGTTACTCATTAATTTTATCTATTGCTTGTGTTTTGGTGGCTTTGAGGTTCATAAAAGTTTTGCTTCGAAGAGACTCGAATCATAAGGAGGGGCAAGTCATATATGACAGTGAGATACCCGTCACTGAAGAAGCTTGCAATAATATAAGCATTTGGCCATCCACTTAGGATTATGCTTGGTTTGCTAGTTTTGACCACTCAACGAAATTCGTTGTTTGTTGATAACAAAGTCCGCTAAAGGAAATACTGATGCTTTGAAATTGTAACCATACCGTTTTCTAAGTTTCAGCATAAAATGAGTCTCAGAACAAAGAACTGAAACACATGCATAATCCGTTTGTTTACATTGGAGTATTTGTTTATATTTAGAATAGAATTGAATTAACCTTAACTATAAAATTATGAAATAATAAAGAACAGATTTGTACAAAACCTCAAACCAGTTGGATGTACCAACGAAATATAAAGTAAATAAAGAAAATTTACAAAACTTGTAGCTATGTGTATATGTACGTGTGTTTGTATATTGTAATGTTAGACTATGGAGCGAAGTTTTCTGTATTGAGGAACGTAAATTTATTCAGAACTTCATCGCTATTTTGGCTTTCAACAGCGTGTCATATTAATGCAGAAATGTATATTTTAAACTTCGGGCTTTAGAACCCCAACAACATAATCTTACTAGTAGTACCAGTTTTAAAACTACTAAAAGGAAAAAAGATTCCATGCCAGGACATTTATATATCTGTAGTTTTACTCATATTACCAACATTTTAGTATAACACTACTTGTCAGTAATACATGCATGTCTGTGCATGTCTTTAAAAAACCAGGGAACATGCATAAATTCTTTGTTTCGAGAATCGAAAGCAAAAGAAAAAAAAAGAAACTGTATATCTAACGTGATTAGCTATTAAAACGGCATCGATAAATTCTTTTACTTTGAACCGTCAGAACAGAACAGAAGTGGTTTTCGCAAGAATAATTTTCCATATACATAAAATATTCTGAGAAAAGTTATTAATAGTGCAGTTAAATATTCAAAAGAAATACCACCACTACCCTCTAATAGAAATACTATACTGGAATAAAAGCCATCGCTTAGGGCTCTATCCGAAGAAAACAAACAATACTCCCTTTAAATCGCTTTGCGAGCATTCGTAAAACTAGGCAGCAGTTGTGGTAAGATTTTGTGTATATTTTGGTGTAGAAACAAGATGGTATACTTATTAGAATATTTAATCATAGTGGCACGTTCTTTCGGTGCCCACCACTGCCAACAATTCTTATTCTGAGAGACAAAAATGTATCCGCACGCCTGATATTCCTTCTAAATACTTTGGGAAAGCATAGCGCTGCACAGACAGAAAGGAATCAAGTCGCATCGCAACATTGTGTCATTTTCTTTAGCGGCCTAAGATTTAATCCATCACGCAACACGCCAAAAATTCATGTACCACTGCTATAAATTGGAAGACACGCGTGCCAACTTACAATCATGTTTGATACCTAGACTACCAAGTCATCCTAATTTATCTGAAACTGACGACATCAAAAAATGCAATAAGCTGAATTTAGAAACATATCTAACTATTATCTCGCAAGGTTAAATCGTGCCAAAGAAGTCATAAAATTAAGTAAGAACACCACTTTATTGTAGAAAGACTTAAAGGTGAACTTTCTTTATAAGCAACATATTGTGTGCAAAAACAAATATTTCCACATTGTATTATGAAAACATGTTAGATATATATTGATACAATCGGAAATCCTTAGATTATTTAAGATACTTTATAAGATACATCTTGCTAAACATATAAGCTTTTTAGATATTGGAATTATGAAGCAACTACATCCATAGATACCAGTATAGCAACATTGTAAACCCTGATATTTCGCAAGCATCTCCTGTTTGGCGAGGCGTCATCAACCAGCAGTTGCAGCAACATTGTAATTAAATTGGGTGAGAAAGTAAAATGCGGCCTATCTCTGTTTGATAATTGTATAATTATAAATATATTTCACTTATAATACAATGTACACCCTATAACATAAGCTATTGAATTCTTCATAATCCTATATAGTGTACATAGTTTACGATCATGTTTACAATCCCCATTCATTAAAATTTATTTTATTCTGTTACTATCTTCATTAAAGCATTGCATTCTCAATGAAATATTTGGGTGCTGTTGGCTGAAGTAGTAGAACACGAGACTATGAAGCGGAGAGTCCTGAGTTCGAGCCCCAGCTGAGTCATGAAATATTGTGTTGAATTCTTCTGATCAGCATTAGTGCGTGGTTGTGTTAGTTGTTGCCAGCCTGTTTTCAGTGATGAAGGCATAGTACTGATCACTGGACAATTACTGGCAGCGGCTGACCCAATCATGTACTAAAAGCAGAGTAACAGCACCCACCTTCGTCGGCCCTGTAGCAAAAATTAGCCGGCGAAGTAAAAAGTTGAAATAGCTACAAAAAAAAAACAGCTGTCTTTCTTCTCATCTTTCCTAATCTGTCCCCTCAATACTATCCCCTCGTTTTCAGTTCCAGCGCAATGCATTGCATATATAGGGGACATCCCCTGAGTGCTGGTCCTACTCATAAAAAAAAAATATATATTCTGGATCGTTATGAATAGCGATGACGATTGAGCGATGTCCGTCTGTCCGCCCGTCTGTACGTGAAATCGGTTTTCCCAAGCCAGTTCCAGAGCTGGGAAGCTTACACCTATTTCTCGACGCAAAATTTATACCAAAAATCAATTATTTTTTTTTATGTTTGTAAATTAAATCTATTTCGTGCTTTGGGGAGCCTCAATGGTCTATTAAAAATTAAAAAAAAAAATTCTCCAGGGATGGGAAATTAAAAAATTTTTTTTTCGGCTTATTCCGTATTTTGTAGTACATGTAGTAACTAATATTGTTAAAAATTTCAAGTTTTTCTTTAACAAAACCACTTTATACGTCATGAAGATTTGCATTGGCCAAACAAAATTTTTTTTGAATTCAAATTTTGCTTCCAGGGTTGGGAAATTGAATTGTTTTTATACATGAAACTAATCAAACAGGCCACTGATGTTTTTTTTCTAACTAAAACTGTCTTATAATTTAGGAAGAACAAAATTGGTATCAAATATTCAAAAATAAAAAATTAAATTTCGAATCCAGGAATGGACAAGTGCAATATTTTATGGTACATGAAAGTTACCAAAATGGTAAAAAATTTGCAATTTTTCTTAAATAAAACTACTTTATACCTCAAGAAGCGTTGCACTGATAAAAAAACAAGTAAAAACGTTTTATTCGACCGGGTCGAATCTTAAATACCCTCCAAATATTTAGTAAGTGAATTTAAAATGTTTAACTTGGTGGGACAGAGTTCCTTTGTATAATATCGTACGTCAACGCCCACTAAAAGGAGCGGGGTTCAAAAATAGACAATATCATGTTTTCCACAAACGAACGTATAGGCATTGCTAGACCGTCTTAAACTTCATCACTAATCAAGAATATATGTACATATTTACTCTATAGGTCCAATTCTCTTTGGAGGGTATAAAAACTGTATTTTAACGGGGTAGCTCTGGCAAGGACTGTGGGGGAAAGATTTCACCTTTGTCATTAAACTCTAAAAATAAATGCTTAGGATAATTATATACAAAACAAAATTTTTAATTTTTTTTATAGGGTCATTTACGGGGAAAAGAGGGTAGGGCTGAAACAGGCAGTCATAAAACTCTAAAAATAAATTCTTGTGATGATTATATACAAAATAAAAAAAAAAATTTTTTTTGATAGGGTCATTTAGGGGGCAAAGGGGGAGGAGAGGGTAGTGCAGAAACAGGCAGTCATAAAACTCTAAAAATAAATGCTTGGGATGATTACATACAAAATTAAAAACAATTTTTTTTTGGTAGGGTCATTTAGGGGGCGAAGGGGGAGGAGGGGGTAGGGCAGAGGAGTACCAGGTATTGTCTCAGCTTCGTCGTGAAAGCTTAAAAATTTAATTTTTAAGGAATGTAGACTTAAGTAAAACAATTCGTTAAATTTTTATGCTATTTTTGCATATAATAACGCCCATTAAAGTGGGCGGGGTCCACAAATAATTTTTTTTTATTTTATGGCTCCAGTTTAAGGCGTTGGACCATATTTGACATAAAAATATATCATTTGCTTAACAAAACAACCAAAAAACTTTAAAAATTATGTTGTTTTTTCTGGGTTAGTTTAGTTCTTCTTAGGGGAACTTTTTTTCCCCTTGCCCGATTTAGCCCATCTCCGATCTTAACCTGCTCTGTGCTTTGAAATATATTTATACCAAATTTCAAGAGTCTAGCTCTTTTCGTTTGGATTGAATCGTGATTTCCACAGACGGACGGACGGACATGCTCAGATCTTCTTAGATTTTATCACTGATCAAGAATATATATGCTTTATGGGGTCTGAGATGGCTATTTCAAAGCGTTACAAACGGAATGACAAAGTGAATATACCCTCCAAATTCGTTATTGGAGGGTATAAAAACCAAAAAAAATTAAAATATCGTTTCCAGGGTTGGAAAAACAAAATTTTTTTTGGTACATGCAATATTTTGTAGTACATGTAATAACCAAAATGGTTTCAAAATTCGAGTTTTTCTTAGACAAAACTACTTTATACTTCATGAAGATTTGCATTGAAAAAGAAAATTTTAAAAAATTTAAATTTCGCTTCCAGGGTTGGAAAATTGAAAAATTTTTTTATACATAAAAGTAACCAAAAGGGCAATTGACGTTGTTTTTTTACTAATTAAAACTATTTTATAGTTCAGGAAAAACAAAATTGGTATCAAAAATAAAAAAAAAATAAAAATTTTGATTCCAGAGTTGGAAAACTGCAATATTTTGTGGTACATAAAAATAACCTAAATAGTTACAAATATTAAGTTTTTCTTAAATAAAACTATTTCATGCCTCATTAAAGGTTGCGTTGATAAAAAAAATTTAAATTTCGTTGCCAGGGTTGGGAAGTTGAAATATTTATTCTGCATAAAAGTAACCAAAAAGGCAATTGACGTTGTTTCTTTTTGCTAATTAAAGCTGTTTTATAATTCAGGAAGAACAAAATTGGTATTACAATATTAAAAAATTTAAAATTCGACTCCAGGATTGGACAAGTAAAATATTTTATGGTACTTGAAAGTGACCAAAAAGTTTAAAAATTTTAATTTTTTTGTCAAGTAAAATTATGTTACACCTCACTAAGAATTGCATTGGTAAAAAAATAAAAATTCGCTTCCAGAGTAGGAAAATCGAAATATTTTTGGTACATAGAAGTACATACATAAATTCCAAATTTTGTGTTTTTAGTGAATTAAACCTATTTTATACATCAGAAAAAATTAAATTAGTATTAAAAATTCGGTTCCAGGTTTGAAAAATCGACATTTTCTGATTCATAAAAGCAGCCATTTTATTTGTTATTTTTGATTTTTATGATGAATTATACCTACTTTATATATCAGAAAGAAGTAAACTGGTATTAAAAACCAACAAAATCTAAAAGACGATTCTACGGTTGGACAATTAAAACTTTTTGGGGTACATGAAACGAATTTTTTGTTTTGTTTGTAAATTAAGTATATATAATATTTTTGAAAGACGTTCATAGGTATTAGATATAAGAAAAGCCAAACATTTAGCTTCCTAGCCGAAAAATTTAAGTGTTTTTTTAAATACAAAAGTAACCGTTAACATCATTTTGATTTTTTAATTAAACCTACTTTCTGTTTTGGCAAGAAAGAAAGAAAAAAGAATTACGTCTGTGAAGGGTATTTAAGATTCGGCACAGCTGAATATAACACTTTTACTAGTTTTTTCTTTTGTTTTCATTTGAAAACTTGCTAATGAAGTTCGTTTTGATTGATTATTAAGTTTCTTTAAATATCCGATAGATATCATGAGGGTTCGGGTGAGTTTTCCCACCCTCGGATTGACTTAGAGCTAGACTAACCAGCTGTACATTACAATATGTGACAATGCTGTCTTGTGTTTTGCTTATTGTAACTATGTGTAGTTGTATGTATGACTGTTCCGTGTGTTGTATCCTTTGCTTCTTCTTGCGCTATGTGTGTATTTAGCTGTGTATATTTGCATATATGCTGAGGATATACTTGCGTACAAGATCATTAGGAATAACATCATCATCTTCTAGCATTGATGTTGCTAGATTTATCCTTTTCGATATCTACACTTATTATTACACAGCCCCGAATGATCTTGTATATTCCCGTCGATGTATCCGGAATATTCCATTTTCGTTAATTTGATAAAGACGACATGCTCAGCATCCTCAACTACATTCCCACAGCAATGTGGACAGAACGGAGAAACGTCGTGCTTGAAACGAAATAGATATGAAAGCAACCATGTCCAGACAAGAACTGTGTTAGGTAATAGTTTAAATCACGATGTTTCCTAGCCAGCCATAATCTGATGTCGGTTATTAATGTATAAGTCCATCTTCCCTCTTCAGTAGTTGACCAGCGTTGCTCCCACTTTTGTAAACATAAGTCCGAGTTATCCTTATTTGTAACGTGACGTTACAATTATGCGCCAATCCAGCACTTAGTGGTTATAAGCGACCGTTTAAAACAACCTGCAAGTACACACCGTATAAAATACACAAACCGCACAACATACACACACCGCATAAAAAGAAATACAATAATAATAAAACATGCATACATACGGCGTATACACACTCTGCATAACATACACACACCGTATAAACAAAACGACAAACAAATATTACACAATACATTGTGTTGACTATGAATTGAAAGACTTCTCATTTGCTTAATATTTTATTGTGCATAAGTGATCAAGGTTTTATCACAATCGAGAGGAACGAATTGGAATACGATTATTTCCTTTAGTGCATGTGTGTATATTAGAGAGTACCCGAACTATTATTAACGTAGTTAGCCGTTCGTATTATTATTGCCGGGCGATATCCGAAGAATTTATATCGTTCGTATTATTATTACCGTAGTTAGCGGAACGATATCCGAAGAATTTATATAGTTCGTGTTATTATTACCGTAGTTAGCCGAGCGATATCCGAAGAATTTATATCTTTCGTATTATTATTGCAACCATATTTAGCCGGGCGATATCCAAAGAATTTATATCGTTCGTATTATTGTTACCGTAGTTAGTCGAACGATATCCGAAGAATTTATATCGTTTGTATTATTATTGCAACCGTATTTAGCCGGGCGATATCCGAAGAATTTATACCTATCGTTCGTATTATTATTACCGTAGTTAGCCGGACGATATCCGAAGAATTTATGTCGTTCTTATTATACTTACCGTAGTTAGCGGGTCGATATCCGAAGAATTTATATCGTTCGTATTATTATTGCAACCGTATTTAGCCGGGCGATATCCGAAGAATTTATATCGTTCGTATTATTATAGCCGAGCGGTATCCGAAGAATTTATATCGTTCGTATTATTATTATTGCAACCGTATTCACTTTGCGTCACTTATAACTTTTTATCGGAGGATATCCGAAGCCTTTATATTCGCGTTGCGGCGCTTAGAGTACGAAACCTAAGAGCACGAATTGCACTACAGTGGTGGCTATATTGCAAAGGAAGCAGATCTTTGACAAGCCTGAACAGATTGAGGATACCTCAGCTGGGATATTAAACTGCGTTACAGATTTATGATTTCTAAATCGTTTGGGATTCTACCCGCAATGCTAAAAGCGGCTTCGTCCGACACTGTTCGAAATGCACTACATACTCTCAAAGCAGCTAACCTATACACAGAGGCTACCAACCCCACATATGTGTAGTATCTAAGTGAATCTGACCATACTGGGTGTGCATATAGGACAATGTTCCTTACTAATCCAGCGATCAGTTTCCTCTGAAGATATTTTGGCCCTCTTGTATTTGGCATAATCCGAAATAGCGCCAAGTAGGTTTTCGATGCTTTGTATGTTATATATCGCAAGTGCTCAAGAAAAGATAGACCTGTGTCCATCATCACGCCTGGATATATCAGAAATGACCTTGATGCTATGCAACAGGTGCCAACATTCAGGGTAATAGTTTCCCTAGCCTTACGCCTACTAATCAAAACCGATTCGGTTCTAGGATCAGCTATAGTTAATCCCATTGAGGTGATCCAGATCTTTACTAATTGTACGCTGGCACTTGCAATGGTTTCTGCTTCTAATAATTCTTTTGCCTCACACAGTAACGCTATGTCGACTGCGAATAACACTATCTTTACTCTTTCAGGTAAACTGAATCTTAGTACTCCATCGTACATTACGTTCCACAACAATAGTCCAAGTATCGATCCTTGGGGAATTCCACCATTGTTCCTACGTTTCCTTATACCTACATCTGTATTATAGATCAATTTCCTAATTCGGAATTAATCCTGCACTATTCTTATCAGATATTCTGGGATGTCTAATCGAGTTAAAACATCAACAATACGCATTCAGTTTGCTGCGTTCTTTACATCTAACGTCACAGCTACACAGTGCTCTTTTGTACCATTCGTCCAACTCTTCTCATAGATAGTTCAAGCAGCAGTTTCTAATACCCTATTTATAGCATCCACCTTGCTTTCCTGAAGCCATGTCTGTCTTCAACGCAATTTCCAAGTCTTCTGCAGATTACACCCTCTAGCAATATATATACATATATAGATATGTTAAAGAACCGTTCAACAATAACAAAGGCACAAAAAACTTGTCTTTTATTTGCAAATGATCAAACTTGCCCGCACACTCTCTTTTGTTGTTGATTTTAAAGCAACCGAACATATGCCTCTTTGTTGGTTCTGATGCTAAACACATCGCCTGACGCACAACAATAATCTTTTTGAAGATAGGAATAAAGAAATTAATCAAACTTGCTCAAATTTTTATATGCATTGTTATTTTTAAGGCAATCGAACCACATGCAGGTTGAACACTTGC
>OX637535.1:82490282-82745282 GCA_951800035.1 Linnaemya tessellans
AAACATGTTGCTAACTGTAGGCTCATCACTGGACTCGGAACGTCCATCTATATATATATATATATATATATATATATATATATATACATATATATATATATATATATATATATATATATATATATATATATATATAAATATATAGATGTATGTATATATATGTATATATATATATATATGTATATATATATATATATATATACATATATATATATATACATATATATGTATATATATATATATATATATATATAAATATATAGATGTGTGTATATATATGTATATATATATATATATATATATATATATATATACTTATATATGTATTATATATATGAATATATATATATATATATATATATATATATATATATATATATATATATATATATATGTATATATATGTATATATGAAGCAGAATCTTTATGATTTGAAAAGGGGAGAAATGAGTTTCCCGCAGTCTAAGTAGTAAAATTCCAAGCAGAGATTTATGCCATTACCGAAGCAGCATTGAGGATTGATGGGCTCAATTTGGAGGCAAGAAATATTGACATTTGTGTGGATAGTCTGGCAGCAATTAGAGCCCTGGACTCGGAAATAATAAAGGATATGACGTCAAATTAGTTTGGGTTCCAGGCATTCAGAGAAATGAGATGGCGGACGAATGCGCAAGAGCGGGTTCGGCCTTGGATGAAGCAGTATCGCGTAGGGATATTGACATTCCCTCAGTTGAGCTGCTGAGCAAATTTCAAGAGTGGGCAAGGAGGAAGGTGACAGGTAAGTGGTCAAATATTACCACCTGTAGGGTCTCCAAAACTCTATGACCCACGCTTAGCAGAGCTAGGACTAGACCACTTCTGATTTCTGGGAAGAAGCCGTTGGCACTCCTGGTAGGCGTCTTGACGAGGCACTGTGTAATTGGGCACATATCAGAGCGTTTGGGATTTCTCCATGATGCTGCAGGAGCCTTGTCGCTGAAGAAGAGGAGGAGTCAGTACAGCATTTCTTTTGTGACTGTCCGGCCCTGCAGGAGCGTAGGCTTAGACATCTAGGCTTTCGTTTTCTACGAGATCTAGACTGCCTCAGGGATGCACCGCGGGCTGCCCTGGCGGGCTTTGTGAGAAGTTCTGGGTGGTTCTCAGGAACCACCACTTCGTCTTGAAAGGAGTGTATGGGCTATAGTCCTCTGGGCATCACAATGGGTCTTTTTATGGCCTCCGAGTGTTTTTCTCGCTTACTGCGGGCGGCCATTTTAACCTAACCTAAGTAGTAATGAATTTTTGCATATCTCCACAACTGTGATTCTTATTTGGCGCGTGTTGCTATGAAAATAAAGTACATCTTCCAGCAGAATCAGCAAGCGTCCATAAGGGTAGACGAGTACACCCCATACAAAATTAATATTAATTCACATAGCCACTCTGTAAAAGAAAGTTACAACTCTACGTTTTTTTTATGTTTACCTCAGACGTGAGAATTTCCACACACATGCGTGGAGGGGAAAAATATTTCCAAATATATTAAACAAATGGACTTCACTCGTCATGTAATTGGGTCCTTAATTAATACCATTGTCCTAAACCAGTGTTACGCACCACTACATGAACACATTTAAAATGTATTTGAAGCAGCGAAACAACTGAACAGGGTTGGGAAAGTCTGTACAGTCTTACTTTTCATATGCAATCAAATTTTAAAATAATATAACACATAAAAATACGTTTGTGTAGGAGAAAAAATTCTGGCTACGCTAGTTAGAACTGGAAATGTATTTATAAAGTAATTTTTTTTTCAAACTACCAAACTGACAGACTAACTAGCTAACGCATTAATAGACAATACACATACGTTATCCATTCCTGCTACTCATAATTTGTTTGAAGAAGCTTGAAGAGCGCGAGAGAAACAATTTGTTTTTTACAGTGTACGTGTTTCAACAAGAGAATGGGCTGTGCAAACAGAATTCCTTTTCCTATCGCGCGATAGGCAAACAAATGCTTGCGTAACACTGTCCTAAACCTTAGCCTTTTCTCAGTTTATTTCAAATTTAAACATGTTTTCAATATTGATAGAGGATTAAAATTTCACTTACAGTTCCTAAATTTTCTTTAGAGTTGGCCATCACATAAATGTGGACGAAAAATTCAGTTAAAGGGTACTTATATAACATATGTATTTAACATGCGTGACCAGACACACACATGCCTTTAACGAAAAATTATCCAATTTTACAAATAAACAGATTAGAGCGAAATCGTAAATAAATGAGCGTTTAAAATTTGTTTTTAAAATGGTCAACAATAACAAAATGAAATCTAACACGAACTGAGCATGTCCGTCCGTCTGTGGAAATCACGATTCACTCCTAACGAAAAGAGCTAGACTCTTGAAATTTGGTATAAATATATCTTGAAGGACAGCACAGGTTAAGTTTGGAGATGGGCTATATCGGGCAAGAGGGAAAAAAGTTTCCCTAAGAAGAACTAAACTCACATCTAAAAAACAACATAATTTTTAAAGTTTTTTTTTGTAATTTTGTTAAGCAAATGTTATATTTTTATATTAAAGAAGGTCCAACGCGTTAAACTCGGAGTCATAAAATAAAAAAAATTGGACCTTGCCCCCTTTAGTGGGCGTTATTATATGCAAAAATAGTGTAGAAATTTAACAAATTGTTTTACTTAAGCCTACATTCCTTAAAACTAAAATTTTTAAGCTTTAATAACGAGGCTGAGACGTAACCTGGTACTATTCTGCCCTACCCCCTCGTTCCCCTTTGACACTTAAATACTTTTTTTTATATATAATTCTCCCAAACATTTATTTTTAGAGTTTTATGACAATGGTGAAATGTCTCATCCACAGCCCTTGCCAGACTGATCCCGCCAAAATACAGTTTTAATACCCTCGAAAGAGAATTGAACTCCATAAAGTATATGCATTCTTTATCACTGATGAAATCTAAGACGGTCTAGCAATGCCTATACGTTGGTCTGTGGAAAACATGATACTGTCTATTTTTGCACCCCGCCTCTTTTAGTGGTCCTTGACGTACGATATTATATAAAGGAACTCTGTCCCACAAAGTTCACCATTTTAAATTTACTTACTAAATATTTGGAGGGTATTTAAGATTCGACCCGGTCGAATATAATGTTTTTACTTGTTTTTTATTTATTTTGGTTCTTATAATATATAGAACACATACATAGGAGTTATTTGGGTGCAAAGTGCTCAAAAAGGGCTTTTATAAATTTTTAAAACCTATGAACTAATTGCGAGTGATATGCAAATTGTTATCTGATTTTCATGTAAAATTACGATGCTTTAGGTTGCATACAGTTTTATAGAGAGCCTTTCAAGCTTTAATTGTTACTTGATAGCCGTTATTGATAAAATACGTGAGTTATTACACTTTGAAAATGAGATACTTATAATAAATAAATTAATTTTCGATCACGAAAACCCAATTTTGACTCGGTTTGAGGTAATCGATGTGGTTCTTACGTAGCGAAAGCTGGTTCGTGTTTGAAATCGATCGGCAAAGGCGTTTAAAAGTTATTTCATAAAAAGAACATTTGAAAACCCATTTTGTTCAGTTTTTTTTTATTCACAGCATTTCTAAGTTTGAAAGAACCTTTTGAAACGAGACTAGTTTGGTTCGATTTGGTTCAGCCTTTTATAAGTTAGAGGCGGGTCATACATTTAGACACACAAAAATACATACAGACATAGTGACGGCATCTCCGGAGTAGTAAGAAAAGCGCCCATGGAACTCAAAACATCGAAATCTGGTGAAAACTCGTTTTTTAAAAACGGGTTAAAACCAGTAACTTCCAACTTTTTTTGAGTGGAAAGTTAAAAACAGAGAACCATAGGAAAATTTAATGGGGGACAAAATGTTCCTATGTAATTTCAATTGAATATCATTCCTGATATTATATTTTACATTATTTTGCTTTCTTTTTTATAGTTGATATTCCAAAAAGTTTAAATTTTCCTGCTCTGGAGCTGTATTTTTTGAGATGTCTGATTTCTAATATCAATGAATAAATTTCTTTCAAAAACAACAAATATGTTTCATATATTTATAAAGGAGGAAAAGAAATAGTTTATTTGGCTACTTTTATTTATCAAGAAAAGTTTCAACTGTCCAACCCTGGAATCGATTTTCGATTTATTTTTGTTTTTAATCCAATTTAATTTTTCGGGAAGTATGAAATAGGTTTGTAACGAGCAAAAGGCGCACGCTTGTTTTTGCTCACATGTAAGCATCTTATTATTCTTTATATTTTATTACTCGATTGTTTATATTATTTACTTTTACAAACCTAATGAATTGTATAGGCATTTTTGTATATTATATTTTGCTTTACCTACTAAGTAAAACATTCAAATTAGCGGTATATATTGATAACCATTTACACACGTACATATGTACATGCACAACGATCTACCGTAAGAAAACTTGTTTTACATTTAATTTGTTCTTAAATATAATGCTGCTGCATTCCATTTGTTATGCTTTACTTTTCATACATCAATCGCGTACAGTTGGCATGTACACATGTAGGTACATGGTGATGTAAGTATGTATATAATATAAAGTAGATGCTAAGCAGAAACATTGTACGGCTCGCGTACATACATGCATATTAACGCTCATGTATGTAAGCGGTGCCAGCCTATATAAGGCGCAGTAATGCTGAACAGAGGGCTTAGTTCTTGGGCAGCCGGCGTGGAGTTGTTTGGTCTTGATATTAAATTTAAATTATTAATTACTTCGGTTAGTTTTAGTGTCCGAAGGCGATTACAGAATTTGTCTACTAAGCGACAGTATTGTTAACCTGTGGGCATATTCTTGTAATCCACTAAAGCTAAAGTGTGGTAGGGGTAAATGACAACCTAAGCGACAGTATTGTTAACCTGGTTGGACATTTGCTTTTCCCACAGCGTCTTGCCATATCTCGTGTGCGTCTTGGTTACATTGACCACATATAGTAATTATTTCGGGTAGTTTTGGTGTCCAAAGGCGACAACAGAATTTGTCTACTAAGCGACAGTACTGTTAACCTGTAGGCATATTCTTGTAGTCCACTGAAGCTATAGTGTGGTAGGGGTAAATGACAACCTAAGCGACAGTATTGTTAACCTGGTTGGACATTTGCTTTTCCCACAGCGTTTTGCCATATCTCGTGTGCGTCTTGGTCACATTGAACACTAATTATTTCGGGTAGTTTTGGTGTCCAAAGGCGACTACAGAATTTGTCTACTAAGCGACAGTACTGTTAACCTGTAGGCATATTCTTGTAGTCCACTAAAGCTATAGTGTGGTAGGGGTGAACGACAACCTAAGCGACAGTACTGTTAACCTGGTTGCGCGTTGGCTTTTCCCACAGCGTCTTTCTCTTTCTTTCGTCTTGGTCACTTGGACCACATACGGTTGCCTCCTTACCCTATTATTGACCACGTCGCCAAGAACCAGCCTGTGAAGCATCATTTTTACTATTGCTCAATAAACGTGTATACTCGAATCTTGGTGTTTTACTTGGCCATCGAGAGATCTCCCTGTAATCAACAAATTTATGTAACTGACCCTGGACGCCGCTGAGCTCTACCCCAGCAACCAGCGGAAACGTGTCGTTACAGGTTTCATTGAAATAAAAAAGCAAAAATAAGTTTTAGCTAGTTAATTGTATTTACCAAAAATAAGTTTATCCAACTCTGGAGCCGTATTTTGAATTTTGCGGATTTTTAATAGCAGTCTTCTTAGGACCATTTCCGAACCGATTTCTCGCACAGACAGGCGGTCATCGCATATTCGAGTTTCCTATTCATAAGGACACAGAATATATACACATTACACTGGTTTACAGCCAAAAAATACCAAGAACACCACATGCCTAGATAAGTTAATTGGGACCTCCTGAACACGAAAAACGCTGTAATTTTTTTTCTAAGTACCGTTTTTGAGATAACGCTACTTTTGTGTTTTTCGGTGTATGGTCCCACTCAAACCCTTGTGGAGCCCAACCGAAAAGTCCGGTCGAGATAAATGGCATATCGATGGAAAGGCAATTACCTTTTTTGTCGATATGCTGCAAATTTCTATCTGACAAGAAATGCCTGAGCTATGGCACCTCAAAGTTAAAAATTTGCCTATTTCTTACGTTTGTTTAAACATTTTTAATTTTTATTTCGCTTTTTTTCTACGTTATAGTAAAGATCTGGAATGTTTTATTTTTTTACCAAATAGTTTAATTACCAACATTTTAAGCGTAATTTGAAAAAAAAACTGATGAAAAATAAAGTTTTTATTAAGGATTTTGTGGAACGACATAATTTTCATTTTCATTGCTCACACACTATATTCGGCGTAAATTCCAAAAATGTAAATTAAATTGACGAGCAACTTGAACTATTGCATTTTTTTCGGATGAATCTTTGCGAATGAGCAACCAACAATAGTCCGCCATCATTTGTTCATCCCACCAGCCCTTGTAACGTCTCTCGATTTCATTTCCTGGTGAAATCTTTCACCTTGTTCATCACTTTCGGAGCCCAAGTACTTGGGGAAAATATCCTGATTACGCTGAGAAGATCGATACATTACTGCAAAAATTCAATGCCATTGGTAAGCGTTCAGTGAAAGAATGTATATCAAAAAGGCGTTATCATTTGAAAATGTATTCTTTTCAACTTTTTAGTTCAAATATGACAACTAAATTACACTTCTTAGTCAGTCATTTGGATATTTTCCCCACATACTTGCGCTCCGAAAGTGATGAACAAGGCGAAAGATTTCACCAGGAAATTAAATCGAGAGATGAACAAATGATTGTTGGTTCCTCATTCGCGAAGATCCATCCGAAAACGGAAAAGTTCAAGTTGCTCGTCATTTTAATTTACATTTTTTGAATTTACGCCGAATGTAGTGTGTGAGCAATGAAAATGAAAATATTGTCGTTCCACAAAATCCTTAATAAAAACTTTATTTTCCATCCGTTTTTTTTTCAAATTACGCTTAAAATGTTGGTAATTAAATAAACTATTTGGTAAAAAATAAAATATTCCAGATGTTTACTATAAGGTAGAAAACAAACGAAATAAAAATGAAAATTTTTGAAACAAACGTAATAAATAGGCAAATTTTTAACTTTGAGGTGCCATTTATCTCAGCCATTTCTTGTCAGATAGAAAATTGCAGCATATCGACGAAAAAGGCATTCAATTACCTTTCCATCTATATGTATGCCATTTATCTCGATCGGACTTGTCGGTTGGGCTCCGCAGGGGTTTGAGTGGGACCATACACCGAAAAACACAAAAGTGCCGTTATATAAAAAACGGTACTTATTGGTATTTTTCCAAATTAAAAATTTGTAAAGCTGTGTTATGAGCTCCCATATTAATATTCTGGAAATTCAAAGAGTAACTCGAAAAGTTAATACTCTAATAAAATTTATTAGACATTTCATGAGCTAATATAACAAGTGCTTTTTTTCTCACTGTCTCATCTCTAATATCATATTGTCAACATCATATAAAATCGAATAAAACCACGATCAACTTATTGAAATATTTAGTTTTTTCAATAAACTTGTCTGCGGTATATTTAAATAGTTTATACATCAATATATAGATTTGAAAGTAATTCTATAAAAATGTTTCTTGTGCTTACGGGCATAGTCAAGTGCAGTATACGACTTTCAGTATTGATAAGAAATTGAGATACATTCGCATAATAAAGTGAACAAAATGCGGCGCAAATTGCACACATTTTTAATTTTGTATATTTTAATTCTGCTAATCATTAATTTTAACGTTTCGGAAATTGAATTTAAACGTCGTATGAAAATAACACAGACTGTTTCAAATTGTGGCGTATACTCTTGTGGATTAAAAAACCATTAATACTTTATCAAAATTAATTTTTATGAAAAGTGAAATGAAATGTAAAACTTAGTAAATAAAGTGTTTAATAAATAAAATAATAAATTCGCTCGTGCTAATTTCCTAAGTAACAATATATTGTTTTAGCATTTTCCAGGGCATTCATTTAATCGTGCTTTTGCCTTTAATTTTGTTATTGGTCGCTTAACCTATTATAATAAAGTTATTATATGCTGATATTTTTAACCTTAAGGTCTCTTTATATTGATTTAATTTTTAATTTTAATATTTCGTCACTCCTTTGTGTGACTTCTGCAGGAAAATAATTATTTTATTATAATAAAGTCTTTTAATAAGTAAAAATTTATAAATTATTTATTAACTATTTGGTGTTTATTAGTAAAAAACAAACAATAACAACAATTCTTGAAGTAATACAAGTGTGCGAAAGAGAATTAATAGATATATAGGTTTTTACTCCCAAATTAAAAATTTTTTAGATCAAATTCAAATTTTTTAAATTCAAACTCAATATTTTTCAAAACAAATTAACATTTATTTCAAACAAATTAAATTATTTTTAAAATAAATTAAAATTTTTGCATATCAAATTCAACGTTTTTCATATTAAATTCACATTTTTTAATTTAAAATTAAGTATTTTCATTTTCAAATTCAATTGTTTTTAAAGTTTGTTTAAAACGAAGTTGTTTTATTTAAAATTAACTCGCTTTTTTTGACTTTAAACTGATTTGTTTTTCAAATTAACTTAATTTTTTATATATTTTGTTTTAATATTGTTAAAAAAATATCTTCCAATCCTGTACTGTTATATACAGTAAAAACTTTTGAATTACATTTACTACCAAATCTAGAAAATAAGTTCATTCGAATGTAACGAAATTTAAAAAAAGGAAGAAACCTTAAAAATTAAGTTAATTTATATTTTTATAGTTATTCTATTATATATATATATATATATATATATATATATATATATATATATATATATATATATATATATATATGTTCATATGGTTTTTTTAAAATTTGTACCTGAGACGACGTACGGACGGCCGTAACCTGAGGGAATTCAGTTATTTTAAAAAACCTTTTGGTGTCTCCATTTTGGTGAAATTTTGCTAGTTTGTTGTTTGTTTTTTGAGCAATTTTGTTTTAAATTAAATATTTTTTTTTTGGGTTAAATCTAAAGAAGTGTTTTTAGTAACTTTTTTGTTTTGGTTTAATTTCATTTACGTAATTTTGTTAAATTTTTTTTATAATTACATATATTTTGAATTTTGTTTTAAAATGTTCATTAACTAATTTTATTATAATTTTATATTATTCATTTTCAATTTGAAATTTTTTTTTAAATACTTTATAATATAAATAAACATGTACTCTCCGATAATTTGAGATTTTTAGTAGTATTCTAGCGTGGCATTTTATTTTAATTTTAAGTAAGGGAAAAGAAAGGTACCAAATAATTTCGTTGGGATATCCACGGATGGTTTATGGAATGTCACGGAGGAGCCGTAAAACTCCTAACAGCCATACCTAAATACGGGCGGAAAGCGGAACGTTTTTTTCCGCTGAGCTTTAACGCTGAAATGCCATACCTAAACAAAAGCGGCAGCGTTATGTAAAAAACAATAAAAACAGGGTTATCAAACAAACAAATTAAACAACCCTGATTATTGTAGCATCTGGACGGACGACATTTGTGATTTTCTTATTGAAATTTTGTACAAATTACAAACGTGCATACATATGTATGTATATAATCATATTGTAAATATTTTCTTACCACCATTTTCTAATACGAAGTGCACAAATTTTTTCTTTTATTATATATATCACTTTTGTAAATCTTTGCTATTTTTCTCTGGTTACAATTCTCTTCTTTTGCAACCAACTTCATTAGAAAACGCTCTGTCAAAATCGGATTTTCCAATAGCAAAGCGTTGCCGCAGCGTTGCGCCGCGTTATTTCAGTATGATCCATAAAAAATGTATGGACATGAGAACTTTTGACAGCTGAAAAACGCTTGCCGCCCGTATGTAGGGATGGCAGTTTCCGTGCACAATTGTGCACCTACGCTTGTTCTCTTCTATTTCAGTTGTTAATTGAGTGTTAACGAGTGTACATGTGCGGATGCTTACTGCTCTTTTCCCACCTATATTGTTTTTTCAGCTTTGATTTAAGTTCAAAATAAAATAGCAAATAAAATAGTATAATGGAACACAGAAATTTTTGTTTTGTCATTAAAAATGCTTTTGGTACCATCCAATGCATTTTATGTTACCAAACATTTGAAACAAAGAAAACATTTTCAATCAAAAGGCATTTTAACCTTTTTTATAAAGAAATAAATAAATTGAAAGAGGAAAAAAGGAAAATGTTTTTTCTTGAGCAAAAAAACTTTATATGCAAAAACTTAAAGAATGGGTTCTGCAAGCAGCGTTACCGTTGAGAAATTTCGAAAAGTGCCACAAAAAGGGGATTTAAAAAATAAAAGTGGCACGAAAAAGGGGATTTTTTTAAAAAAGGGGGCAACTACTTAAAATCCAAAAAATCAAAGTAAAAATACGATTTTAAGTTTATTTTATTCTTTTTATTAAAGAATAACTTTTGTTAATATATGTATAATAACTAAAAACGAAACGAAAACATTCACAAAAAAGTTAATTGTTATTACAACTTTTATAAAGTTTAATTTAAAATTTATACATAAAAAACAATATAACAATTCAATAATATATGTATAATAAAATCAGGTATTTTGGTATTTTAAATGAGTTATATTTTGAAAACATTTGTATTAAATTTTTTAAGTTTTAATTTTTTTGAAATGTATTATATATTTCTTGATAAAGTCTTCTGTAAAACTCCAATCTTCCAAATCAACTTCCAACAAATTTAATGCTGAAAGCATATCTTCACAAGTACTAACCTTTAATCTATTTGACAATTTATTTTTCATTAGTCGTTGTTGAATATATATGTCGAAAATTTATATAAATTAAAAAATAAATGTTCATCAAACGTTTTTTTTAGCTTTCCTATTTCGTACCAAAAACTTTCCGGATTAGCAATTGTAAAGATATGTTCGTAGCTTATGTCGTTTATTTTACTCTCTGATAACTTAAACTCATTAATAAACATTTATGTCTTCATTTGTCTTTAAAAATGTTGGATTCAGATATCGCATTACATTAAGTTTTTTGGCTGTATGTATGTACTTTGTTGCAAACACTTTAGCTTTCGTATAAGCTGAAATACGAAATAAGCTGTCATAAAAAATAATGCTTACAGAAGCAGAATGATATCATCAGATATGATGGTATTTCTAAAAAGGGGCAGAGTATAACAAAAAGTAGCAGATTTAGCACATTTTAAAAAAGTGGCACTAAAAGTATGAAAGTAGCAAGAAGGTCAGAAAAGTAGCAAAGTGATACTTTAGTAGCACAGACGGTCACGCTGTCTGCAAGAAGAGCAAAATGAGGAATTTTTGCAAAATTAAAAATGGAGATTTCAAGCCAAATAATCTTGGAAATGGACGGAATGCTAGCAAAAAATATTCTACAAAAAACTTTTCAAACGTTAAGTTATAAAACAGATTTCATAAAGTCAATTCGCTTGTCATCCCAAACTGTGGCTAGGCGTATTGCCCAAATAGGAAATTCGGGCAATACGCCGAAAAATTGATAAATTGTAAATTTCTTTCGTTTTGTTTAGATGAAAGTACAGATATCAATGATCTTTGTCAACTTGTTGTCTTTGTAAGATACATTGATGATCATTTTAATGTTTTTGAATCAATGTTGACATTGGAAACCTTTTATGGACAAGCTTTTGATGGAAGTTATAAGTGATAAACTTTTTTCTATTGTTGATGTAAACAAAATTGTCGGTGTCTACACAGACGGGCAAATGTCATGGTAACAAACAACACAGGTTTGATAGGTAATATAAAAAAAGTGATATGGCAATGCAAAACTTTCACTGAATTATCCATCACGCCGCGCTTGCGTCTAAATTTATTACTCAAGACTCTACTATGAAAACCGCAGAGCACATTATCAATAAAATAATAGGAGGACACAATGTCCTCACTCATCGAAAGTTTGTAAAATTTTTAACATCTAAAAACGCAGCTTTCAATGATCTTAAAATGTTCACTGAGTGACTATCTTAACCGACTATATGATTTAAAAGAGGAAGTCTTAGAGTTTTTGGAAAAAGAAAATATCGATGAGTCGACAAAAAATTGTTTAAAATATACACAATTCATATCAGATCTAGCTTTTATAGCTGATAAAACATCTTTGCTTAATGACTTCAACTTAGAGCTTCAAGGAAAAGGTAAGACTATATCTGATATTTGTAAAATTTTATTTAATTTAAAACTAAACCTTTTCTTATATTGTGCCAAATTAAGTCAGATGACATTTCGAGTTTTAAAAAAACATGTCTATTGCGCGAATCGCTGTGCGATGCTGCGAAAACTAAGCGAGTTGAGATTTTTGACACACTGTTTTTATTTAATTTATTTAACAACCCTTATAACTGTGATGTTACTCAATATGAGCTCGATATACAATCAGAACTTATATTTCTTTTCCAAGCTACGGGCAAAATGGGAATAGAATTCTAAATGATTTCGATTTTCCAGAGTTAAAAAGAAATGCTTTGAAATTGTTATCCCTTTTTATACCCCCCAAAAAAGAATTTGGAGGGTATATTCACTTTGTCATTCCGTTTGTAACGCATCGAAATATCCATCTCAGACCCCATAAAGTATATATATTCTTGATCAGTGATGAAATCTAAGACGAACTGAGCATGTCCGTCCGTCCGTCTGTGGAAATCACGATTCAGTCCAAACGAAAAGAGCTAGACTCTTGAAATTTGGCATAAATATATTTTAAAACTTAGAGCAGGTTAAGTTCGAAGATGGGCTAAATCGGGCAAGAGGGAAAAAAGTTCCCCTAAGAAGAACTAAACCAACACAGAAAAAACAACATAATTTTTAAAGTTTTTTGGTTATTTTGTTAAGCAAATGATATATTTTTATGTCAAATACGGTCCAACGCCTTAAACTTGGAGCCATTAAATAAAATAAAAATATTTTTTGACCCCGCCCACTTCAGTGGGCGTTATTATAGGCAAAAATAGCATAAAAATTTAACAAATTGTTTTACTTAAGCCTACATTCCTTAAAAATAACACTTTTAAGCTTTAATGACGAAGCTGAGACGAAACCTGGTACCACTGAAGTGGGCGTTATTATAGGCAAAAATAGCATAAAAATTTAACAAATTGTTTTACTTAAGCCTACATTCCTTAAAAATAACACTTTTAAGCTTTAATGACGAAGCTGAGACGAAACCTGGTACTACTCTGCCCTACCCCCTCCTTCCCCTTCACCACCTAAATGACCCTACCAAAAAAAAAATTTTTTTTTAAATTTTGTATATAATCATCCCAAGCATTTATCTTTAGAGTTTTATGACTGGCGATTTCTGCCCTACCTACCCCCCCCGCCACCTCTTCCTTTGCCCCCTAAATGACCCTACCAAAAAAAATTTTTTTTCTTTAAATTTTGTATATAATCATCCCAAGCATTTATCTTTAGAGGTTTATGACTGCCGATTTCTGCCCTACCCCCCCCCCCCCCCTCTTCCGTTGCCCCCAAAATGACCCTACCAAAAAAAATGTTTTTTTTAAATTTTGTAAATAATCATCCCAAGCATTTATCTTTAGAGTTTTATGACTGCCGTTTCCTGCCCTACCCCCCCCCCCCCTCTTCTTTTGCCCCAAAATGACCCTACCAAAAAAAAATGTTTTTTTTAAATTTTGTATATAATCATCCCAAGCATTTATCTTTAGAGTTTTATTACTGCCTGTTGCTGCCCTACCCCCTCCTCCCTTTGCCCGCTAAATGACCCTATCAAAAAAAAAAATTTTAATTTTGTATATAATTATCCCAAGCATTTATTTTTAGAGTTTTATGACAAAGGTGAAATGTTTCCCCCACAGCCCTTGCCAGAGCGACCCCGCCAAAATACAGTTTTTATAGCTTCCAAAGAGAATTGTGATGAAGTCTAAGACGGTCTAGCAATGCCCATACGTTCGTCTGTGGAAAACATGATATTGTATATTTTTGAACCCCGCCCCTTTAGTGGGCGTTGACGTACGATATTATATAAAGGAACTCTGTCCCACCAAGTTAAACATTTCAAATTCACTTACTAAATATTTGGAGGGTATTTAAGATTCGACCTGGTCGAATATAACGTTTTTACTTGTTCCTTCTACATATTGCTGTGAACAAATTTTTTCCGATTTAAAATTTATTTGTTCCAAGCAGAAAAATAAATTAATTTCTTCAAATTTAAAACATATTTTGTTAATAAAAAAATGTTACAAAATCTTAAAATTGGAAAACTTAACTTATAATGCCTAAATACACTTAGTTTTTTAACTTTTAATTATAAATTAAACTCGAGCAATCAAATATGTGTGAAAAAAATTGCCTTATTCTGTAAAAACTGAGGTATATTTTGTATATAATTATATTAACTTTTCTCAAACTTCATTTTCATTTTGCTTTTAAAAGTAAAATTCATCACATTTGTGATGCTTAGCTTTGTATTTGCTGGGCAATATTATCTTATCCAATACAGACGCATTTCATTTATTGAGAGTTTTGGTTAAGTACAGTGTTACCAAAATGTATATTCAAATTTACACCTCGTAGGATCCAAAATTACCCGATTTCAATGGAATTACACCCAATATTAAAAAAAATATTTAACACATTTCAAAAATCTTGTTTAACGTCTATGATTTGGTATCAGCCCCAATGAAATACAACATATATACCAGATGAACACACAACAAACAATACGTGTTTCATAACTATTTTATTTCATAAAAGTCTGTTACAAACAGCAAACAAATACATTAAAAGTAATTCAATATTTGTTATACTATACAGTAATTAAAGAGAAATCATGATACAACAAAAACATGTAGAGCTGTCCTTACAACATTAAAAATAACAGGCATTTTGTCAGTGTAAAATGTTTCCTGAATGTCAAAAACATAGACTTTTTTCTCTGATAAAGCGAATTTGACATTCGTGATATTTATATAAACCCACAACTACAGCTGCGTTGACTGTTTCACCTTGTATTATTGTATCATGAGAGAAATATACAAAAAAAATGTACATAATAAAAAGCAACATAAAAATCTTAAACTAAGAAAGTTATTGGAAGTTCAATTTTTATTTATATTGTTTAGGAAGGGTTCAAAATTATTATTGCCGTTTTTCTGTATACCTTCTTTAGTAAATAAAATTGCAGCAACGGTATCAGACGATAATTTGTTTCTTAGATCAGTTTTACAATTATTAAGACTACTGAATACCAAAATAAAAATAAAGTTTATTACTTTTTCTAATGTGGGAATTTTTGAGTTTAAACACTTTTTTCCAATAAATTTCAAGCTCTAAATTATTATGCAGCTCAAGTTTAGCGAAATCTAACAACGCATGTTGAAGCCACTCATTATCAAGTGCTTGCTAGTTTATTTTAAAAGATGGGAACCGTTTTTGAAAGAAACATAGAGATTTTGGTTGAAATGGCTGTGCATTTTTTGGATCCACAATGTTCATCACTAAAATCAAATCTTGATTTTATTTGAGTAACCACTTCTACATAAAATTTTCTACAGTTTTCAAGTATGATAATCCTTTCGAAATTGGAACACAATACTAAAGATTCATGTGCTGTAATACCAATAAAATTTCATTGACATTTAAACAAATATTTTTGTCTGCATTGTTAATTTCCCATAAGCTGCTAGACTTTAAAACGTCCATCTGTATATAATTTGAATAGAATGTTTGTAAAATTCGTGAAACTTCAGCTTTAAGTTTGAACAATACTAGTTTTTCTGACTGAAACAACTTGTTAAATGATGTTAAAATGTCTAAGGTATACGATAGAAACTCCAAGTATATTTTAGTTTTTTCATCATCTAATGCCTCTAACATTGATTCTGTCGTTTTAGGTGGATCTTCAAAAACTTCCAATCTTAAGAAACTTTTTAATGGTTCATATTGCTCTAAAACACGATTAACACTTGATAGTGGAGAAAGCCATCTAGTTATTGCAGGCGATAATATTTTATGAGCACCAATTTTAAAGTATTCTTGAAGATTTTTTGACGAATATAGCTTCTATTGAAAAAGGATCCTAGGCTTCGTAACAAATCCTCCAAATACGTTTGTAGTTTTAAACATGCCTTTGATGCTACTAAATGGATTAAATGACAAGAGAATTTAACCAGTGCAATGTCAGGTTTGTCGTCCTAGAATATTGTACACTTAACGTATCATTATCAAAATATAATATAATAAACGCAATTTGCTTTGTTGTACTTATGTCGGGGGTTTCATCAATTATGTATAATTGAAAATACAGTATTCTGCAATTTGGTATATAAAATCTTCGAAAAACTAGGTCCTAAAACATCCTTTACCAACGTTGATGCTTTCGTTCTATGTAAAGTAATATCATTCAATATATCAGAAAACTAGACTTAAGCACAGGGACAAGATCATCCTCTAATCTGAAAGCTAAATTATTTGTTGCTAACAAACCAGCGATTTTTAATTCGGCTCTTTTTACTTTAAGTTTCTTCGATGTTGAGTTTTGCAACGAATTGGTTATAGGTATAGCAGACTTTATTACTAATGCTCTATGATGACACTCTTATGGCACAACAGTCTCTTATTGAAAATTTTACAATAAGCAACATCTTTTCCGTTTTCAAAAAGTTTCTTCAACCAGCTTTTGAAATTACCTTACCTGAAGCCATTCTGATTGAAATTTAAGAATTCTTTGCCGATGCATTTCAAAATGTACGTATGTATGTACATACATAAGTATTTTACTTATTTATATGATATTCTTAGTTCATTAGAAATTACCTTACTTTCTTCTTGAAAACTTTTATTTATTTATTTTATTAATCAGCAACTTATTTAATTTACAGCAATATTAATTATATAGGTACCTACTAAGATATTTTTATTTGTGCGTATATACTGATTGTACAAAAACAAATTAAAATGAACCGTTATTGCTATTTATATGCATTTGTTTTTTTATACAAACTTCAACAAGTGTCATTATAAAAAAATTACGTACTTTTTTTTTTTTTTTTTTTTTTTTTTTTTTTATTTGTTTTTATTGTACATAAATAGTATTAATTCATTTTAATAATGGCCCCAGCGCCTATAGGCATTATTGGAGCTAGCTGGCAAGATATATTACTTGTTAAATGTACATATGAAAATAATTACATATAATATTAACAAAAAGAAAAAAAAATGTTTTAAGTTTAACAATTAAATTTAAATTACAACAGAAGCGTTTCCATTTTATTATACAAAAAATCTTTACAAGATGATTTAAATGTCGTTAATCTATTAATTGACTTTAAATGTAAAGGCAAACTATTGTATTTTATACTGCCAGTGTAATCTATACGTTGTTTGGTCTTTTCTAATCTACACCTTGGAACTCTTAAATTTGTCCCATTGCGTGTGTAAAAATAAGATTGATTTTGAAAAAATGATATGGTATGGTGTCCGATATTATGAATACATTTAAAAACATACATCAAAACTTGAAACTCATGTAATCCATAAATTGGTAAAATTGTTTTGGAAATATCTTTGTACAATGAAAAAGTCGAATAAGTTATTGGTAAATTATATATAATTTTCAATGCCTTATTTTGCATACATTGGAGCGATTTTAAATTATTGTTACTTTTATTATAAGCATAGATTATTCCCATATAACTCAAATGTGACTGTATTAATGATTGAAATATCATCAGTTTAGAATTCTCACTCAACTTATTTTTAAGTTTGTACAAAATTCCAATTGCAGGTGCTATTTTATTCTTAACATCCCTTATATGTAGATCCCAGGACAAATTGCTTTGTAATGTGATTCCTAGATATTTTACGGAGTGTGTTTCATTTAATAATTTTCCATCAATATACACATTGAAGTCATTACTAAGACTGGAAGCATTGGGTCTAAATCGAATAAGTTTTGTTTTATCCGGATTAATAATTAAACGATTTAAACGTGCAAATTCAAATACTAAAGCTGCGTCTCTCTCAACGTAGGTTTTCAAAACCAAATCATGTTTAAAGGGATAGAATAAACATACGTCATCCGCAAACATAAAAAGTTGGCCAGTTAAATTTAGATTTTTTAAGTCATTTAAGTAAATTGAAAATAATAATGGTCCCAATCCACTTCCTTGCGGAACTCCATAATCCACAGAACCAATAAAGCTTTTCGAATTATTAACTTGCACGTATTGCTTTCTGTTTAAAAAATAACTTTTAAATAATAACAATTCACTTCCTTTGACACCATATAATGACAACTTTTGCAACAATATTTGATGATCAACTAGATCAAAGGCTTTTGTAAAATCAAAAAATACACCTGCAACTCCACTGGAACCTTCATCTAAACCGTTGCATATATACTTCATTACGTTCAAAACGGCATCTTCAGTACTACATCCTCTTCTGAAACCGAACTGAAAATCATACAAAAGATTGTTTTCCTCCATATAAATCAAAAGTTTATCATATAAGAGTTTTTCAAAAATTTTGTCTATTGTCGATAGAACAGCAATTGGCCGGTACTTTTCCATAGTTGAAGCATTCATTTGTTTCGGTATTGGAACTATTTTATGAATCTTGAGAGCATCAGGGTACACCGAAGAATCTATCATACTGTTAAATATTTTTACTAATATTGGTGCAATAGTTTCTCCACATTCTTTAACAATTTTTGGCGATATATTGTCATAGCCAGGACTCTTATTAATTTTAATATTCAATATGACTTCACTTATGTCATCAATACTAACATTTCCAAGATAAAAACGGTTAGGATATTGAAAAATAGTTCGTAAATTATTAAATATGTCTCCAGGTTGAACTTCTATTTGTTGTTTAAGGTTTGCCACAGAAGAAAGAAAATAATTATTAAGACAATCAGCTTTAGCTTGATCCGTAGTTATTATTTGTCCCTGTGAGTCATTAAGACATATATCATTACTTTTTGTACGACCAAGTGTAGTGTTAATAAACTTCCAACATTTCTTCGGATCACTTCCCGCTTTATTTAAACTTTCAGCATAATAATTATCTCTGCACTTCTTAACAGCAATTTTAATTACTTTACTTACTCTCTTTAAAGCTTCTTCTATATTGTGCTTATTCTTAGTTTTACGACATTTCTTTAACAATTTTTGTTTTAAAAAAATTAATTCTTGAAGATTTTTATTTATCCATGGCGTGAGCTCAAAACACAACTGCTTTTTATGTTTTGTAACCACTGTTGCATGATTTGTAGCATTTTGCATACAAGAAACTAAATTATCGGTCAGGGCCGAGGTATTAAACGAAGAAAAATTAATTGGTAAATTACTTTGCAAATATTGTTTTGCCTTTTCATAGTCGCAATGTATTTTTGATACTTCAATATATTCTTTAAATCTCACATTACTTTTGAACTTACAGCATAGTATGTTATGATCTGATAGGGAGCATTCAACTGAATCAATATAAATCCTCTCAGAAAAGTTACTATATACATGATCTATAGATGTTTTACTTCTAGGCCTTGTTATCATGTTATGAGCACTTGTACAATCATAATTATGAAACATTGCTGACAAATCACAGTAATATTGATTGTGAAATGCATCAATATTGGTATCACCAACAATAATTACTGGACTACTAGCACAATTATCTAAAGTGAGATCAAACATATTTAAAAAATCAGTAACATTGCATTTCTGTGATCGATAAAACGAAATCAGTTTCATATTTTTATGGTCAATTTTAAAATTTGTAAAATTAACGGCTATAAGTTCCACAAAATTTTGACTTTTACAAATTTCCACATAGTAATGTAAATTTTTATTTATATATAACGACGTTCCTCCATAACCATCTTTTCTACAACTGTGAACACTATTAAAGCCTGGTATTGAATACAATTGCAACACATTCTCACTAAACCATGTTTCTTGCACTGCGATTACATCTGGCAATTTTGGAAAACTAGCAATTAAAGATTTAAATTGATTAAATTTTTCAATAGAAGAAACGCTTCTGATATTTATGCTTATTACATTCAGAAAACTATAATTTAATCCACAAATATAATTTTTAAATTTTGAAAATTGATTGAAATATTGATTTTTAATCATTTAGTTAGAAAGAAAAAAAAAGTTAAAACAACAAAAAAAAAAAAAAATTGTATGAATAAATAATTTTGTTGTTATTTTTTGTACGAAGTTTGACACATGATGCAACGTATGATATTATATTTTCATAGTAAGTGTTGAAAAACAGAAAAAACGAACATTAAAAATTATATAGAAAATAGTGTTGTAAAACAAAAGAATTTCATATTACCCGTGAACTACACCTGAGAGCAATTACCCGCGTGCTACACATAAAAATTACACACTGCTTAAGTATGATCTAAATCAATGGTGCTCAAAATTAAAAATCGTTTGTATTGCTGAGAAAATGAGACTAATTTGAAGGTACAGTAAAACGAAAAAGTCACCGAAAAGATATTCCATTTAAAGTTTATTTATGAGTTTAAAATAGGAACTTTGTCTACGCTAATGCTTCTGTAGCAATTTCGCAAGGGCAAAATATGCTTTAAATGTTCGGAGCCCAGTTTATTCCTTTGTTTTGAACAAATGATTTTCAAACCCGAAAAAAAATTTTCGCACATATAAGTTGAAGAAAACAGAAACATTATCTTCAAAGCATTGTTTTTTAACTCTGGATACGTTAATTCATCCAAACTTCTCCAAAATGACAGTATATCATCGAGTGGTTACTCTGTAATTTCGCTTCGCAAAATAATGAGCTCCGTTTGTATTTTGAACTCATAATTTGTAACGTCAACTTTAAAGGGGACTTCAAAAATATCAAGAAATTGTTCAAAGGCATCAAAATTTTTAAACCTGTATCGGAAATGGAAAAAAAGGGTTTCAAACATATGTTTTATATATATCACGAAAAATATTCGTAATGGCACCATCGTATTTTTACGCAATACATTTTAAAAACATCCGCTAAGCATGTGTACTCTTGGCCGTCTGAAAGGCAACTGGATTAAATGAGCATAAGAAGTGATGTGTGTTGCCAACAAGCAATTGCTGTATGAAACGAGCATCACTGGTTTGAATCGTCAGTTTATGTGCGGCCATGGCGTAATAAAACCAGGTGGCAGCGTAAGGGCTACAAGTGCAACAATACAACACATAGGTGTTTTTGTTTGGGTAATAAAGTTGAGATTGTCAAAACAATGAGTTAAGATATATATGTCAAAAGCGTAAGAAAAAGAAGCATTTAACATTTAAGAAATAAAATATCTTGCATCATGCCAACATACAAAAGAGAAGAAAAACTAAAAAAAAGATTTAATCAAAACACAATATTTTCTTGTGACCTGAAATCGGAAATGGGTCTATATACGATATGATCTGATTCTTCAAAATTTGATCACCGCATATAAGCTACTCCACTTTTCCATCGTTATGGAGCACTTAGGCACACGAAAAAATGAGTCGCCATTACCAGGAACATATTTTTTTTGCACAGCTCACAAAAAGGCATATTTTTATAAAATTTGATAGCTTATTTTGACCAATTAAAGAAAAAATATATAATTCCACTATGAAATGCAATATAATTGCAATATTAAACGAATTTGTTCCAAATATATTGAAAACACTTTTAAAAATAAATTTGAAAATAACAGAAAAAATGACTGTAGCAAATATGAAACACCTTTTATCGTGTTTAACTAGTTTTTTATTTAGATTGTCATTATTATTAGTATTTTCTTTTAGTTCACTTTTTTCACAACAATAATTTAAAATATTCGTTTTTCAATAAACAGTTTTTATTCATATATCAGCTCTGAACATAAATATAATTACGCCGTAATTTGACAGTTTAAACCAGTGATGTCAGCCTCATACACAATTGTGGAAGCAAAACTCACATGTACGCTTACGCTCTTTTATTTTGAGAGCGTAAAATATAATTGTTTACTGAAAAACACTCTCATTCAGCGGGAAGTATCGCAAGTCCTGTTTTGAGGCCTCTAAACAGAAATAATATATTTATATAAATATATACAATACATATAAGAGGTTTGAAATAACTTGGATCCACTGTATGTAGGTACATCTTTTCGAAAATTTCTTAAAGTAGCTTTTAAATTAATTCATAAGTAAGACTTTTTGTAAAAACTGTTTCTCTTGTATATAAACTAACCAAATATGTTCAGCTTAAAAATGGAGAAATATTTTAAAATTAAATATCTGAGCACTTGGCAATTTTCGAAACTCTTTTTTACAACTTATAAAATTAGAAGATATTATTGGTAAATATAAGGATACTCTTAGAAAAGGCCATTAGTTAGGCCTCGCAACCGCACATTTCTCCCGCTGGGAATGTAATAGATAAGAGTGATCTCACCAACACAATCGTATTTGACATCACTGGTTTAAACTCACAACAAACAAAAATTCAATAGGAGAAAAAAATTTTGTACATTCCTAACGATGCCACCTGGTTTAGTACGCCCTGTGTCTGGCCATGCCGCTTTTCACGTTTAAGCAGCGTGACCGTTGAGAAATTTCGAAAAGTGGCGCAAAGAGGGGATTTAAAAAATAAAAGTGGTACGAAAAAGGGGATTTTTTTAAAAAAAGGGGCAACTATTTAAAATCCAAAAATTCAAAGTAAAAATACGATTTTAAGTTTATTTTATTCTTTTTATTAAAGAATAACTTTTGTTAATATACAATAACTAAAAACAAAACGAAAACATTAAAAAAAAAGTTAATTGTTATTACAACTTTTATAAAGTTTTATTTAAAATTTATACATAAAAAACAATATAACAATTTACTAATATATGTATAATAAAATCAGGTATTTTGGTATTTTAAATGAGTTATATTTTGAAAATATTTTAATTTTTTGGAAATGTATTATATATTTCTTGATAAAGTCTTCTGTAGGACTCCAATCTTCCAAATCAACTTCCAACAAATTTAATGCTGAAAGCATAACTTTACAAGTACTAACATTCAATCTATTTGACAATTTATTTTTCATTAGTGCTAATTTTGATAAAATACGTTCAGCAGAAGCACTGCTATGTGGTAAAGTGAATATACATATATGTCGAAAATTTATATAAATTAAAAAATAAATGTTAATCAAACGTTTTTTTTAGCTTTCCTCTTTCGTACCAAAAACTTTCCGGATTAGTAATTGTAAAGATATGTTCGTAGCTTTTGTCGTTTATTTTACTCTCTAATAACTTAAACTCATTAATAAACATTTCTGGATCAGTGATTATGTGTGGGAACTCTGAGACTATTTCGAAATAATTTATGTCTTCATTTGTCTTTAAACATGTTGGATTCAGATATCGCATTGCATTAAGTTTTTTGGCTGTATGTTTGTACTTTGTTGCAAACACATTAGCTTACGTATAGGTTGAAATACGAAATAAGCTGTTATAAAAAATAATGCTTACAGAAGCAGAATGATATCAACAGATATGATGGCATTTCTAAAAAGGGGCAGAGTATAACAAAAAGTAGCAGATTTAGCACATTTTAAAAAAGTGGCACTAAAAGTATAAAAGTAGCAATAAGGTCAGAAAAGTAGCAAAGTGATACTTTAGTACAGGGCATGGCGTAATAAAACCAGGTGGCAGCGTAAGGGCTACAAGTACAACAATACAACAACATAGGTGTTTTTGTTTGTGTAATAAAGTTGAGATTGTCAAAACAATGAGTTAAGATATAAATGTCAAAAGCGTAAGAAAAAGAAGCATTTAAAATTTAAGAAATAAAATATCTTGCATCACGCCAACATACAAAAGTGAAGAAAAAGTAAAAAAAAAGATTTAACCAAAACACAATATTTTCTTGTGACCTGAAATCGGAAATGTGTCTATGTATGGGTCTATATATGATATAAGCAAACGCTTTGTGAATTGCTTTTGGCACAAGCTACTCCACTTTTCCATTGTTATGGAGCACTTAGGCACACGAAAAAATGAGCCGCCATTACCAGGGACATATTTTTTTTGCACAGCTCACAAATAGGCATATTTTTATAAAATTTGATAATTAATTTTGACCAATTAAAGAACAACTATATAATTCCACTATGAAATGCAATATAATTGCAATATTAAACGAATTTGTTCCATATAAATTAAAAACACTTTTAAAAATAAATTTTGAAAATAACAGAAAAAACGACTGTAGCAAACATAAAACACTTTTTATCGTGTTTAACTAGTTTTTTATCTAGATTGTTATTATTATTATTAGTATTTTCTCTTAGTTCACTTTTTTCACAACAATAATTTAATATATTGAATAAACAGTTTTTTTCATCTATCAGGTCTGAACATAAATATAATTACGCCGTACTTTGACAGTGTAAACTCACAACAAACAAAAATTCAATAGGAGCAAAAAATTGTTTACATTCCTAACGATGCCACCTGGTTTAAGCAACTTATACTATTACATTTTGCGATTGTATTACTTATTACTCTCTGCGCTCTCACCACGAATCGGTATTGCCAATCAACTTTCGTCACTTCTCCCCCATTAAAACTTTAAAATCGCCAAAAACTAACTTAATTTTATTATGGGTATTTGCAATATATTAGAAAATTAGTATCGGCATGGCATTGGGGCAAAATGATGTTTGTGGCTCTGTATGCAGTGATGGTGTGTAAATAAGAAGGTTTTGTAGGACATTTGACAAAGAGTAATGCAAATACACATACGTACATATATATTTTACATTGCATTATTCACCAACAGGCATTATTTGCAAAAAGTTTGAATGTAATGAACACAATGAATTGTGGTTCAAATTGTTAACAAAACACCAGGTGGTCATAAGGGAATGTCATTCATAATTTTCCGCATCTCTTCATACTTTTCGCAAAAGCATTTGCCTTTCCCTGTACTAGAATCAGCAAACATTTTTTTCATAAAGATTTCTTAACTGTGATCGGACTCACATTGCTTTCTGGCAACGCTGATTCTTAAAGTATGCGATAAACACAACCTGCCTGTTTGAATGCTGAAACTAGACTGATTAAAGTTGTTTACAGCTCTACAATGCGTGTACACACGTACGTAACAGAAGAGTAAATGAAAAGGCGCCGCGCCCTGCATTTGCCTTTCCCTGCTTTAGTAGCACAGACGGTCACGCTGCGCTTAAAGCAGGGAAGCCCAGTTCATGAAACAATTGTTTGGAGAGAACTCACACTTCTTATGCTCTTTCTTGTAGTCGTTGATGATAAGTCGACAAGTGCACATGTTTAGCGGATGCTTTATTACTTTTTTCAGGTTTACACTCAAAAAATGTTGCGTGGTCTTTCAATGCCATGTTAATGGTTGTCACAAAAGTATTAAACTAGAATCGTTTATATAAGATTCATAATTGCAATCTTTTTTTTTCGTGAAAATTTTGAAGTCGTTTTGATTTATTATAATGAATTATATTATTAAGTTGTTTTTGCTAAATAAAATTTATGCGGAATATAACATATATATCATATTAACATCTTTTACTTTTATAGACTTTATAAATAATTAAGTATTTTAATTTAAAATTTAAAAAATTAAATTGAATTATTTAAAAATATGCATATTAATATGTTTGTTTTTTTATATGAATATAATTATTCTGTTTTTCAATCTCTTACTAACGTTATAATTTGGCTGTAAATAAATTAATTCTCTCTTACTCACTACTACACAACAAAAAATTTTTGGGCTTCCCTGGTTTAAAGCAGGCATGCTCATAGCAATTTCCCTCACTTATACAATAACATAATGAGTGAAACAGAAAGCACAATGGGTCATACCTATTAATTTGGTAGTTTTTTTATATTTGATTCAGTTGTCGCTGAAACGGCGAGGAATGTACATGTGAGGCGGAAGTTTGTATGTTTTTTTATTATTTTAAAAGAGTTATTTTTACGTAAATAAAATTATATGATTTTGTTTAATGTTTCCTATAGACTTCTGTTTTTTTTTAGAAAAACCTATTTCTCTATATAGAAAGGTATTTTAAGTTAGGAAAATGTATGCTTATTAGAAGCACATAAAAAAGATGTGTGGTGTCGTGGGGCATCGGATAGCAACGAAGTTCCTTATTAGAAAAATATTAATTTTAAAGTTGGAGGTATAAAGAAAATAATTATTCGGGTATACATATTTTATTAAGATTTTTTTTTCGCCGACCAACGAAAATACAGAATCAATTTTGTTCCCAAACGAACGAAATTGAATTCTGTCACGGCACGGCTGTGTATTATTAATATTTGTTTGTATGGAATCGTATTACTCATACGTCTTATACCTTGATTTAGAAAAAAAAAATTTACGTTACGCATCGTCCCATAAGGAAGTTCGTTCCAATATTTTATGGAAGATATTTTTTAAAAAAAATCATATTGTTCTATAGAAAAACGTATATTTCTGCACAAAAACGAATTTTTCTTAAGAAAGAGATTATCCTCTAAATCTTAATTCAATTTAATATAGCAATATGAATGTTCATTAAAATACTTTCTACAGAGAAATGTTTTTGTTTTAGATAAATGTATCTTGTATAGAAAATCGTATATTTTCTATGCATAGTAGTTTAAATTTTTTTTCAGAGATATCAACATCTTACAAATTTTCTGTAAAAAGTTAGTTGTAGTCTCCCCTATTTTCTTTAATATTCACTCTGGCTTCGTTATAACTGTTAATTCTTATAAATTTCGATGCAATATTAACTTAATGAATAAGGCAAGGAAAAGTCAAACCGAAAAATTTTATCTATTGAAAATCTATTTTTTTCTATTTAAAATCTATTTATTCTATAGAAAAATGTATACTTTTTGTATGGGTAAAATGAGAAAAAATTGTTCTCGGAGAAGAATAAATAAAAGAGAATAAGAATACGTGTGACTTCGAGTGGAAAATACGTTCTTCCTGGTGAGCACCCCTGGTGTAAATTGTCCTATGGGCTGAACACCACTGGCTTAAAGGCTCATTTAGCCGAACGTTGAAATCGCAAACGTGAGCTAAATGTAAATGTGTGAAAAATGTAAATGTTGCAGTACTTATAGAATGCTTAAAATAGTGTCATATGTTTTTGACAAAAACAAACAACATTAACTATTTACAAAAACAAGATCATCAAAAATTCCCAAAATATTGTGTTTCTTGTAAGCTATATCGATTGAGTGTATTTAATAAAGAAAATAGTATAATATAATTAATGTGGAAAATATGTTTATCGCAAAAAATCTGATGCGTATCACTTTCAAAAATAAATAAAGTAAAACTCTATACAACTGTTTAAAAAATTGATGGCACTTTAATATGTTTATGTTATTGGCGTTCGTGTTGAAAAAGTACGCAAATTAATTCAATGCTACAAAGAGGCATCAGAAACTCCAATATACACAACTAATAGGATAATGAGTCATTCCTTGGTATAAGTTTAATAAAATGGGCATATTTTTTTCCATATTACAATATATAGAATCCCGGTATTCATAAAAAATAAAACGTATTTGAAATCTGTTTTAAGAAAATTTTGTATGAAAAAATTTGATTAAAAGAGATTTCAAATACGTTTTATTTTTTATGAATACCGGGGTAAATGTTTTGTATTATTACACAAATGTATTTATTTACGTACAAACGAGTGTTTAATACATCTGAAACGAACAACGACATACAGCCATGCGATATTTCATTGTGAATAAAACATTTATTTAGAAAGTTAAACATATAAAATGCATATACCATGTAATTATACGAGTATATCAGCTAAACATATTAAGAGAGAAATAACTACCAAAAGAGGTCTTTTGTGTCCCATTCTCATTCAACATACATACATCCCATCACTGTCTACAACTGTCACGTAACCTTAAAAAAATTCTATTTTCTGCAGGTTCCAACGTTACGGCAACATTTTATTAAAGTCAACTAAGCGTTTTCACAACTTGCCATATTACAGTTTGGATCAGCTGACACATTTACCTAACATTTACGATATCAACGTTCGGCAAAATGAGCCTTAACCCTTTCACTAACATTGGGATCATGCATCCCAAGAAAAATTTTAAAAATCGCTCTATTTAACTGAGAAAAAGTCCCCATTGGTAGCTTTTAGTGTTTTCTGTACATAATCAGCTGCTTTGAGTGTTTTTAGTAAGTATAATGTTTTATATTGGAATTATTTCGCAACATCTTCAGTTGGACGCGCACGTGTTTTACCAATTTTTCTGCGTATATATGTGCTTTTACTTTTTATATATAAATTTTGCAAATAATATGTGTCTGATATTATAAATAAGTAAGTAAAGAATAACATGTGCTAAACATTTTATTTTATGCGAGTTTATGCCATTTGGGATAATTGATCCCACTGGTTTTGTTTGGCCCGCATAAATGGGATGTATTATCCCATTAGTATATATTACAGGGTCCGACAAAAAACTTTTTTTTAAATGCTATAAAAAAAAACTACCGAATATATTCTAAAATTTATTTTTTTATTTGAAAGTACAATTTTTCCGGTTAATAATGGAAAGTAATTTCATTCAAATGGCTGCCTCGGCTGGCCATGCAGTAGCCTGGCCGATCGGTCCAATTTTTAAGCACATTATCGATTGTGTGCAGCTGTATTTCATCAATGGCTTCACGAATATTGTTCTTTAAAGCGTCAATTGTATCTGGCTTGTCGGCGTAACACTTATCTTTGACGGCACCCTACAAATAATAGTCCAACGGTGTCAAATCGCAGCTCCGAGGTGGCCAAAAGACATCAGCTCTGCTGCTGGTAATGCGATCTTCAAAAACAGGGCGTAAAACATCGAGTGTAGCTTCGGCTGTGTGGCACGTAGCGCCGTCGGGTTTTCTGTGCCCCAAATGCGACAGTTTTGCTTGTTTACATACCCGCCAAGATCAAAATGAGCTTCATCTGAAAAGATGATTTTTTTTGGCAAAATAGGCATCTTCTGTAAGTCGATCGCAGGCCCATATTTCCCAGCGTTGTTCAAGCGTATACACAACCATATTTGTTCAGCGGAAGGATAAAACTAATTAGCTGTCAAATCAGACATGAGCTAAGTGTTACAATTCACGTAATAAGCACTAGTTGAAAAAAAATGTTAGATGGTGGACCCTTTAGTAAGGCAATTCGTATCTTTGCAGAATGAATAGAAACAAATCTGGTACACTGAAGGGCGACGAAATCTCTGCCATAATAAATTCCAGTGACTCTGATCTTGTGGACTTTAGTGCTTCTGATTCCGAATATATTCCTTCCGATGAAGAAACAGATGAATCTTTGGACAACCCTGATGAAGTTTTAGACAATGACAACAAACCTGCTGAAGTTTTAGCCACTGATAATAATGCAACAGTATTGTCCGATGAAATTTCCAATCTTCACGTTGTATGGGGAGAACTATCGGACTTACTTAGTCCTCGATTTTCCATCACTGAAGAAATTGAGCCCATTTTGCTAGCGCCAGTTTCGAGAAATTCAACTGAGCTCGAAATCTTTAAATGTTTGTTTCCAGAATCGTTGTTTATATGTTTTGTCGCCTAATGCACAAATGAACGATTGAACATTCTTAAAGAAAAAGAAGTACATAATATAGCAATAACTGATGCATCAGAAATTAAAATTTTGTTGGGCATTTCACTTATAATGGGCTATAATAGGCTTCCTGAAATCTCTGATTATTGGTCCCAAAACGAATCTCTAGGAAATGAATTTGTAAAAAAAGCTATGGTACGAAATCGTTATCAAATTTTAATGTCAAAGCTGTATTTTAATTCCACTGAAAAACCAGATGCAGCTTCTATTCTTTACTATATGGAAGAAATTGCCAATTGTTTAAAATACTTTTATGAAATCTCGTAGCGATAGTTTGCGTCAAAGCATTGATGAATCAATGGCTAAATTCAAAGGCAGGTCCTCCCTAAAACAGTTTCTTCCATTAAAGCCGATTAAAAGAGATATTAAAATTTGGCAAAGGTGCGATTCTAAAACAGGATACACTTATGACTTTAATATCTTCGCCGGTAAAGATAACTGCCCTTATTTAGTTGGAAGTTTAGGAGAGAGAGTCGTTACTAAGTTGAGCAAAACTATTCGTAATCCAAACACGGTCTTAGTCTTCGATCGCTTTTTCACTTCATATAATCTGATGAAAACCTTACCATTTGCTTGCGTTGGAACATGTATTCAATAGGAAGAACTTGCCAGCCATAAGTGATCGACTGAAAAAAGGAGAATGTGTATTTCGTATTAGTGAAGCTGGTGTGATGGTTGCAAAATGGCAGAACTCACATGAAGTTAATGTTATGAGTAACTGTCACAAGCCTACTATCTCCACAGTGTTGAGAACACAGAAAGATGGTTCTAGAGCTGTAGTTAACTGTCCTGAAGCCTTGGCTTTCTATAATCAGAGCATGGGAGGAGTTGACATATCTGATCAAAAAGTTAAAACTTACGATCAAAACAAAAAATCGACAAAATGTTGGCGTAAAGCTTTTTTCAAGCTCCTAATGACATGCGTTGTAAATGCTCATATCCTTCATCAGGAAAATGTACACAAAAAATCGCAAATGAAAAACTTTATTGTTCCACTTGCAGAACAGCTCATTGCTCAAGGTAAGGCTAACACAAAAACCAAAAGGATGTCTACAACGAAAGGTCCTAGATCAAAACGGTCTAAAAAATGTTAAATGTAGGAGATCATATGCCGGTAAAATCAGATCACCGTAGACGTTGTGTTTTATGTAGGAAAAACGTTCATATTATATATGTATGTTCAATGTGCAAAGAGCCCCTTTGTTTTGAATGTTTTGGTAAATTTCATAAATAAGTCAACCGCATATTGCATAAAACTTTCATTTTAATAAAAACTAATAAAAACTGTCTCATTTTATTTTCATACATACACTAGTAATGGGATAATTAGTCCCAATTTATGATGCTTTAAGAACCCAATGAGACATATTATCCCAGAACATATCTATGTCCTAAACAGTAGAATTTAAAAAAAAAAATTGGCGCTCCTGAGTATCACATCTATACGAAGAACTTACTTAAATTAGCTAAAACTCACTTTTTATAGTACGGTAGTGAAAGGGTTAACATACGATCACGACTGATAGACGAATCTTTATTCCTGATTGTTTCACGAGTAGCAATAACAAAACAATGCAATTTTTTTTGGATGTTTTTACTTTTTTCTGTCACGTTCGTCTTTTACGCTGCGATTACACATGCAAGTAGTGGCATGCCATTGATGTATACGTATTATCAACGAAAAATTATTCGAAATAGCCGAATCTCATGCAATTTGCTTTTCTGTCTACACATGCCATTGCCAGTTCATTTTCAAAATGTCGTCGAAGCGTAAACTTCGATTTTGATTCCATTTCAACTTTTTGTTTTGATTGTTATGTAGAGTTACCGAGTTCACCATATAGGCGCATTTTTGGGGAAAAGGTTAGCATATATTTTTATTCATATATTTTTAATAATATGAATGCTCTTTAATTAACAAACTTGATATTTTTTATGCGAATTTCAAGAAATACTGCATAATAATACATTAAATAAGTTAAAACTTTAACTACAATTTTACTGTAATCCAGAAAGTTTGCATTAAATTTTTGGCAGGGTAACATTGATTATCGTTTTGACATTTAGTGGCATGCAAGTGCCAAATTTTTACTCGCATGCAAAATTAGCTGCCACTGGAGCTGCCACTAGAAAATATGTGTGTGTATTAGTAAAAAGTTGTAAGTGTATTGACTTTTTCGAACTCCCAGTGGCATGTGTAAACGCTAAGTTAATCTTGCAATGCCTTATATACGACTTCTCAAAAAAAAGAAACGTCTGCTGTTTACCTTTGTTTACCTCTTTTTAACACTCGCCTTTTAATCTTGAAAGATTCTCTCGATGATTTTTTTTGATAAAAACTAAAGTTCTCATTTAAATTTTGAATAATACGTGTGCCGGTTGTTTAAGTGTTTTTTGTTAATTAAATTAAACAAGGAAAAACGTTATAGTCGACCGGGTCGATTCTTAAATACCCTCGAAATATGTAGTAAGTAAATTTAAAATGTTTAACTTGGTGGGACAGAATTCCTTTAAGACATCTCTACCCAATTTTAAATCTCAGAGAGTCATTCTGGGAAGGGCCGTGAGAGAATATCTCAGCTTTACAGTCCAACCTAAGTTACGACGCAAAGCGTTGTATGTCTGTCAAAATTTCTCATGCCCATACAAAATGTATGAGACCAACCGAAATAACGCGGCGCCAACGCTTTGCAATTGGAAAATCCAATTTTGACAGCGCGTAAAGAAGTGAAATTTGTTGCAGAAGCACTCTTGTTTACTTTGTTGAAGTGTTAAGTGATGTAACTTTAGCTACTTTTAGGTAAATTTAGCGTATTCATCTCTATTTCTTATTTCTAATTAGAGTTTTTATCAATCAAAGTGAGTAAACATTACTGATTATGGGGCAACGTTAACGCTCTAATTTAGGTTACTCATTTCAGCGTAAAAGCTAAGCACTAAATTACGTTGCGCTTTGCGTCGAAATTTAGGTTGGACTGTTTATGACTCCAAGTTTAACTCGTTGGACCTTCTTTAACATAAAAATATATCATTTGCCTAAAAAAATAAAAAAAAAACCTTTAAAAATTATGTAGTTTTTCAGAGGTTGGTTTAGTTCTTCTTAGGGGAACTTTTTTCCCTCTTGCTCGATTTAGCCCATCTCCGAACTTAACCTGTGCTATCCTTCAAGATATATTTACCAAATGTCTGGCTCTTTCGTTTGGACTGATAAACATTCTGTTAGAAACAGAATGACAAAGTGAAGTTTTAATCAAAAGTGTGATTTTGTATAGAAAGAAGTAAAAAATTAATTAAATAGTTTTTTTATATTATTATATTCTGATATTTTTAAGCTTAAAGTCTCTTTATTTTAATTTAATTCTAAATTTCAATATTTCGTCACTCCTTTGTGTGACTTCTTCAGGAAATTAAATTTCAGTGGGCGTTATTATAGGCAAAAATTGCATAAAAATTTAACAAATTGTTTTACTTAAGCCTACATTCCTTAAAAATAACACTTTTAAGCTTTAATGACGAAGCTGAGACGAAACCTGGTACTACTCTGCCCTACCCCTTCGCCCCCTAAATGACCCTACCAAAAAAATTTTTTTTTTTAAATTTTGTATATAATCATCCCAAGCATTTATCTTTAGAGTTTTATGACTGCCGATTTCTGCCCTACCCCCCCCCCCCCTCTTCCTTTGCCCCCTATATGACCCTACAAAAAAATTTTTTTTTTAAATTTTGTATATAATCATCCCAAGCATTTATCTTTAGAGTTTTATGACTGCCTGTTGCTGCCCTACCCCCTCCTCCCCCTTTGCCCGCTAAATGACCCTATTAAAAATAAATAAAATTTTTTTTTTTAATTTTGTGTATAATCATCCCAAGCATTTATTTTTAGAGTTTTATGTCTACCTGTTTCTGCCCTACCCCCTCTCCCCTTTTGCCCTCTAAATGACCCTATCAAAAAAAAATTTTTTAATTTTGTATATAATTATCCCAAGCATTTATTTTTAGAGTTTTATGACAAAGGTGAAATGTTTCTCCCACAGCCCTTGCCAGAGCGACCCCGCCAAGATACAGTTTTTATGCCCTCCAAAGAGAATTGTGATGAAGTCTAAGACGGTCTAGCAATGCCCATACGTTCGTCTGTGGAAAACATGATATTGTATATTTTTGAACCCCGCCCCTTTAGTGGGCGTTGACGTACGATATTATATAAAGGAACTCTGTCCCACCAAGTTAAACATTTCAAATTCACTTACTAAATATTTGGAGGGTATTTAAGATTCGACCCGGTCGAATATAACGTTTTTATCGTACGTCAACGCCTACTAAAAGGGGCGGGCTTCAGAAATAGACAATATCATGTTTTCCACAGACGAACGTATGGGCATTGCTAGACCGTCTTAAACTTCATCACTAATCAAGAATATACATATTTACTTTATAGGGTCCAATTCTCTTTGGATCGTATAAAATCTATATTTTGGTGGGGTCGCTCTGGCAAGGGCTGTGGGGGAAACATTTCACCTTTCTCATAAAACTATAAAAATAAATGCTTGGGATAATTATATTCAAAATAAAATTTTTAATTTTTTTTTATAGGGTCATTTACCGGGAAAAGGGGGTAGGGCAGAAACAGGCAGTCATAAAACTCTACAAATAAATTCTTGGGATGATTATATACAAAATTAAAAAAAAAAATTTTTTTTTGATAGGGTCATATGGGGGAAAAGGGGAGGAGAGGGTAGTACAGAAACAGGCAGTCATAAAACTCTAAAAATAAATGCTTGGGATGATCACATACAAAATTAAAAACAATGTTTTTTTTTGGTAGGGTCATTTAGGGGGAGGAGGGGGTAGGGCAGAGGAGTACCAGGTATCGTCTCAGCTTCGTCATTAAAGCTTAAAAAGGTTATTTTTAAGGAATGTAGGTTTAAGTTAAACAATTTGTTAACTTTTTATGCTATTTTTGCATATAATAACGCCCATTAAAGTGGGCGGGGTCCAAAAATAATTTTTTTTAATTTTATGGCTCCAGTTTAAGGCGTTGGAAAATATATCATTTGCTTTACAAAATAACCAAAAAACTTTAAAAATTATGTTGTTTTTTCTGGGTTGGTTTAGTTCTTCTTAGGGGAACTTTTTTTCCCCTTGCCCGATTTAGCCCATCTCCGAACTTAACCTGCTCTATGCTTTGAAATATATATATATACCAAATTTCAAGAGTCTAGCTCTTTTCGTTTGGACTGAATCGTGATTTCCACAGACGGACGGACGGACATGCTCAGATCGTCTTCGATTTTATCACTGATCAAGAATATATATGCTTTATGGGGTCTGAGATGGATATTTCGATGCCTTACAAACGGAATGACAAAGTGAATATACCCTCCAAATTCTTTTTTGTAGGGTATAAAAAGAGGGTTGTCAAACTCATATGTACGTCAATTTATGTTAAAAAAGACCTTTCAAAGCAAATGTTTTAATAACGAAGTTAAAACTTTGAAGTAACTTTAACACCGAAAGCAGCCCATCCAATATACAATATAATTGTACATATTAGTAGTGATATTGATTCCACTTTGCACTATATTATGCAATAAGTGGCACAATATTCTCAAATAAAATTTTCTTACAATAAAAAGTGAACATAACCTACATATAAGCAAAACAAAAGCATACGAACTAGTAAGTTGCGACTTTGCATTTATTAAAAGTTTTGGTTCAATTTAAAATAAAAATATGTATTACTAATTAATTATAAATAAAAATATTTAGCGACATGAGTGATGAAAAGTTTTTTTTTTATTGTACAATGTTGCCAACACATTTCACAATATATTGCACTTCTTTTGGTTTGTACAATAAAAATTAAGTCTTTTGATTTCTGCCAATATATTGTGCCACCTTTGAATATGACATACACATTGGCGATATGATTGTACAATACGTAAAATTGCTCAGTTATGAATATTGCAAGTGGGTGGGTAGCTTAACAGAGTATTTCAAAATCACTGTTTTTCTTGATTTTAATCAGCACAAAAATGTTTGTTAATTTTAAACCAATGTTACGCAACACTACATAAAATAGAGTTGTCATTTTCAGCTCAGTGAGCTGACCCCTCATTTTAGCTCAGCTCAGTTTACTGAGCTAGTTCATTTAATAGCTCAGTAGCTCAGTTATAATGAAACAGCAAGGGTGATTAAATTAAAGACGTTCTAATCATATTTATTAAAACATAAGAATATATCGATGTTGTCCACAACAACAACAAAAAAGTGAAAATTGATTTTTTTTTACTTTTAGGTCCCTTTCTCTATGCGCTGTCATATATATATATATATATATATATATATATATATATATATATATATATATATATATATATATAAATATAAATAAATAAATATATACATATAAAAAATATATATATATATATATAATTTATACATAGGTATGTATGAATATATATATATATATATATATATATATATATATATATAGGTAATTTTAATGAGCTATATATAGACACCTTCTGTCTATAGTTACAATCACAATTTCAGTGGAGCTCTATTTTGAAATGAAATTAATAAAAACAGTTTTGCTGTAGAATGCTATCGCACAAATATTTCTTTTGAAGGTGGAATAAGTCCATTCCTAATAATTATAATTAAAACAACTTTCTTATTGCAATTGATTATTACTACTTCAGTGCACGTTGCTCATTAGCAGATATAAATTATCTACCGCTAGTGTATTGAAAACAACATTGTTAACAAGATAACGGTATTATTGTTCTGACGAAATGATGAGAAGTTGTGTTTAGTTCTCCCTCGCAAGTCCTACTAATTGGTTCTTATACTCATAGATTTTTAAAATAACTGAAATAAACTTGGTTATTCGTGCATTTAAATGTCTTCATTTTAACTATTGCTCTATGGAGTATGCTGTTTGATGATCATTTATTTTCTTACTTCAAAGGCTAGAAAATACTAGTACATATTATTTCACAGTTGTACCCTTTGGTAAAACAAAAACATAAAGAAAACATTCGTTATTTTAAAAATAGTATCAAATATCTTGTGTAAATAAAAGTAATAAAAAGTTGAATAATAAAGTATGTGGGATAATGATGCCACATTACTCCCCTTCCCAAGGAACACGGAAACGAACTTTTCTTCCAGAGGCTGTTGTGTAGGCTGCCGGTTTATCAACGTTTGTGTCTGGTTCTTCATCAGTTGTGGTTGCGTCTTGCAATGGTTGCTCTCTGCAAATAAATGCTGCTTTTATTCGGTCGATGCTGACGTTAACATGTTTGCCATTCATATTAATTTTATACAACTTGTCGAACCGCTTTATCACGGCGAACGGGCCTTCATAAGGAGGTTGTAAGGGTCGACGCACTGCGTCTGTGCGCACGAATACAGCTGGTAATGTGGCCAAGTTGTTCTCAATAAAAGGTGTCCTCTTAGCGTGGTTGGATGTTTGATGTGGCGCTATACTTTGCATTTTTGAGCGTAATTCTTCAACAAAGTCAGTTGCGGGGATGTTACTCTTAGCTTTTGTATCTTCCAAAAACTCACCAGGCATTCGAAGTGTGCAACCGTATACTAGTTCTGCTGGACAAGCCTTAATGTCATCTTTGTAGGATATTCGCAAACCAAGTAATATGAGTGGTAACACTTCCACCCATTTTTCAGTTTGGTAACACTTTATTGCGGCCTTAATAACTCGATGGTATCGCTCGATTAGACCGTTTGCAGCTGGATGATATGCAGTTGTCCTTAGGTGCGTAATACCCAAAAGTCGGTTCAGGTCTCGAAACAGATTTGACTCGAACTGTCTACCTTGGCCCGTTGTAATCCTTTGTGGAACGCCAAATCGCGATATCCATTGTTGGTAAAATGTAAATGTTACCGTTTCTGATGTTATGTCTTCCATGGGATATGCTTCAATCCAACGGGTGAAACGGTCAACACATGTGAGACAGTAGCGATTACCCATAGATGGCGGCAAGGGTCCCACAATATCAATATTGACATGTTCAAATCTTGCACTAGGCAGAGCATAATTAAGAATCGGTGTTTCGTTATGTCGGTGGATTTTGCTTCGTTAACAAGGAACACATTCCCTGGACCATCTTCTGCAATCTTTTCTAATATCTGGCCAAATGAAACGTTCTGATATTAATTTTATTGTTTTTGCAGCGCCGGGGTGGCTAATATTGTGTATTGAATCAAATGCTATTCTACGGAATGTTGGTGTTAAAAATGGGCGTGCTTTACCAGTTGAAATATCGCAAAATATTTCCAACTGTGTGCCAGGAATTTCGAACTCTCTAAGCTTTAAACTCGAATCGCCCTTTAAATATTTCCCGAGCTCTTCATTGTTTGATTGACCTTTCGAAAGTTGAGCATAGTCAATGTTCGATGTTGAGTGCAGAGCGTTGATTCGTGAGAGGGCATCGGCTATAATATTGTCCTTTCCAGGAATGTACCGAATATCTGTTGTGAACTGGCCCAAAAATTCGAGATAACGGGCCTGTCTTGGCGTTGCCTTTTCTAATTTCTGTTCAAAAGCGTATTGTAAAGGCTTATGATCTGTGTATATGCACACGTTTTTACCTTCTACCATGTGTAAAAAATACCTAACAGCCTTGTAGGCCGCCAGCAGTTCCCTATCATAGGTACTATATTTTTGCTGTGCTGGATTTAGTCGCTCGGAGTAAAAAACTAAGGGCTGCCATGTGTTGTTGTCGAATTGCTGTAAAATGGCGCCAATGGCTATGCCCGATGCATCTACTGAAAGTGCCAATGGTGCGTTCGGCTTCGGGAAAACTAATAACGTGGCCTCGCACAGATATTTTTTACAATTATCGAATGCCAGACGTGTTTCATCTCTCCATTCAATTACGGACTGATCGTGTTTCTTATTTCCTTTAATAAGTTTGCATAGTAGGGATTGGTGTTCGGCCGCCTTTGGCAAAAATCGTCGGAAAAAATTCATCATGCCGAGAAATCTTCGTAGACTGCAAACGCGTTCGGGTAGTTGATATTCAGCCAAAGCGCTTATACGGTCAGGTGGCGGGCGAACTCCATCCTTGTTTACCAAGAATCCTAAAAATTTTACCTCTTGGTGCCCGAAAAAGCATTTTGATGGATTTATTGTCACGCCGTACTCACGAATTTTTTTAAAAACTTTGCGTAAATGTTCGCGGTGCTCCTCCGTGTCTTTTGATGCCAAGCGAAATTAAATTCACGTAGGATGTGATCCATGAACCGTTGAAATGTTTGCCCGGCATTACGTAGGCCAAAACACATATGGGTAAATTCGAATAACCCAAAAGGGGTCGTAATGGCCGTTTTCGGTATGTTCTTGGGCTCTACCGGTATTTGGTGGTATGCTCGGCGCAGGTCTATGGTGGAGAAAACTTTGCAGCCATGTAAAAAATTCGTAAAGTCGTGAATGTGGGGAATGGGGTAACGATCAGGCTCCGTGATACTATTGAGCCGCCGAAAATCACCACACGGTCTCCATTCTTCTTCTTAACCATGTGTAGAGGTGAGGCCCAGGGACTTCGTGATGGGCGACATATACCCAGATCCAATAGTGTTTGAAACTCAGCTTTTGCCACGTTTAGCTTTTCGGGACATAAACGTCTTGGTTTATTAAAAACGGGTTGCCCTGTCGTTACTATATGGTGTGTAATATCATGTAAAACTGGTTTCGGCATCGAATTGGCGTGTGCAATGTCTTTAAACTCGTTTAAAATGTCCTTGAAAGAATCGTCCTGATTAGCAAGTGTTGCTACTTTATCGAGTGGTTCACTACTTATTGAAATTACGGTGCGCACATTTGGTGGTAGTCGGCTCATCCAGATAGATTTGAGCATGTTGTCGTTCATCGCATTACCAGCTAAATCTCGCATCTCTCGAAGTAACTGCGTTGGACGCATGACGCCCAATTCCAAATCTTGTAGAAGCTTTTTTATGCGTTTTTGCTCCGAAACAGCATACTGTTCCAAAAGTCGTGTTTTTAATGTGTTGTACATATTATCCACTGGTGGGCTTAGCACTATATCGCTGATTTGTGCTCTCAATGGCTGCTACAACTGTATGGTATTTCGTCCTATCGTTGGTTATACCAGCGGCAGCAAACTGGGATTCAATTTGTGCCATCCATAAGGCCGGCTTTGCGTGCCAGAATGGAGGAATCCGAACGGATACTCTTGCGATTTGGGCAGCTTCGTTGTCGGCATTGTTGATGGCTGCTGCTCCAGCACTATCTAAGATTCCGTCGTCACCAGCCATGATAATTTAATGTTTCCCACCAATTGCGATTTTCAAAATAGTCCCGATCGTCTGTTTGACTATTTTGCGATTTAAAATAACACTTCTTGCGATTTGATCACGTCGGGGTCACCATTTATGGAGTATGCTGTTTGATGATCATTTATTTTCTTACTTCAAAGACTAGAAAATACTAGTACATATTATTTCACAGTTGTACCCTTTGGTAAAACAAAAACATAAAGAAAACATTCGTTATTTTAAAAATAGTATCAAATATCTTGTGTAAATAAAAGTAATAAAAAGTTGAATAATAAAGTATGTGGGATAATGATGCCACAGCTCTTTACATAAAAATCCATTTCAGTAAAGCATTTATTTCTAAAAAAATATGGACTTGAATAGCTATGCTCCTGTTTTTATTTCTTGTAATATGTTATTTTTGAAAGTGGTATAAGTCCATGTTCAGCTAAAAAAATCGTTTATTCTTTCAAATAATTTTAGTAATTATTGTTTCATAATAAAATTTAAAAGGTGTATAGTGTAAAAAACATCACTCGAATTGATTAAAGTCGGCCAATATTTTAATTTTTTCTTTATTCGTCCAAAAAAACGAAAAACCTAGCCAAAAGGCCATAATTGGTTTCACTAAAGTTCTAAACACATAGACGACAGCAGACTTCACAACTTCACGGCTTCAAATGGTGCCGACTTCAAATGCTGCTATGAAGTCAGCTTCATAATTATTTTGAAGACAGCAACAACATAACAACAGGGGTGCCGCATATATATTTTATAATAAACAAAATTAAAGTTATTGATAAAAAATGTAATAATATCACGAAAAACTATAAAAACACATAAATTTATTTCTATATTGTATATTTGTAATGTTCTTTTATGTTTAATATTAAAAAAAAACGTTGTTGTTCTTATTTTTCCAATTTATATACATAATGGCAACACTATATTTGTTTATTGCTGCCCGTCAAAATAGAAAATAGCCTAAGTTGGCAGCAGCAGCAAATGCTGTTGTGCAGCCCTGCTGCTGTGCTGCCCTCAAAATAATCGCTTTCATTTAAACACATGGAGTTTATTTTTGACATATTGCTGCTTGCTGTCTGCTGTCGTCTATGTGTTTAGAGCTTTATGCTACTACATATGCAATAAAATGTGTATAAAAAAAGTTAATTACAAATATAAAGAAACAACATTTTAATATATTAATAATAATAATAATAATATCCTAATATAAATTTAAACTATAAGCAACAATTTTGAAACCATATTCCCAAAGTAGTTGTGGAGAAAGAGAAAACAAAACATAAAAAAACATTCAGTAATCATACTACATTGGAGGGCTACTAGAGCTGAACTCATGAAGTAGTTTTGTCTTGTAAGTGACAACAGAGCAGTCAAATTTTCTTAAACCAATCTGCAATTCATTATAAACACTTGCTACTCTTACATAAAAAGATCGCTGCAACAAGGTAGTTAACCTCGGAATCGTCAACTGTCTATTTCTATCAGACCTACCAAATTCAAATAATTCAGTTAGGTACAAAGGCACTTGCAACTTAATGGCCTGACAGAAATGTAACAAGTTTCTATACATGAGAAAATCAACAAAAGTCAAACCCAAGAATTTGAGCATATAAGACGACAGATGTTGTCGTAATCAATAAAAAAATATATATCACAAAAATTAAATAAGTTGCAACAAGGTAGTTAACCTCGGAATCCTCAACTGCCAATTTCTATGAGAACTACCAAATTCAAATAATTCAGTTAGGTACAAAGGCACTTGCAACTTAATGGCCTGATAGAAATGTAACAAGTTTCTATACTTGAGAAAATCAACAAAAGTCAAACCCAAGAATTTGAGCACATAAGAAGACAAATGTTGTCGTAATCAATAAAAAAATATATATCACAAAAATTAAATAAGTTGCAACAAGGTAGTTAACCTCGGAATCCTCAACTGCCTATTTCTATGAGAACTACCAAATTCAAATAATTCAGTTAGGTACAAAGGCACTTGCAACTTAATGGCCTGACAGAAATGTAACAAGTTTCTATACTTGAGAAAATCAACAAAAGTCAAACCCAAGAATTTGAGCACATAAGAAGACACATGTTGCCGTAATCTAAGGGAATATAGATATCTAATAACCCTATTGAACGCCAACCGTATTCTTCTGATTAGATAACCATATGTCCCAGAATAAACTTCCAGACCATATAAAAACAAAGGCATAACTGCTGCATGGACAACCCGCTTCTTAATCTGAAAGGGTAGCACTAAGCCCAAGCTACTATATAACATACGTAATAACAAAGCAAACCCTAGAGACTACAGAATTAATGTGACTCTCAAAGCTTAACTTTGCATCAATCATGACACCAAGGCATCTAATTTTATCAACAAATTCAATAGAAGTACCATCTAACACAATAGAGAAATTGTTACAAACACAGTTACCAAATAGCATTGCCTTGGTCTTAGAAGGATTGACTGTAAGTTCATTATCAGTCATCCATCCATAAAGCAAACCAACAGTGTAGTCCAACATATTCTGTAATACATCTGGGAAATCCATATTACCCTTAAATAACAATTGTATGTCAAAGGAAAATGGCAGGCACATGTTGTTGAACAAAATTCCAAATAAGTCATTGATGAACATTATAAAAAGTAAAGGACCAAGCACTGTCCCTTGTGGAACTCCGCTGTAAACAGGAAGCAAACGAGAACTGCAGCCCCTGCTAATTACATACTGCTTTCTATCTGCAAGATGAGAAGAAACCAGTCTGCAAGCCGACCTTGAAAAACCAAAAAAATCTATACAACTTATATACCAACAGCGAATGATTGACCCTGTTAAAAGCTTTTGGCAAGTCTAGAGAAAGCATAACACAAAAACCTTTGTCAGATAAGTTTCTCCTAATGTTGTCAGTTAGACCAATCAACAACGATGTGGTATTCCTAAATCCAGATTGGCAATCATGCAACAGCCCATAATCATCAACGTGCTTAACAAGCTGCTGTTTAATAAGATGTTCGACCATTTTTGACAATATTGGCAATATAGAAATTGGTCTCAAGTCGTTGAGCGCTCCATTGTTTTCCATAGCAATGGAAAAGTAGACGTAGTATAGATGGTGTTTACCAGGCGCAGTACATATTTGCCAATAAAAGGCATTAATAATCGAGTGAAATTAAGCCTAAAACCATCATTAACAACAGCACAGGATTTAATCGAAACAAAAGCTTTAAACATCTCGAATAAATCCACTGAACGAAATGAGAACCCAGTATGAGGGATACTCGAAAAATCAACTGTGTGTCCACTGTGCGCAGATTAGTTTGAGGAAAAAGCTTCATTCAGAATATTGTAGTGTATTTTAAAAATATGGTTTAATGTTAAAAAAAAAAGGATAAGTATTTCTTAGCACTTCTGCCGCTTTGGTCCAGCGTTCGCACGACGTTTTATTTCGAGAATCAATAAAACACTTGTTTGCTTTGTGTTAAGATTAATTCTGATTTTATTAAACTTATTTCTGCGCTTATATACTAAACTTATGTCTATTCAGCATAATTGAATCAAAATCAATTCTTGTATTGATTTTGCATAATGGAATGAAATTTGCCAAAAAAAAAATATCTAAATGTGGCAACTAAGTATTTTTACGACTTTGTGTACGTCAATGAACTTCATGGTGTTGGAAGAACATTTTGAAACCAAATTGCAACTAAGCATTTTTGTGTTCATGGTCAAGTTGTATTTAAAATGTGCCAAGTTCATTGAGTTGTACGGCTCCTGAATGAATTAATTCAATTGAATCATTCATTCAATTGAGCGAGGTGAATCTTTCACTTTACTGAGTGTTTTTAGGTCTTTTCTTTCACTTCTTTCAGTTGATTCAGGTGTTTCATTGAATCTATTTCTTTCAGTAGCTCTTTTCTTTCACTTCTTTCAGTTGTTTCAGTAGCTCTTTTCTTTCACTTCTTTCAGTTGTTTCAGTAGCTCTTTTCTTTCACTTCTTTCAGTTGTTTCAGTAGCTCTTTTGTTTGACTTCTTTTAGTTGTTTCAGTTGTTTCAATTTCCTCATTGAATCTGTCTTTTTCAGTAGCTCTTTTCAATGCTTGTATGTTAAAATCTATATGAAAAAAGGAGGTAATTCACTCAATGCTGACACACACATGGTGTTGCGCTTTATATTGTTGGAGCTGCCAGATGAACATTTTTAAATAGCACTGCCATGATACATATTTCGGTACTTATTAACTTGGTGCATATATACATATACATATATAAACATATACATAAATGAAGTGAGAAAAATCTCCAAAATACAACGTTAAATAGAAAATATTATTTTAATAAAAAAGGTTCGAAAGCAAAATATTTAAAATCACTTAAATATTTATCTAGTTATTACTTATGTTCAATAAATATGTTTTATATTACATATTAAGGAAAAAAAAAGTCATAAGTGGTTGTTGTATTAGCTAGTCTGATTCTTTCATGAATTATGGCTGAGCTAAGGAATCAACTGAGCTGGTGAATGAAATGAATGAATTAATTCAGTAAAGTGAGCGGAGCGGAAAAGAGCGCTCACTCAAAAGAGCCGTTTTGTACAACTCTAAACAATATTATTATGAATTGTGTTTTTGTATTGTGTTAAAAGGGTGGTGCATAAGTATGTGTACACTACAAACTGTCTAGATCAGTGGTGTTCAAAAATTAAAACGAAGATGTATTGGTGAGAGACCTTGCCCAGCAAACATAATGTCAAACGCTTAAAATAAGAAAAAAAGGCAGAGTTTTTGCCAACTTATTAAGTGAATGAAATTTTAATTTTAAGAAAAAAAAATATCGGAGACCGTAAATAGCAGTTATCAACATTAAAAAATAGAACAGTTATATTGAGAAAAAACAAAAATAAATCTTTTTAAACCAGTTTTTTATGTAAGATTAAAACTTGTATCATTCCTCATTATAATTTTTAAAATCGCTATGAAAGTCTTAAATTAAACATTCCATGGTAATAATTGCGTGACAATTGCGAATTAGTAAAATATTTTTTAAGTTCAAAGAAGTTATTTTATTTCGCTGCTTAGAACAAACATTTTTCATGTTTGAAAAAAAGTAGTGGAAAAAAATTATATATATTTTAAATAAATTTTTATGAGCTGGGGACATATTGCAACATCAAAATTTTTCCAAAACTCCGGACTACTAATTTTATCGAAATGTTTTACTTCAGATTTAATTCGATTTCGACTTTAACTTTCGTGTTCAATTGTAATTGAATCGCTTGTGTTTGCTATGCTTCGTCCAACAAGAAGCAACAACAATGCTTAATAAATTTCTGAAATAAAATGACAATGACCATCCGCATGTGTTCTCATCGCTTGCTCAACGACGACTGAATGAAAATTTTTATAAGAGCATAACAAATGTGTGTAAATTTTTTAAACAATTGTTGTATGGGCTGAACACCACTGGTCTAGATCTTACAACCATTTCAGATTTCGTAAGCAGAAAAAAATCCAACAAAGATGTAGAATTACAACGAACGTCAAAATACGTGGGCATGGAGTTGTGAACAAGAGAAAATCCCATTCTGTCACAGCTATTACGCACCGTCAGAAATTTATTCATATCAAATAGGTTATTGTTAAAATCTCCCACAACAACAATATTGGAGTATTGTACTAGCAGGTCAGTCACTTCACTCTCAAACGAAGCAAAATCCCCTTAGGGGATTTTGCCATCAAAAATATAGCATTACCAATATAAAGCTCAGCAAACAGGCACTCAACAATACCATAATTACTATTCATATAAACTACTTTATGATTAATCTCCCTAGAAACATAGAGTGCAACTCCACCACCCCTCATACATGTACGATCATTTCTGTGGCAAACATAGCCCGGAATATGCACAACACTGTAGAAACAGTTTGCTTCAGCCAAGTTTCACTAACACCATTAATATTTAAAAACTCGCCATCCAACAACTGCTTAATTTCGCAAAACTTTGTGGAGTTAGGTTTCAAATTAAAACTTGTACAATTCAAATGACCTATATTGACATTATGCTGCAAGTTATTAAAATGAGATCTCAAACGACTATTATCACTAATTACTGGCCCTAAATTATGTATAACGTTCGTATAAAATGTGTAAAATAGATAACAATAATCATTATGAAAGCAAAAACAAAACAATAAATAATCAAATGTTAAAGTTAAGACAAATTTACATAAATAATTTATGAGTACTATTTTTAACTAAAAAAAATATATTGGAAATTAAAACCAAATTCATGTTTCGATTGCATTTGAATTAATTCAAATTAATTGGAAAAAAATTGCAATTAATTTTTCTAACTCATTTGTATTAATTCAAAACTAATTCAAAGGAATTGGAAATGATTTGCAATTCTTTTCTTCTAACTCATTTGAATTAATTTAAAGTCAATTCAATTCAAATGAATTGGAAATGATTGCAATTCATTTTACCAATTCATTTGAATTAAAAATGAATTGCAATTCATTTTACCAATTCATTTGAATTAAAAATGAATTGCAATTCATTTTATCAATTCATTTGAATTAAAAATGAATTGCAATTCATTTTGTCCAATTCATTTGAATTGGAAATGAATTGCAATTCATGTTTGTTAAATTCAAATGAATTGATTCAAATTTCATTCAATTCTATATTAAATTGAATTAAGATTCATAGGCTAATTGTTCGAAATTTGTTTTTAAATCTCAAAAGACATGATAAATATTCCAAGGCACAAAGGAAAGTCAACATCAGTTTTATTCAACTTACACAACTTTACATGTACTTAAGTATAAAATTCAAACCAAACAAGTTTGACTTATGTATGTTGGAACAAAAACTTCAGAAAAATGGAACATGAAGAAAAATAATTAAACGGTAACACGGGTATTAAAACAATAACATGTTAACATCAGGTTGATACAGTTCTCGCATTCTTTTTCACAATAAAATTTGTGTAAATAGGAACTGTTATCACATTCAACTAAGCCACCTAATAAGTGGTGATAAACACAATACACATGAGCACTGATGATGAAAGTGTTGCGGCTTTCGAAAACAGCTGTCCGGCTCTGCTGTGTAAGTTGATTAAAACTGATCTTGACATTCCTTTGTGCCTTGGAATATTTATCATGTCTTTCTGAGATTTAAAAACAAATTTCAAACAATTAGCTTATGAATCTTAATTCAATTTATTATAGCAATATAAATGTTCGTGAAAATACTTACTACATTCAATTCTTTTTTTTCTTTTTTTGAAAAGAATCGATTCAAAATTTAGCTAATTCGTAATGAATTGATATAAAAAAGAATGATTCATTTACAACTCTGATACATATATACATATATATGCATACTAGAGTAACCCTGACCGCGTTGCTGGACAATACAATAACATACGTTTACGTCTTTGCATTAAAAATTAAATTTTCTAAAAAGAATAGACATTTTCCTGATTGTTGAATAATTTTTTAAATCTTTTTTTTTGAAGCAAAAGATTTCAATTTTGACTGAAAGAAATTAAAATGTCAATGCTTGCACTGTAAACTTAAATGACAATCAATAAACACACAGAAATTGAATAAGTCAAATGACGCGAGCAAGTGTAGCATTGTAGCGACAAAATGTAATTCTCATAAAAAACAAGTAAAAGTGCTATATTCGGCTGTGCCGAATCTTAAATACCCTTCACAGATTTAATTCTTTTTTCTTTCTTGCTTAAACCGAAAGTAGCTTTATTTAAAAAATAATAAAAAAAAAAACAAAATGATGTTATCAGTTACTTTTATATTGTTACGTTTTTAGACCTTTTCGTAAAAACGCTTTTTACTTATCCTTCAAGGATTCGTTTAATTGCATCAAATTAAAAACACAGATAATTAATTTTAGATATATAATGCAGCAACACTTTATTTACTTCTTAATTAACGCGAGTATTTGTACTACTAAACACTTAGCGAAGTTAACACGTCTAGATTTAAAATCACACTCAACCCGCTGATCTCTGGCAGCGACTTTATATAGCAAAGTGAAGCCGCCTGGTAACTTCGTGAAGCATCTGGTCATGGTTGTTGTTGGTTGTGCTTTACTTAACATGTAGCTATATACGTGTGTTTGTATATATGACAATGCTGGCTTGTGTGTTTTGTTTATTCTAACTATGTGTGGTTGTATGTATGAGTGTTCTGTGTTTGCGTAGTTTTGTTTCTTCTCGTGCTTTGTGTGTATGTGGCTGTGTATATTTGTGGGTATGTTGCTGTGTATATTTGTGTACATGCTTAGCTTATACTTGCGTACAAGATCATTAAGAATAAATCATCATATCTTAGCATTGATGTTGCTAGGTTTTTCGTTGTTGTTATTTACACTTATTATTGCACAGCCTCGAATGATATTGTATATTCTCGACGATGTATCCGTAATATTCCGTTAATTCAAATATTATCTGCATTGTGTTGACCAGGGTTGTAACATTTTGACAACTTGAGATGAGTTGGCAGTGCTGCCAAGTACATATAGCCACATTGTTGTTATATATGAATCTATTTTTAAACTTTGTAACACTGCCGCCCACTTAAGCCTGTTCGACCCGAATAGGCATACAATCACCTCTTATATAGTGCGCCAATCGTTCGAGATGTAATATCTTCATTTTCGACCTTGGGCTATTGTGCTTCTGTATCCGGTAAACAACGTTATTCACTCTCTTAATCACTTTATACGGGCCATCCCAGGGACAATCCTTTCTTCCGTTGTGGGTTATAAAGTAGAACCAATTGACCTTCCATAAATCCCTCCGAATTTACTGCGCGGTCATATCTAGCTTTCATCTTGCCACTGACCATCTTGATTCCATTACGTGCGAACTCTTGCAGTTCGTTTAAATTCTCCTGCTCTTGAGACGTAGTGGCTCCTTCTTCTACAGCTGGCTTAACACCAAATTCCAAGTCACCAGGCAGTTTTAATTCCGTCCCGAAGATAATATTAGATAAAATTTGAGAATGTGCTCGTCCCAATCCCTCTGATGGTTGCTTACCACTTTTCGCAGGTACTCTTCTAAGGTGCGATTGAACCTCTCCACCATGCCATCAGACTGTGGATGCAACGGCGTCGTTCTGGTTTTCTTTATCCCATATAGTTCGCACATTTCCCTGAATATGGCAGACTCGAAATTCCTTCCTTGGTCGGAATGTAATTCTATTGGGACACCATAGCGACATACCCAGTTGTTGACGAATGCATTTACAACTGTCTTTGCTTCTTGGTTAGGTATAGCATATACCTCTGGTCATTTACTGAAATAGTCCATTACCACGAGAACATAACGATTTCCAGCTTCAGTGACGGGAAAAGGACCTGCTACATCCATTGCGATCCGCTCGAATGGTGCTCCTGAGTTGTATTGCTGTAGCTGTCCCCGGCTTCTTCTTACTGGGCCTTTGCACTGTGGGCAGTTTGCTATCCAGTCGGCTACGGCTTGTTGACATCCAACCCAATAAAAACGCTGCTTCAGTTTCTCAAGTGTTTTTGTTACTCCAAGATGACCGCCACTTGGTCCATTGTGAAATTCTTGCAAAACATTACTTATCTTGGAGCTTGGCACAACTATTAAATTTGAAGTTGTTCTGCCATCTACACTTTCCCATACGCGGTATAGGCACCCTTTTATTACCTTGAGGCTGTTCCACTGAGCACAATAAGATTTGGCAAATAAGCTCTCAACCGAAATTTCATTCCGGGACGGTCTTCTGTCCTCCTCTTTGGCTGCTATAATTTTCCCCAGTATACTGTCGTCCCTCTGTGCCGCTGTCCAGTCTTCATCAGAGCTGATGTGCGTTAGCCGAACATCAACAACGCCTTCCTTTGGTTCGGTTTTAACGCAATGTTTACACTCTAAACAGCAGGGTCTTCTTGAAAGAGCATCCGAATTGGTATGTTTTGTGCCCCTTCTATGCTCAATACTGAAGTTATAGCTCTGCAGGCGCTCAATCCACCTTGCCAGTTGCCCTCTAGGATTTTTAAACTGCAGTAGCCATCTCAGTGTAGAATTGTCGGTCCTTAATGTAAAGTGTTGACCATACAGGTACTTTTGATCATGTTTAATGCATTCCAATACTGCCAGAAGCTCACATCGTGTCACACAGTAGTTCCTCTCAGGTTTTGGGAGTACACGGCTATAGTATCCTATGACTTTCTCAGTGCCATTAACTACTTGGGATAGCACGCCCCCTATGCCATAGCCGCTCGCATCAGTATCGAGCACAAATTTTTCTCCAGCTATGGGACACGCTACTACTGGTGACGTACACAACAATCCTTTTAGTTTCTGGAATGCCTTTTCCTGCGGCTCACCCCAATGGTATGGTCTCGACTTCTTTGTCAGCTCATGCAGGCTTGCAGCTACACTGGCAAAGTTTGGCACAAAGCGTCTGTAGTATGTACAAAGGCCCAAAAAGCTGCGCAATTCATGAAGATTTTTAGGTTGATGCCAGTCCCTTACTGCTTCTATTTTTTCTTCATCTGTTGAGATTCCGTCTGCTGTAACACGATGCCCCAAATACTTTACTTCTTTTTGGAACAATGCACATTTTTTCAGGCTGAGTTTCCATCCGTTGAAGAACTTCTGCCATGTTTTTGAGGTGTTCATCAAAAGTTTTCCCCATCACGATTATGTCACGCTGAAGGCAGTTTTCTCCTTGTCTTTCTCTGCAATCTCCACTTGCCTATATCCGCTTCGCAAGTCTAGCATAGAGAACCATCTCGTACCAGCTAGCGTGTCCAAAGTGTCATCGATTCTGGGGAGCGGATAGCTGTCCTTCTTGGTTATGTCATTGAGCTTCCTGTAGTCTACGCAGAATCTAGTACTGCCATCTTTCTTTTTAACTAAGACTACAGGCGAACTCCAATGACCAGAAGATGGCTCAATTACGCCTCCACGCTCCATTTCGCTTACAAGCTCTTTGACTTCATCTCGCTTTTCTAGGGCTATACTTTGGGTGGCTTCTTAATCGGCCTAGCTTCGCCTGTATTAATTTCATGTTTAACCAATGCAGTTCTACCCTGGCTTTGGTTTCCAATGACGAAGATACTGAGATGCCTTTTTAGCAACTGTTTGGCTTTATTTCTATCTGTCGCTGACAGTCCTGCTACCCATTTTCTTACGTATTCCTCAAATTGTTCACGTTCTTTTGCAGACAAATTGGTAGGCTCTATCTTCTTCTCGCAGTTTTGCTGTTATAAGCTGGTTCTACAACACATAACCGATTGTCCTCACAATCTCCTTTAATACGCGCCCATATGACTGTTTCAGACTGTGGAGATAACGTGTGAATCTCAATAGCAAATAGTTTTGTTTCTTGGGGTTTGCTGTTATATCCAACATCAAGGGGTATTTCCACATTACGCCAAATCATCAGCTGTCTATGGTAAGCTTTAGGTTAACGGGGACTCTTGTGCTGTTGTTTGGTTTTCTGTTTCTTGGTGGCGAAACAGATGTACCTCTTTTTCTTGGTGCTTTGCAGCTGCGCTGAAAATTACCGATTTTTCCGCAGTTAAAGCATTTAGGCTTTTCTTTGGTAGCACTTTCCGCCAACAGTTGTCGCATTGCCTCCTTAACACTGGCAACTAGGTTATTATCATTCTCTGACAAAACCTCCACATTCCGCACCTTACATATCTCTGGCTTGAAAACCATCCTTGCAGTCTCTTGAGCCAGCGCAATAGTTTCGGCGAAAGTGGATTTTTGGGTAGCGCACACAGTCAGTTGAATATCAGAGTCGCGAATGCTGTTAACGAACGCCTCAGTTTTAAAGTGGTCCAGGAACTAGTGACTCTCCTGGATATGTGAGCTGCACTAAACGCTCGATTTCCATTGCGAAATCTTGTAGAGACTTGTTAGGTTTCTGAACTCTACATCGCTATTCCATTCTGTATAAATCGCGCTTGTGCTCATCACCATGCTTGCGCTGCAATGCTGCCATTATTTTTCTATAGTTGTTTCTGCTGCTTAGTGGCACGGTCTCAAGTACCTCAGCGGCTGTACCTTTTAAGGCCAAAATCAACTCTATGGCCTCCTCTTTAGTATGCCATCCATTTCTACTAGCAGCCGTCTCAAACTGGAATTTGAAGATGCCCAATAGTGCGCTGCCGTAAAGCATGGTGTTTTATTCGCGCAGAAATCCCTGCAGCTGCTCGTACTGGCCCCCACTACACTCCAGGTTATGCATTTTGTCCTCTAGAGCATGCAATTTCTCTTCAAACTATTTTGCCGCTTTCTAGATGTTGGATTGTATCTGCCAGCTCTGATAATTTATTCACAATAGAATCCACCCTTCTATTAACGGCCTCAGAAACCTCTACCAGAGTCACGTTCGTTGCTCTATTTGACTCCTGTATTTCGACTACAAGCTTTTCAGTGCTGATCCTTGATGCTTTCTGCATCTGCTTAGAGTTCTGTTGTATTTCAGTTATTTCGGCTACAAGCTTTTCAGGGCTGATCTTTGATGTAGTTTGTATATCACTGATACCTTTTATCTGGATCATCATAGCAGCGAACATTGAATTTATGTCCATGCTGCTGGTCGTAGCAAGAGGACATACCTCTACATCGTCTTTGTCTTCAAACTCGTATGTCCCGATGTCCATGCCAAGATTCTTAAACTCATCTATCAGTCTCTTCTGCAGTTCCGTCTTGTTACCTGCTGTAGGCAATTCCCGCTTACTAAGCTCCTTTTTTAGCTGCTCAACTCTTAGCTCAGCAAATTTCATGATTATTTATTGTAATTATTTTATTTAATGTCCTTCTTTGTTGCTTAAATTGCAATGTCCTTTTAATTATTTTTGCAATTCCACTTCTGACACTAATTGTTACGTTTTTAGACGTTTTCGTAATAACGCTTTTTACTTATCCTTCAAGGATTCGTTTAATTGCATCAAATTAAAAACACAGATAATTAATTTTAGATATATAATGCAGCAACACTTTATTTACTTCTTAATTAACGCGAGTATTTGTACTACTAAACACTTAGCGATGTTAACACGTCTAGATTTAAAATCACACTCAACCCGCTGATCTCTGGCAGCGACTTTATATAGCAAAGTGAAGCCGTCTGGTAACTTCGTGAAGCATCTGGTCATGGTTGTTGTTGGTTGTGCTTTACTTAACATGTAGCTATATACGTGTGTTTGTATATATGACAATGCTGTCTTGTGTGTTTTGTTTATTCCAAGGCAAATTCATAACAGGTAGCCTCGACAGCTGTTTTAAGAATTTTTTGCTACTTTGCTCTGATCAGCTTCGACTGTCAAAGTATATTTACTAGTCTTCTTCTTTCCTTGAAGAAAATTTTTAATTTCTGACTAGAAGAATAATAGTGTTTGTGTAAAAGTATTTGCATAAAGTGTTGAATGAGAAACTTTTCCTTAAGAGATAACTTCAGTTTGTTTTGGTTATTTAAATTACTCGTAACAGTAATTTTTATTTTCTTTGACTTTTCCTTGGTTTTAAATTTAGCTCTTAGTTTAAGCATTTTTCTAATAACATATTTATTTTTCAATCACTATCAGTAGATTATAGTGGCTCTAGTTCTTCTGTAAAGTGAGCTTAATTGCATAATCTTTTGTTTGTAAATAGAAATGTGTGGCGTTTTTATTATTTTATAAATAATTTAGCTTCGAATCTTTCTTGGGCACGTAGAAGATCTTTCTTGATTTCAATGAAGACGACTTGTGTCTCTTAATGTAATAAGAAATGATGGTCAAGAATGTCATGATACCTATAACTTTAATAATCATATTCTTGTGAACATCATGTTCTGGTTCTGAGGTCCATTTAAGAAAAGCAGCTACATCCTTAGCCAATTGACTTTGAGTAGGTGGGGTGCCATCTTCATATTCAATAACCTTAAGACAAATGAAATGGTAACTACAATATTGGTTTATTATGAAATATTACTAACCTCAACGTAGAGCACTTGGGCCATACCAATTGTACCACCTGCGAAATAGTGGTTAAAATATTGACCTTCAAGCAGTTGTACACCAGCTAGTGCGTCAAAGTACCCGGTAAGTAAGGAGAAGATGTAGTCTTCCCCACTTTTACGGGCTGAAACAATGTAACTTAAGTCAGGTGGATAGGTACCATTATTAGCAGCACGGGCAGCCTCTTCGTTGGGGTACGGAGAGGGGAAGTAATCCGACAATTTACCGGGACGATCAAAATATCTACCAGCATCATCTGAACCGCCACGAACCTGGTAAATAAGCAACAGTTCAAATTTGTTAAATACTTACATATATATGAACATACAATATTTTTACCATAATTCCCTCAGCTTCGGCTTCAGTATGGGTTACACCAATTAGATTGTGGTAGGCAATATATTTCATAGAGTGGCAGGCACTTTCTCAAATGTGGTGTATCGTCTTGCGTACAAAATGTAATCGATCTTCCCGGTCTTTCTGCTCTTGTAACTTCTGATATTAATTTAAACGTTTGCGCATCGTTAACCATTAGAAACTCTCTAAGGTCCTCATTAGAATCATCATGTCCCATATCTTGCTTAGTGTCGTATTCCTCGGATTTAACAGCCTCCTGAGTGCTTTGCTGGAGGAAAAACTGGACATTTTCTAATTAATTCGCTATTCATGTTAAGAACTCCTACCTTTTTTCGTTCTGCTAGTAAACTTTACGCCTCTTGTCAGTTGCCTAAAAAAGTTATGAGCAAGGCGTTATGAGCATCTACTTTTAATTAATGGATAATATTTTAAATAAAAATTAATAATTGTTTAGCACGTGCTGATGTGATAAAATATAAGCAACTCCATGCAACTCAATTCATTCACAAATGTCAAAATACTAATTTGACATACGAAACTGTTTGACAGTGGTTTATTCTAACTATGTGTGGTTGTATGTATGAGTGTTCTGTGTTTGCGTAGTTTTGTTTCTTCTCGTGCTTTGTGTGGATGTGGCTGTGTATATTTGTGGGTATGTTGCTGTGTATATTTGTGTACATGCTTAGCTTTTATTAGCAGCGAATACTTGCGTACAAGATCATTAAGAATAAATCATCATATCTTAGCATTGATGTTGCTAGGTTTTTCGTTGTTGTTATTTACACTTCTTATTGCACAGCCTCGAATGATATTGTATATTCTCGACGATGTATCCGGAATATTCCATTTCCGTTAATTCAAATATTATCTGCATTGTGTTGACCAGGGCTGTAACATTTTGACAACTTGAGATGAGTTGGCAGTGCTGCCAAGTACATATAGCCACATTGTTGTTATATTTGAATCTATTTTTAAACTTTGTAACAATATATAAGACAACGTTTAAATTTTTTGGTTAGGAAGCTAAATGTTTGACTCTTCTTACTTCTAATACCTCTGAATGTCTTTTTAAAATATTAAATATGTTTAATTAGCAAACAAAAAGAAAAAATCCGTTTCATGTACCCCAAAAGGTTCTAATTGTCCAACCGTAGAATAATCTCTTAGATATTTTTGGTTTTTAATACCAATTTATTTCTTCCTGATATATAAAGTAGGTATAATTCATCTTAAAAATCAAAAATAACAAGTTATATGTTTACTTTTATGAATCAGAAAATGTCGATATTCCAACCCTGAATTTGAATTTTTAACTGTTTTGATTTTTAATACCAATTTAACTCTTCCCGAAGTATAAAAAAAATTTCATTCACACACAACCAAAATAAGGAACTTATATGGCTACTTTTATGTATTAAAAAATTTCGATTTTCCAACCCTGGAACCGAATTTTTAATACCAAATTAATTCTTCCTGAAGTATAAAATAGGTTTAATTCACTAAAAAAAACTAAATTTGGAATTTATGTGGGTACTTTTATGTACCAGAAATATTTCGATTTTCTAACTCTGGAAGCGTATTTTTATTTTTTTACCAATGCAATTCTTAGTGAATTTTTAAATTTTTGGTCACTTTTATGTACCATAAAATATTTTAATATTGAGGTTCATGCAACTCTTAATAATGAGGCTTATTTAAGAAAAACTTAAAATTTGTAACTGTGACGAGCAAAATTTGTTGTACGCGTTTTTGTGTCAATCGAACCATCCTTTATTTTTAGAGTTATTATATTATTGAATTATAAAGAGATTTTGTTTGAACGAATTAGATTTATTTTTTATGAGGAATGAATTAGAGTTATTTTTGAACCGAATTGTGTTTAGTTTATATTATGGACATAATCCAATTTATTTACGCACCGTGAAGTCGCCGTTAAGTTAAATTGATAAATTCTTTCATACCATGTAACTACATACGTACATATGTGCAAGCTATGTATTACGCACTCTAGTTGATTATTAATTTTTGCAATATTTGATACCGGTTTTCCTTACAAAACAAGAAAAAGAAACCAAAAACTCTGTTCTAGCTGCTGTACGTATATCGTGCATAAATATATACACATATACGTACGTACATGCCGGTTTGCATAAACATGCACACCGCTTGCTGCAGCCGACGCGATCATAGTGTTTGCATGCATTTACATACAATCATACATACATATGTACGTATGACATTGGAAGAATTTTTGTGTTGATCTTATTATTGATTTTCTGAATTTTGTAAAATATTTTGTTTGCTCTATATATTTACCAACGGTTCTTTATAATTGTTATAGTTGTTAAATTTATATACCAAACATTGTAATATTTTATGGCACCCATACACGCATGACAGTGCTCATGTGTGTCTGCTGTGCACAAGTATAAAAGGCGCACTTTGTTGAACAATGATCAGTTCCTGAGCAGCCGGCGAGGAGGTAAGTCAATTTCACGTTAAATACTTTAGTAGTCTTAGCGTATAGTAGCACCATACAATCTCGGTTGGTTTCATTCTACGGAGAAAACCGCATCGGAGTTTGTTTACCACCAGGAGGGTCTCCTAACTGGTACGCCAACTCCAGGACAGTGGTACTCTGAAACCGTGAAGTGTGTGAGGGAGGAACTGCGATCGATAGAATGGTATGTTCAATCGGCGGGGACGTTCTTTTCTCACTCACTGAACTCGCTTGAGTGCATTGTTAGCACCTACCCCGAAGCTAAGACTCCTGTGTTGACGACGATTGGTGGGAACCACTCCTGCGGAAAGGTGACGTTCTATTAGGAGCGTTCTCCCCACTCGCCTGCCAGTTGAGCACCTGCCCACCGGCCACCTCGTTTTCCTGACTCCTCGCCACGCCACTGCACATTGTTTCGCCGTCGGTAAACCGTTTGGGAATTGTAATAAATCGGTTCTGTCAGCCAACGAAAAGCACCAGTGTTTTCCTACTGCCCCCATAAAAAGAAATTGTTGTACGACCCTGGACGCCGCTGAGCCCTACCCCAGCAACCAGCGGAAACGTGTCGTTACATTGGCGCCCGAGCAGGGACAGTAGGATTTATTTTAAATAAATAAAAAAAAAAAATAAACAGAAAATACTGTGCTAAAATAAAAACCGGATCGTTCGTGCTAAATAAATTGTGGTAAATCTTTGGAGGGTAAAAACAATTAAACAAAAAATTTTTAATACAAATAACAGTGATCAACGGAAAAAAACCATATAATAATTATACATGGAAAAGGTGAGAATGCTGAAAACGTCGTGGATCTATGCTCGCAAGAAGGATGAGCTATCCACCTATCTGGCCCAATTCCAACAAGACGCCACGGGAAGCGTGGAGGAACTCTGTAAACGGTTCAGCCACTTCATCACTGCAGCCCCTGACGTCAGCACCACAGAGAAGCTATTGGCCCTCCAACAGGAGCACGAAGCGGCTGCCCAGACACCAACCCTAAACCTCCCAACACCAGTGTGGTCTGCTCCCGTACCCCCGGCTCAGAAGGTAGTACCAACCATGGAATCCGATACCGCCAACCTCATCATGGTCGTCGAATTCGTGCGGAAATGGGATCTCAAGTACGATAGGGGTAAAGATCCCGTGGAATTCATAGAGAGAGTGGAGGAATTAGCGGGTATGTACGGTATCGATTTGGTGCAAGTGTTAAGGGTCCTGGCCGAATGTTTCCGGGAAAAGGCCCTAGTGTGGTATCGCAATAACAATAAAAACTGGCAAGAATGGCACGCCTTCAAGACCGATTTCTTTAAGTTTTTCCTCCCTTCCCGCCATTTCGAAAAGTTGGAGGACGAGATTCGCAAGCGCACGCAATGCGCGCGCGAACCCTTCAAAGATTATGTTCTGGCGCTACAAGGCCTCATGCAGCATGTCAACCTATCAGCAGAACAGAAACTTGAGCGGATTTTTCGGAATGCGCTACCCGATTACCAATGGTACATCCGCCGACGTGACTTCAGCACGCTGGATGATCTCATCGACCTTGCCGACGAACTGGAAAGTATCCCTACCACTGCCCATCACGGTAGAGGAGAGCACCACCGATTGATGGTAGATAAATCTACCTCTCGAGTGCGTGCCCGCCGGAAGCCAAGGAAAACGATGAGTAAGAAGAAACCTACGAATCAGACGCAACTGGTATGGGAGGAAAATAAAGTGCGAGCGACGGTCATGATTGAGGACCAACTAATCGCTACGACATTAGACACCGGAGCAACAAGGAGCTTTATCCACCCGGCGCTCGTGCGAAAGCTCATTAAGCAACCCAGGTACGTTCCAACCCAGGTGGACGTCATACTGGCTGATGGTTCCAAGGCGCTCATCTACCGCTACCTGAGAATCAAAGTGACCTTGGGGCGGAAAACGGAGGACTGCGAGTTCCTAGTTATGGAAAAGGCCACAGAGGATATAATATTAGGCCTAGATTTCCTCCGCACCTTCGATACGACCATAAGCTGCGCCGGACTGGTGGTTCACAGCCGAAATAGAGAGCTGGAGCCGCACGCCTTTGCGTATCTCGATGATATCATCGTTATCAGCAACTCGGTGGAAGAACACCTGCGACACTTGGAGGAGGTCTTCCGGCGCCTACGCGTCGCCAAACTACGCATCAACCCGCAGAAATGCAAGTTTTTTGCTGCGGAAACTAAGTATCTAGGGCACGTGGTGACTAAAGACGGCATCAAAACCGACCCGTACAAAGTCGCGGCCATAGCGGACATGAAACCGCCTACCAATGTTACCGAAGTGCGGCGATTCCTGGGGGTCACTTCATGGTACCGGCGTTTTGTTCCTGAATTCGCTTCTCTCACCCACCCCCTCACAATGATATTAAAAAAGGCACGGCATTGGAAGTGGGGCAACGAGCAGCAACAGGCGTTCGAAAGCCTCAAAGCGAAATTAACCCAAGCCCCTGTGTTAACCTGCCCAGACTTTTCGCAATCGTTCAAGCTACAAACGGATGCCAGTGACAGTGACCTAGACGCAGTCCTGACCCAACAAAACGATGGCCAGGAACACGTGATAGCATACGCCAGCCGGCATTTGAACAAGGCCGAGAAAAACTATTCGGCCACCGAGAAAGAATGTCTCGCCATCCTATGGGGTATACGGAAAATGCGCCCTTACCTAGAGGGATACGCATTCGAAGTCATCACGGACCACCTGTCTTTGAAATGGTTGAACGCCATCGACAATCCAACTGGCAGATTCAACAGTATAATTTCACCGTCACCTATAGAAAAGGTAAACATAATGTCGTGGCAGACGCTTTGTCACGACAACCAGTGGAGTTGGCTCACATAGCACATGTACCAGCCACCAAATCCTGCCCGTGGTTAGAAAAGCTGACCGCCGATGTTATAAGAGAACCCACGAAGTTCACTGACTATGCAGTAATCAACAGTCAACTCTATCGGCATGACCCTCGCAAAGGGTCCGACGGAAGTACTCCCTGGAAGCTGTGTGTTGGCAGCCCATTACGCGCCCAGGTCCTTCAAGAGGCTCATGACCAACCCACTGGGGGCCACCTCGGCGTCAAAAAGACCGTTCAACGAGTCGCCACTCGATATTACTGGCCTAAGATGGCACGGGACGTAACCCGCTATGTCCGACAGTGTGATACGTGTCAGCGGTACAAGATAGACCAGCGAAAACCAGCAGGACAGATGTTGACAAGGGTACCCGAGGAGCCATGGGCCATGGTGTGTGCCGATTACGTCGGGCCCGGAGAGCCACGGCTGAGGGAGTCATCAAGGCCTTTCGAGAGCGAATCGTGGCCCGGTATGGGGTTCCAAAAGTACTACGCACTGACAACGGCAGCCAGTTCTCATCATCCGCGCTCAGGATATACCTAGCGGATTTAGGGGTCAAACAGCAGTTCACTGCCCCATACACTCCACAAGAGAACCCCACTGAACGCGCAAATTGCACCATCAAGCAGATGATTGCCAAATACTCCGGCGCCAGTCAAAACCGCTGGGACGAAGTCCTTCCGGAAATCATTTTGGCCCTCAACACCGCCAGATCCGAGTCAACAGGTTACTCGCCCGCCTATCTCACGCAAGGCCGAGAGCCCAGACTGCCGAATGCTGTGTACGACCAAGTGACCATCGGAACAGGAGCCAAGGTCTTAAAACCGGATGATCGCGCTTAGGAAATGAAGGAGATATTTTAGACTGTGCGAACGAACTTAGCCAAAGCAGCCAAGAGGCAACAACATTATTATAACCTGCGACGTCGCCAGTGGCAGCCGCAAGTGGGAGAACAACTCCTCGTGCGACAGCACCCCCTCTCACGAGCAGTGGAAAATTTCTCCGCCAAACTAGCACCGAGATACGGGGGCCCTTTCGTCATTCGAGGGTTCGTGTCGCCCGTTATCGTAGAGGTCTCCGAGCTAGCAACCAATAAAACACGTACCGCGCACTTGAACGACGTGAAGCCTTACGTCGCCCCCCAACACTAATCTAGTTTCCTTTTCCTCTCTTCCTTTCCGTAGCAACGCCAAGCACGCAACGCCAATAAGCAAACTTCAACACCCAGAAAACAAAACAGCGCCAAGATGAATCCAAACCGGAAGTTCGAGGAGTCGCGCCAAAAGTTTCAGAAGGGGATTGAACGTGAGAAGGCCAAGATGAAGAAGACGATTTTCCTTGACGAAAGCGAGACCCCTGTCCACAAGCAAGGTAAACGTGGGAGACCTGCACCGCACCCCGCGCCAACGGTCCGAAATTTTCGGATGACTACACAGCCAACCATGCCACGGCAAAACATGCCAAAGCCAAGCATGCCACGTCAAAACGTGTCAAAGTCAAACATGCCACGTGAAAATATGCCGACACCAAACATGCCACATCGAAACCTGCCGAAGCCAAACATGTCACGTCGAAACATGCCGACGCCAGGCACACTCCGTCCCAGCTCGCCATAGCAAAACCGACCGGGAGCCAGCTCGTCATCCCCCGGAATGTTTCAACGACGCCGGTCGTGCCCAAGCCGACCACGCCCACCGCCGCGAGCCAACCGTCAAACAGTGACTGGAGAAAAAGTGAAAGTGCCACCTCCATCGCCACTCAGCGAGGAAGAGGCGCCACCACCACCACCATTGATCAGAGAGGAAGTGCTATCTCCACCGTTCCTAATTGAGGAAGACGTGATGTTTTCCCCGCGGCCAAGTGAAGATGAAGTACCACCACCACCGCCGAAACTCACCGAAAACCCTCCTAGACCTCCAACCCAGTGGAGGGTACGGGATTCGTCACCAGATTTCCTGGACGATGTGGTGATCGAGCTAGACGACAGCCAAGATGAATTCCTCGGCGAAGCTGCTAACTGGTCGAGGAACTACGACGCGCACTCTATGGGCACACAGACAGATCCGTAAATACGCGCCCACCAACACCGCCCTCACCGAACCCCTCGCTCGATAGCGACTATATGCCAACCCCACCGCGCCGCAAAGGGTTCGGACTCGTGGATGTTGCCGATACACAATACCCGTATATGGGGCATCAGTGTTATGAGCGGGTGATCCGCGTCCGGTTCCTAGTACCCGGAACCAAATCACGCCCGGAGTTACCACGTCCGGGCATAGAATATCGGGCCGCCATCACCCCCCGACCAAAGTTCAACCGTTCAGTCCACACGATATCGCCCAGCACCTCACCAGGCTGGGATAACGGCAGCCCAGCCAGCAGGATCCCAACCACCCCTGGGCGAAATTGGTTTAGCCCGCTGCGGAACGTTCACTCACCACCACTCACGCTCAGCGACACCCTCTCAATCACCGCCGAAGAAGAGTTCGACGTATTCTCCAACTTCGAGGCCGAGAGGAAATCAGTCACCAGTAGTGGCCAAATGGACGCCTTATCTGGCCAAGCGACCACCAGAGTAGCAGACGATCAGGGCCTTCGTAGTCGCAACATTGAAGTCCCGCTTGACCAAGTGCCGGCGGAGGTGCAGCAAATCATCCGGGAAAAGCTGCAAAAGCGGACAAAGCGCCAACCAACGCGGTTTTTGTCACATAGCAGCGGACGCACCTTCCGGACGGTTATCTCCCGTACGGGTATAATACGGGTCTCGGAATTGATGCCCTCATTTGCTCCCCGGCACGAGGAGGGGTAATATGACGAGCAAAAGTTGTTGTACGCGTTTTTGCGTCAATCGAACCATCATTTATTTTTAGAGTTATTATATTATTGAATTATAAAGAGATTTTGTTTGAACGAATTAGATTTATTTTTTATGAGGAATGAATTAGAGTTATTTTTGAACCGAATTGTGTTTAGTTTATATTATGGACATAATCCAATTTATTTACGCACCGTGAAGTCGCCGTTAATTCTTTCATACCATGTAACTACATACGTACATATGTGCAAGCTATGTATTACGCACTCTAGTTGATTATTAATTTTTGCAATATTTGATACCGGTTTTCCTTACAAAACAAGAAAAAGAAACCAAAAACTCTGTTCTAGCTGCTGTACGTATATCGTGCATAAATATATACACATATACGTACGTACATGCCGGTTTGCATAAACATGCACACCGCTTGCTGCAGCCGACGCGATCATAGTGTTTGCATGCATTTACATACAATCATACATACATATGTACGTATGACATTGTAAGAATTTTTGTGTTGATCTTATTATTGATTTTCTGAATTTTGTAAAATATTTTGTTTGCTCTATATATTTACCAACGGTTCTTTATAATTGTTATAGTTGTTAAATTTATATACCAAACATTGTAATATTTTATGGCACCCATACACGCATGACAGTGCTCATGTGTGTCTGCTGTGCACAAGTATAAAAGGCGGCACTTTGTTGAACAATGATCAGTTCCTGAGCAGCCGGCGAGGAGGTAAGTCAATTTCACGTTAAATACTTTAGTAGTCTTAGCGTATAGTAGCACCATACAATCTCGGTTGGTTTCATCCTACGGAGAAAACCGCATCGGAGTTTGTTTACCACCAGGAGGGTCTCCTAACTGGTACGCCAACTCCAGGACAGTGGTACTCTGAAACCGTGAAGTGTGTGAGGGAGGAACTGCGATCGATAGAATGGTATGTTCAATCGGCGGGGACGTTCTTTTCTCACTCACTGAACTCGCTTGAGTGCATTGTTAGCACCTACCCCGAAGCTAAGACTCCTGTGTTGACGACGATTGGTGGGAACCACTCCTGCGGAAAGGTGACGTTCTATTAGGAGCGTTCTCCCCACTCGCCTGCCAGTTGAGCACCTGGCCACCGCGTTTCCGGCCACCTCGTTTTCCTGACTCCTTGCCACGCCACTGCACATTGTTTCGCCGTCGGTAAACCGTTTGGGAATTGTAATAAATCGGTTCTGTCAGCCAACGAAAAGCACCAGTGTTTTCCTACTGCCCCCATAAAAAGAAATTGTTGTACGACCCTGGACGCCGCTGAGCCCTACCCCAGCAACTAGGGGAAACGTGTCGTTACAAACCATATTGGTCACTTTCATGTACTACAAAATATTGCAGTTATCCAACCCTGGAATCGAAATTTTGGTTTGTTTTAATATGTGATACCAATTTTGTTTTTCCTGAATTAAAAAATAGTTTTAATTGGTAAAAAACCGAGCTTAGTTGGCTTTTTGGTTACTTTTATGTATAAAAAAATTTTAATTTCCCACCCCTAGAAGCGAAATTTTAATTTTTAAAATTTTTTTTATCAATGCAAATCTTCATAAAGTATAAAGTGATTTTATTTAAGAAAAACTCAAAATTTATAACAATTTTGGTTATTACATGTACTACAAAATATTACATGAACCAAAAAAAACTTTATTTAATTTTTTTATTTTTTATCAATGCAGGTCTTCTTGAAGTATAAACTAGTTTTATTTAAGAAAAATTTAAATTTTTTAACAATTTTGACCACTTTCATGTACTACAAAATTATGCACTTGTCCAACCCTGGATTCGAAATTTTGATTTTTTTTTTTGAATTTTTGATACCAATTTTGTTCTTCCTAAATTATAAGACAGTTTTAAGTAGCAAAAAAAACACACAGTTGCCTGTTTGATTACTTTCACGTATAAAAAATGCAATTTCCCATCCTTGGAAGGAAAATTTGAATTAAACAAATTTTTTTTTGGTCAATGCAGATCTTCATGACCTATAAAGAGGTTTTGTTAAAGAAAAACTTGAAATTTTTAACAATTTTAGTTACTACAAAATACGGAACGGGCCAAAAAAAAAAATTTATTTCCCATCCCTGGAAAAAAGTTTGATTTTTTTAGTTTTTAATAGACCATTGAGGCTTCCCAAAGCACGAAATAGGTTTAATTTTAAATTTTGCGTCGAGAAATAGGTGTAAGCTCTGGAACCGTACATCGGATCTTTCTGAATTTCAATACCACTCTATTTAAGTTCATTTCCAATCCAACGGTCCAATAACGAAGTCTCTGGCTTTTCTGGGGGCTTGGGAAAAATTTCACGTACAGACACACGGACAGAATATATATACTTTATGGGGTCCTATATTGATATCGAACAAATTACACACGGAATGACAAACCTATATATACCCTTTCACTTTTTTGTGAAGGGTATAAAAATATACATTTTATATAGGGAAACCACACCATCATAAAAGTGCGCGTATGGCGCATATTCGTAGAAATTTTTCGGTGTTTTTTTTTATAAACCATCAGTGAAAGTAGACCTTTCCAACGAATGTACTCGTTTGAAAATCGGTTGAGTGGTTCTCGAGTTATGAAATCACGAACATAGGACAACTTATTTTTATATATATGGAAGATATAAACAACATTGGTGGATATAACACTTATAATAAAACCATTCCCAATCCCATTTATTTGTAAAAATGTTCTATACATAAAGATTGGTTCTTTAGACATGCCACATTAACATATACATAAAATGACGTATTTATATTTGTCTGGCAGCATGTGAAGAAACTGTGGTATCATTATAAACAGCGTTGCCGTTGAGATACTAAAGTATCACTTTTGACCCTTTGTATCATTTTAACAAACTGTATGAAAATGAGTTAAAGTTCCAATATTCCTCACGAAAGTTCTCAGTACACTTATCTCTTATATGTATATGTGTGTTGAATACATAGTCCGTACATTAGTTTTGTGACCGTACATATAAAAATTGCATTCGACTGTCATATTCCATGCATACCTACTTATTTTCATATAAAGTTTGACAATTGTGTAAAATGAAATGTGGATCAACTGCGAGTATGCCCTGATTTATGTATGTGTTTCGGCTTAAGGTTTGGCAGCAAAAAGCTCTTATATACAATAAAATTGTATGGACTGTTTTTTTATAGATTTCTATTTAATTTTGTAGTTTAGAGTGCCCCTCATATACATATAGGTTTATAAATAAATTTCATTTTGTGACAATATGTCAAATAAAAATTTCATAACAGTTTAATTTAGATTTTATTTTTTATTTTGCCTTATACTTTTCTTGTTATCCAATGGATTTCTAATTGTATAAAGGTGTAGAAAAATAAAATAGATTCATATCGAATATAATTTATTTGTTGGGTTAGTTTTGTATGAGCTTCAAAGCCTACTATGCTTATTCTGTTGTGATTTTTGAAAATAATTTGTAATTTACAAATTGTGAATTCTCAGAAGGTTTTCAGAAGTTTGTGCATAAGATAAGGAGTTTTCAACTTTGCAAAAATGTGATTAAAGTCTACTGATGATTTGGTAAAGCACCAATGAAATGCATATAGACATTGCTTGACCACCAACAAATAAATTCCATTGTTAAAATTGGTTTTTGTTTTGTTTTTAAATTGAAATAAATGTTATATTTTTGTTAATAAAAACTTGACCCTTTCTTATTTTAAAATACCCTTTTATTGACTCTTTGTTTTCTTAAATACCCTTTTTATGACAGTTGTTCGAAATTTTCAACGGCAATCCTGATTACAAATATGACAATAGCTATTATTAAAACCGCTCAGCTCTGAAGCAAAACCGCTCTGAAACAAATGAGTTCTGAAACAAAACCGCTCTAACACAAAAGCGCTCAGTAGTGATCTAAAATGATCTACTGTAGTGAGCACTCATTTCGCTCAGTTTGCTGAAACGTTCAATTGAACTAGCTCATAGCTCAGTGACACAACTCTAACATATATACATACATTTACATTGTATTTGAAGCAGCGAATCAACCTCATTTAACTAAACGGGGTTGGAAAAGTCTATACGTAATTGACGACATGGATGGTAATTGGATGGCAGCTTGACGACAGTTGCAGTCACAACTCCATTGGATATGGGTAGGCTCCGCTGGGCTGTACACAGCTTCGATCCGTTCAAATCTCCGGGACCAGATGGAATAATTCCAGCGGGTCTACAGAGAAATGCGGACATTGTCCTACCTTGGCTCACAGTAATTTACAGTGAATGCCTTAGGAGGGCATTTATACCTATATTTTGGCGTACGTGCAAGGTTGTCTTTATTCCGAAGGGGGGTAAGACGTCACTCACCAAGCCTAAAGATTTCAGACCGATAAGTCTTACTTATTTTTTACTCAAAACTTTAGAAAGGGTAATTGATATTCATCTGAGAATGACCATTCCGAATGAGCTTCTCTCCAAATCATAGCACGCCTACACTAAAGGCAAATCTGTGGAAACGGCACTACATTCTCTAGTGGGCCACACAGAAAAATCTCTTGAGTATAAGGAATTTACTATGGGGGCTTTTCTGGACATAGAAGGTGCTTTCAACTATGTCAACCCCGATTCCATCATCAATGGGATAGTAGCAGTAGGGATTGATGACAATTTATGCCGGTTTGTTAGAAGCTTACTAACTTTCAGGGTAGTCAGGGCCTCGATTGGGGATGCCACTGAGTATAGGGCAGTCTATCGGGGCACCCCAAAGGAAGGTGTTCTGTCACCTCTGTTGTGGAACCTGACCATTAATTCGCTTTTGCTAAGTCTAGAACGCAGACAGATTATGATGGTCGCGTTCGCGGATGACGTAGCGGTGGCGATATCGGGTAAGCACTTGGATACCATATCTCAGTGTATGGAGTCTGCGCTGGCTCTGCTGAGTAGGTGGAGTGTCAGCTGTGGGCTCGGCATCAACCCAGCCAAGCCTGAGTTGGTGCTCTTCACTAGGAGGTACAAGACCGATAGCTTTATACACCCAAAGCTTAACGGCAACTCCTTGAAACTATCTAAAACCGCCAAGTAGCTGGGTGTGATTCTGGATAGTAAGCTATCATGGAATCAGAACATACAGGCGAGAGCGGAAAGGGCCTTAGTGGCTATTTATACATGCAAAAGGGCAGTAGGCCTCAAATGGGGTATCAACCCTAAGGGGATCAATTGGATCCTTGAGGCTGTTATTAAACCAGTACTCTTTTACGGGGTATTGGTTTGGTGAAATGCGATGGACAAGCAGGCTCATCGCAGGACCTTTGAAAAAATCTTTCGGGTCGTAACGAGACTGATGACAGGCGCACTACGATCTACACCAACGGGAGCAATTTTTGCAATGCTAAATAGGCTCCCGGTTGACATTCTGGCCAGACCATTGGCGCTATTCTCTGCTTTCAGGTTGAATACAGTATGTCCATGGACTAGGAGTGACTATGGGCATGCTAGGATTTTAAGAGAGCACTCGGAAATCCATGCCAACATTGACTATTGTGTATCAAGACCCTTCTTTGGTGGATTTTTCCGTTCCATTGTCGTTGACAGGGCACAGGTGGACAGACTTTCCTTTCCCGAGGATTCAGTTAGAGTTTTCACTGACGGATCCAAAAGGGGAACAAGAACGGGCGGAGGCTTCTATGTGGAGAACTTCAATGTGAGATCTCCATTCCGGCTCCAAGACAGTTGTACTGTCTTGCAAGCCGAAATCTCTGCTATTACTCGGGCAGCGAGATGGCTAAGGTACTATAGGATATCGAATGATATCTTCATTGTTACCGATAGCAAAGTAGCCATCTCTGCTATTAGTGGTGTGTACAGTACATCAAAAGCTGTGGTCGAATGCCGACTGTCTATCAACGAGATAGCGAGGCATTCGAGGGTGACACTGGTTTGGGTGCCGGGACATTCTTGATGTCCAGGCACCATACTGCGGATGAGATTGCCAGACAAGGGACTGAAATGAACAGTTCAATGATCAGTCACTTCGCTGGCATTCCATTAGCGCGATGCAAGTTTCTGATTCAAAGCGAATCATACAAACTAGCTCAACTTAGGTGGGAAAGCGTGGCTAACTGTCTCGTGGCAAGAGCCACGTGGCCCCATTATTATTTGCGCAAAACACGCGACCTTCTCAAGTTTGACAAGGCGCGCATGCGTCAACTGTTGACTGTTCTGACAGGACACTGTAGCTTTAGGACTCATGCGAGGAGGATGGGTCTAATATACAACGACTATTGCAGAAGCTGCAATGATGAAGAGGAGGAAGAGACTGTCCTCCATCTTCTGTGTCAGTGTCCTGCCCTTGCAAATGCAAGGGCAGTGGCGCTGGACTCCCGATTCCTGTCAGACTTAGAATGCCTGGCAAACATGGAGCTTTCAGGGGTATCATCCTTCCTCAGGGGTACAGGATGGTTTGAAACGGCGGAGGACATCCCTTAGGAGGTCCTCTGCTTAAGGGACCGAATTGACGGACCGAAGTGGATTGTCCCGCCAAGGACAACAGCCCTCTAATCTAAGCTAACCATGGATGGTAATACACAATGCATGATCATGTTTTGAGTTTACAAAATTCTTATTATATAACAAGTAAAAGTGCTATATTCGGCTGTGCCGAATCTTAAATACCCTTCACAGATGTAATTCTTCTTTCTTTCTTTCTTGCCAAAATAGAAAGTAGGTTTAATTAAAAAATCAAAATGATGTTATCGGTTACTTTTATATTTAAGAAAACGTTTAAATTTTTCGGCTAGGAAACTAAATGTTTGGCTTTTCTTATATCTAATACCTATGAACGTCTTTCGAAAATATTATATATATATAATTTACAAACAAAACAAAAAATCCGTTAAATGTTCCCCAAAAAGTTCTAATTGTCCAACCGTAGAATCGTCTTTGGTTTTTAATGTTGTTGGTTTTTAATACCAGTTTACTTCTTTCTGATATATAAAGTAGGTATAATTCACCATAAAAATCAAACATAACAAATAAAATGGCGGCTTTTATGAATCAGAAAATGTCGATTCCCCAACCCTGGAACCGAATTTTTAACTTTTTAATACTAATTTAATTTTTTCTGATATATAAAATAGCTTTAATTCACTAAAAACACAAAATTTGGACTTTATGTATGTACCATTACGTACGAAAAATATTTCGATTTTCCAACTCTGGAAGCGAATTTTTATTTTTTTACCAATGCAATTCGTAGTGAGGTGTAATATAGTTTTACTTGACAAAAAAATTAATATATTTAAACTTTTTGGTCACTTTCACGTACCATAACATATATCATTTGTCCAAACCTGGAGTCGAAATTTTGATTTTTTAAGATTTTAATACCTATTTTGTTCTTCCTGAATTATAAAACAGCTTTAATTAGCAAAAAAAAAACAACGTCAATTGCCTTTTTGGTTACTTTTATGCAGAATAAATATATCAATTTTCCAACCCTGGAAACGAAATTTAAATATTTTTTAAATTTGAATTAAGATTCTATAGGCTAATTGTTCGAAATTTTAATTTAAATCTCAGAAAGACATGATAAATATTCCAAGGCACAAAGGCAAGTCAACATCAGTTTTATTCAACTTACACAGCAGAGCAGAACAGCTGTTTTCGAAAGACGCAACCCTTTCATCATCAGTGCTCATGTGTATTGTGTTTGTCACCACTTATTAGATGGCTTAGTTGAATGTGATAACAGTTCCTATTTACACAAATTTTATTGTGAAAAAGAATACGGGAACTGTATCAACTGATGTTAACATGTTATTGTTATAATACCCGTGTTACCGTTTGATTATTTTTCTTCATGTCCCATTTTTCTGAATTTTTTGTTCCATCATACCTAAGTCAAACTTTTTTGGTTTGAATTTTATACTTAAGTACATGTGAACGTTTTTTCCAATTTTTATTATTGGGTAGCTCAAGCCATAGCTTAAATTTGTATGTAGTAAGAATTTTTAACGAACATTTTATATTGCTATATTAAATTTGAATTAAGATTCTATAGGCTAATTGTTCGGAATTTTAATTTAAATCTCAGAAAGACATGATAAATATTCCAAGGCACAAAGGCAAGTCAACATCAGTTTTATTCAACTTACACAGCAGAGCAGAACAGCTGTTTTCGAAAGACGCAACCCTTTCATCATCAGTGCTCATGTGTATTGTGTTTGTCACCACTTATTAGGTGGCTTAGTTGAATGTGATAACAGTTCCTATTTACACAAATTTTATTGTGAAAAAGAATACGGGAACTGTATCAACCTGATGTTAACATGTTATTGTTATAATACCTGTGTTACCGTTTGATTATTTTTCTTCATGTCCCATTTTTCTGAATTTTTTGTTCCATCATACCTAAGTCAAACTTTTTTGGTTTGAATTTTATACTTAAGTACATGTGAACGTTTTTTCCAATTTTTATTATTGGGTAGCTCAAGCCATAGCTTAAATTTGTATGTAGTAAGAATTTTTAACGAACATTTTATATTGCTATATTAAATTTGAATTAAGATTCTATAGGCTAATTGTTCGAAATTTTAATTTAAATCTCAGAAAGACATGATAAATATTCCAAGGCACAAAGGCAAGTCAACATCAGTTTTATTCAACTTACACAGCAGAGCAGAACAGCTGTTTTCGAAAGACGCAACCCTTTCATCATCAGTGCTCATGTGTATTGTGTTTGTCACCACTTATTAGGTGGCTTAGTTGAATGTGATAACAGTTCCTATTTACACAAATTTTATTGTGAAAAAGAATACGGGAACTGTATCAACCTGATGTTAACATGTTATTGTTATAATACCCGTGTTACCGTTTGATTATTTTTCTTCATGTCCCATTTTTCTGAATTGTTTGTTCCATCATACCTAAGTCAAACTTTTTTGGTTTGAATTTTATACTTAAGTACATGTGAACGTTTTTTCCAATTTTTATTATTGGGTAGCTCAAGCCATAGCTTAAATTTGTATGTAGTAAGAATTTTTAACGAACATTTTATATTGCTATATTAAATTTGAATTAAGATTCTATAGGCTAATTGTTCGAAATTTTAATTTAAATCTCAGAAAGACATGATAAATATTCCAAGGCACAAAGGCAAGTCAACATCAGTTTTATTCAACTTACACAGCAGAGCAGAACAGCTGTTTTCGAAAGACGCAACCCTTTCATCATCAGTGCTCATGTGTATTGTGTTTGTCACCACTTATTAGGTGGCTTAGTTGAATGTGATAACAGTTCCGATTTACACAAATTTTATTGTGAAAAAGAATACGGGAACTGTATCAACCTGATGTTAACATGTTATTGTTATAATACCCGTGTTACCGTTTGATTATTTTTCTTCATGTCCCATTTTTCTGAATTTTTTGTTCCATCATACCTAAGTCAAACTTTTTTGGTTTGAATTTTATACTTAAGTACATGTGAACGTTTTTTCCAATTTTTATTATTGGGTAGCTCAAGCCATAGCTTAAATTTGTGTGTAGTAAGAATTTTTAACGAACATTTTATATTGCTATATTTAATTTGAATTAAGATTCTATAGGCTAATTGTTCGAAATTTTAATTTAAATCTCAGAAAGACATGATAAATATTCCAAGGCACAAAGGCAAGTCAACATCAGTTTTATTCAACTTACACAGCAGAGCAGAACAGCTGTTTTCGAAAGACGCAACCCTTTCATCATCAGTGCTCATGTGTATTGTGTTTGTCACCACTTATTAGGTGGCTTAGTTGAATGTGATAACAGTTCCTATTTACACAAATTTTATTGTGAAAAAGAATACGGGAACTGTATCAACCTGATGTTAACATGTTATTGTTGTAATACCCGTGTTACCGTTTGATTATTTTTCTTCATGTCCCATTTTTCTGAATTTTTTGTTCCATCATACCTAAGTCAAACTTTTTTGGTTTGAATTTTATACTTAAGTACATGTGAACGTTTTTTCCAATTTTTATTATTGGGTAGCTCAAGCCATAGCTTAAATTTGTATGTAGTAAGAATTTTTAACGAACATTTTATATTGCTATATTAAATTTGAATTAAGATTCTATAGGCTAATTGTTCGAAATTTTAATTTAAATCTCAGAAAGACATGATAAATATTCCAAGGCACAAAGGCAAGTCAACATCAGTTTTATTCAACTTACACAGCAGAGCAGAACAGCTGTTTTCGAAAGACGCAACCCTTTCATCATCAGTGCTCATGTGTATTGTGTTTGTCACCACTTATTAGGTGGCTTAGTTGAATGTGATAACAGTTCCTATTTACACAAATTTTATTGTGAAAAAGAATACGGGAACTGTATCAACCTGATGTTAACATGTTATTGTTATAATACCCGTGTTACCGTTTGATTATTTTTCTTCATGTCCCATTTTTCTGAATTTTTTGTTCCATCATACCTAAGTCAAAGTTAAATATTTTTTACCAATGCAACTTTTAATGAGGCATGGAATAGTTTTATTTAAGAAAAACTTAATATTTATAACCATATAGGTTATAAATATAGTTTTAATTACTAAAAAACAACGTCAATTGCCTTTTTGGTTACATATATGTTTAAAAAACATTTAAATTTCCCAACCTTGGAAGCGAAATTTAAATTTTCTTTATCAATGCAAATCTTCATGAGGTATAAAGTAGTTTTGTTTAAGAAAAACTCGAATTTTGCAACCATTTTGGTTATTACATGTACTACAAAATATTACATGTACCAAAAAAAATTTAATTTTTCCAACCCTATTGGTAGCTTTCATGTACCATAAAATATTGCACTTGTCCATCCCTGGATTCGAAAGTATATTTTTATTTTTGAATTTTTGATACCAATTTTGTTCTTCCTAAATTGTAAGACCGTTTTAGTTGGCAAAAAAAAGGACATCAATTGCCTGTTTGATTACTTGCATGTATAAAAAAAATTCAATTTCCCACCCCTGGAAGAAAATTTGAATTTAAAATTTTTGATTTTTTTAGCTAATGCAAATCTTCATGACGTATAAAGTGGTTTTGTTAAAGAAAAACTAGAAATTTTTAACAATTTTAGTTACTACATGTACTACAAAATACGGAATAGGCCGAAAAAAAAATTTTAATTTCCCATCCCTGGAAAAAAATTTTTATTTTTTTAGTTTTTAATAGACCATTGAGGCTCCCCAAAGCACGAATTGATTTTTGGTATAAATTTTGCGTCGAGAAATAGGTGTAAGCTTCCCAGCTCTGGAACCGTACTTCGGATCTTTCTGAATTTCAATAGCAGCCTATTTAAGTTCATTTCCAATCCAACGGTCCAAGAACGAAGTCTCTAGCTTTTCTTGGGGCTTGGGAAAACCGTACAGACGGACATCGCTCAATCGTCATGGCTATTCATAAGGATTCAGAATATATACTTTATGGGGTCCCATGTGCATATCGAAGAAATTACACACGGAATGACAAACCTATACATATATACCCTTTCACTCTTTTGTGAAGGGTATAAAAAGACATTATCTGACATGTCATGTGGAGTTCGAAAAAATTCAGGGGAGGGATCGCACTCTAATGTTGATTTCTTTTCTAAAAAAGAATGCTACATATTTTGCACTTTTCAATAAAAAATTACGATATTATGGCATTTGGAAATAGTGAATTTATTACAAATGAATGTACCATCTCTTGCGAAAAATTATTTTTATATTAAAAATGCGCTCAATCGTAGTTTTTTAAGAAAACAGTGATAAGATGTTAAATTTTTTTCAGAAAAGAAATCACCATAAAAGTTGCTATCCTCAAATTTTACATAACCGAAAAATATTTACCAAAAAGAAACTCATGGAGCCAATTCCCACTAGATTAATTTTTAGTCCGCTTAACTTTTGTTCTTTCCAAAACACGTTGGATTAATTCATCTGGCATAAAATTATATACGTATACACAGCTTTGTGTGTGTTAGTATATTTTTACACGAAGATGGATATCTAAAAACTAAAAAAAAAGTGTGTGTGTGTGAAAGTCACACACGGTAGAAGTGAAACCTGAAAAGTCCCTGATTAAAAAACTTATTGAAAAGTATTGAAAAAATTAATAGTCGTTTCATGTAAACTGTATATTTATAAGTACATAAAAAACGAATTAGAATTACTGAAAACAATTAAAATTTTATTATTTTCAATACTCTTCAATGAGTATTTTTATTTAATTTTATTTTCATAATTTTTCCGCCTATATTCACGATTCCTTCCAACTTTAGATTTTGGAATAATTGTAAAATTAATTTCTCAAAGAGATGAAAATGTTGACACAAATAAAAATTCATCAACAATCAACATACTAATACTAAAACTTTCTAATACGCAGGCGCAAACACATGCATTAAACACAGACTAACATAACACGTAGAACGCTCGAACCTGGAGCAAGATATACATAGATCAGTGATGTCAAATGCGATTGTGTTGGTGAGATCACTCTTATCTCTTACATTCCCAGCGGGAGAAATGTGCGGTTGCGAGGTCTAACTAATGGCCTTTTCTAAGAGTATCCTTTTATTTACCAACAATATCTTCTAAAGTTATATATTGCAGTTTCGTAACAAAAAACATTTTTTTTTGTTTGCGGATTTTAATTTATTGCGTTGTTTTGAGCAAATGTATTTCAAATAGGAAAATATATGTTCGCAAAGGTATGTTGAAGGGAAAAGCGACAAACATTTAAAGGATTTTTTTTTAATACAGGATATAGCGCACCGTCTAAATTTTTCCAGAACTCAATAATATTTTCCCTATCTGGAGGATTAAATTCTTTCCTAAGTATGATTAGTTTTTAAGCTGAACATTTGGTTAGAAACAATTTTTACAAAAAGCCTTACTTATGAAATCACTTAAAAGCTCCTTTAAGAAATTTTCGAAAAGATGTCCTACATACAGACGCTCCAACTTATTTCAATCCTCTTATACATATTGTATATATATTTATATAAATATTTTATTTCTGTTTAGAGGCCTCAAGACAGGACCTGGAAACGAAATTTTACTTTTAAAAATTTTTTTTATCAATGCAAATCTACATGAGGTATAAAGTAGTTTTGTTTGAGAAAAACTCAAATTTTGCAACCATTTTGGTTTTTACATGTACTACAAAATATTGCATGTACCAAAAAAACATTCATTTTGCCAACCCTGGAAGGGAAATTTTAATTTTTTGTTTTTTTATCAGTGTAACGCTTCGTGAGGTATAAAGTAATATTTTTTTAAGAAAAATTTAAAATGTTTAACCATTGTGGTCACTTTCATGTACTATTATATATTGCACTTGTCCAACCCTGGATTCGAAATTTTATTTTTTATTTTTGAATTTTTGATACCAATTTTGTTCTTCCTAAATTATAAAACAGTTTTAGTTAGCAAAAAAAAACAACATCAGTTGCCTGTTTGATTGTTTTCACGTATAAAAAAAATGAAATTTCCCACCCCTGGAAGCAAAATTTGAATTAAAAAAAATTTTTTTTGGCCAATGCAAATCTTAATGACGTATAAAGAGGTTTTGTTGAAAAAAAAACTTAAAATTTTTAACAATTTTAGTCACTACATGTACTACAATATACAGAATTCTATTTTCTGCAGGTTCCAACGTTACGGCAACATATTATTAAAGTCAAGTAAGCGTTTTCACAACTTGCCATATTACAGTTTGGATCAGCTGACACATTTACCTAACATTTACGATATCAACGTTCGGCTAAATGAGCCTTAAGAATACGTGTGATTGATCTCAACATGATTGTGCTATGAAACGCCCGTATCTGATATAGATATACTGTCTATCCCACTACACTGAGCATACATATGGACAATGTTTAGTATACGATGGTGGTGATGCTACGAAGAGTCGCACAAAGGGGAGACCGAGAACATCTAATGTGTTCTATCTCATTTTCTTGCCGTCTGAATCCTATACATTTATGTGTTTGTGTCTCTATGGCAGTGAAGTCAATTACGATTGTGTTGGTGAGATTACTCTTATCTCTAACATTCCCAGCGCGAGAAATGTACGGTTGCGAGGCCTAATTAATGAGCTTTTCATTTCATATTCATATAGAAACATCGCAGTCTACACGATTATTGTTAAATACAAAAGAAACAATTTTTCCAAAAAGCCTCACAATTATATTTTACTCTCGCAAAATAAAAGAGCGTAAGCGTACACGTGAGTTTTGTTTCCACAATTGTGTATGACGCGGATATCACTGCAGTATTGATTTTTTTTTCGTTTCATCGAGTTTGAAATCACATCGATTCTAAAGAAGTTTCACTTCGTAAATGCTCGGTAAAAACGAAAACACAGAACCTGCGTTTTCCTAAGTGTGTATGAATTAGTTTTGTTCTGCTAATGCGGGGTTCAAGCCGTTTGAAAAATTATGCCAACCAAAAACGAGTCTCTTCACCGAAAACGCCCACAAGCTGCCATGTTATACCAGCATAATTATTCTAGTGTGAATTGGCTCATAAGATATCTACGCCGCCCATTTGTCCCAGTGGTTTAGTTACCTGTAGACATCGTATTGCATAAAGCAATACGAAATTTGAAACTAACCGCTCCGGTTTATTTAACACTTCTTCTTATACCCGACAAAAGAAAATACTAATTATATATTGCATTTTATACCAAACAGACCCATGCTCATTTTAAAATTATAACTCAATTTGGAGGTTTTATAAACCCCAAATGATTTACATTAGTACTAAAATGTTGTATTGATCATATTAAAACATACTATTATTAAACTTTAAATTCATAACAATTTTTGTTCATAACATTACATTCTTTTTTATTTTTCTAGTATCAAACAAGAATTGAACTGGTCACCAATCCGCCATTTGCAGAATCAGTTGCTTCTGCCACCATAAGCGGTATAAAAAATATGGCTGTCTCTTCGGGTACAAATCAAAATAAGACCAGTACGACCAATGCTGCCGCTATTGCTTCTTCGTCATTGTCTACTACCACTATGGATTTGGCTAAGGCTGCTTATATTGGACCCTGCAGCGCTTCAAATGAAGCGCTTTAAAATAATTAAACATACATATATAAAAACATATAAATATTTATATACCAAATATAGAAATAATTTATTAAATAGTAGATAACAGCAACAAGAAAATCCAAAAAAAGGAAACTATAAATGAGTATTAAGTATAGAATATGAAAATTATTAATATAAATATGCTATTTTGCATTTTATATTTGTATATAAAAAAATTCTACAAAACAAAATAATTTTTAATGTAATTGTTATTGCAACATTGTTTTTATGTTTATTTATTTGAAAAAAATTTAATATATTTTATATAAACTTAAAGAATTTATAGAAAACTGATTCAAAAAAACATTTTATCACCACTAAAGTAAAACTTCACCAAAACTCATTCAAAATTCATTTAATAATCTTTTAGAAGTATAAAGAAGTATCAGTAGTTGTGGATAATTCAGATTTAGGAACTCCTTAAAATTGAGGTCAGCTGAAAACCATTGCTCTTTTAATAACTCTTTTGTGAATGATTCCCAATGGAAAGTCCATTTATGTATACTTTAGGCTCTGGTTTCAAGCCGATATAAACAGGCTACAGCATTGGATACCATAAAAACTTAAATACCCGATTACAACTGTCACCTCTTTCGCTCTTCTAGGGGGCTAGGCCACCCCTAGAAACGCTCCAGCTTCCCATACATTTTAAATATTAGAGTGAAGGGTTCAATATGGACTTCTTCCATGCCATGAAAATATATAGTTTTACTGTTCCAAATCAGACTTAAAATTCTCATCAAAGTAACGATCAATGGATTTTATTATTGATTAAATATTTTTCAAAAAACACACAATAATCTGAATTGACAGCATTTAAGATTATTGATTTTCAACATAAACTGCTGAAGGCTATGGAAAACGATCAATGTTTTTGAGGATACAAAGATAACACCGATCAACACAAAATTTGACTTTGACTTTGAAGTATTAAATTTCCATAGCTTAGATCGTAATTAGGTGAAAACAGGTAAAAGTTCCACATTCGGCTATGCCGACTCTTATAATGTATTTCTTTTATCTTTCTAAAACAGAAAATAGGATTAATTCGACAAAAAAAAACTAAAAGGTGCAACTTATTTGGTTACTTTTATATGCCAAAAAATTTTTCAACCCTGGAATCGAATTTTTAATTTTTGTTTGGTTTTTAATACCAATTTAATTCTTCCTGAAGTATAAAATAGGTTAAATTCACCGAAAAAAGTAAAATAGGAACTTATTTCAATTTTCCGAACCTGATATCGAATTTTTAATTTTTTTGGTTTTTAATACCAATTCAATTATTGCTGAAGCATAAAAAAGGTTCGATTCACCAAAAGTATTGACTTTTTTTGATTATTTTATTGACAAAAAATTTCCGTTCTCCACCCTTGGATTCAAATTTTTGAATTTTGAATAGCATATAAATTTTTGTGAAGTATAAAATGGTTTTTTCTTAACAAAAAAATCAAATTTTTAACTTTTCAATAACCGAAAAATATTTAAATTTCCCAACCCTAGAATAGAAATTTCGATTTTTGTCCTAATTCCTAAAATAGTTTTAATTTGCAAAAAAACAAAACAATTTACTTTTCTATCCCAGGAATTTGTGTTTTTTTGTTAGTTTTTATTACGAATTTGATTCTTCCAAAAGTATATAATGTTTAATTAACAAAAAAAAAAAAACAAGTAAAAGTGCTACATTCGGCTATGCCGAATCTTAAATACCCTTCACAGATGTAATTCTTATTTCCTTCTTTCTTGCTAAAACAGAATGTGGGTTTAAATACTATTCAGTTACTTTTATATTTAAGAAAACGTTAAAATTTTTCGGCTAGGAAGCTAAATGTTTAAACAAAAATAAAAAATCCGTTTCATGTACCCCAAAAAGTTCTAATTGTCCAACCGTAGAATGGTCTTTTAGATTTCTTGGTTTTTAATACCAATTTATTTCTTCCTGATATGTAAAGTAGGTATAATTCATAATAAAAATCAAAAATAGCAAATTATATGGTTACTTTTATGAATCAGAAAATGTCGATGCAATTCTTAGTGAGGTGTAACGCAGTTTTACTTGACAAAACAATTAAAATTTTTAAACTTTATGTTCACATGAAGTACCATAAAATATTTCATTTGTCCAACCCTGGAAAAGACATTTTGATTTTTTAAGATTTCAATACCAATTTGGTTCTTCCTGAATTATAAAATAGCTTTAAAATTTGTACATGTACTACAAAAAACACTTTCATTTTTCCAACCCTGGAAGCGAAATTTAATATTGGTTTTTTTATCAGTGCAAGTCTCCTTGAGGTATAAAGTAGTTTTATTTAAGAAACATTTTAAATTTGTAACCATTTTGGTCACGTTCATATACTACAAAATATTGCACTTGTCCAACCCTGGATTCGAAATTTAGATTTGTTTGAATTTTTGATACCGTTTTGTTCTTCCCATAATTATAAAATAGTTTTAGTTAGAAAAAAAAAACAACGTCAGTTGCCTTTTTGGTTACTTTTAAGTATAAAAAAAAATTCAATTTCCCACCCCTGGAAGCGAAATTTTTATTTATAAAAATTTTTTGACCAATGGAAATCTTAATGACGTATAAAGCTATCTTAATCAATAAAAACTTAAAATGTTAAACTATTTTAGTTATTACATGTACTACAAAATACTGAACGGGCAAAAAAAAACTTTTTATTTCCCATCCATGGAAAAAAATTTGTATATTTTTAATTTTTAATAGGCCATTGAGCCTTCCCAAAGCATGAAATAGGTTTAATTTACAAACAACCAAAAAAACAATTGGTTTTTGGTATTAATTTTGCGTCCAGAAATTGGTGTAAGCTTCCCAGCTCTGGAACGGTATTTCGGATTTTTCTGAATTTCAATACCACTCTATTTAAGCTCATTTCCAATCTAACGGTTCAAGAACGAAGTCTCTAGCTCTTCCGGGGGCTTGGGAAACCCCCAACACGTACAGACAGACGTCATCGCTATTCATAAGGATTCAGAATATGTATACATTATGGGGTCCCATATTGATATCGAAGAAATTACACACGGAATGACATACCTAGATATACCCTTTCACTTTTTTGTGACGGGTAGATATTATTGATTTTTGCTTGCTAATTTTGCGTCCACAAAAATAAGTGTAAGCTTTTCAGCTCTGAAACCATGTTTTGGATTTTTCTGAATTTTAATACCCCTCTATTTAACGGGCTTGGGAAATCGAACAGACAGGCGGGCTAGTTAATATTGAGAAAATTACAAATCACAAACCTACACATACCCTTCCCCTTTTGTTTGAAGGGTATAAAAATATACTAGTATATGTCATGAAAAATTTACTTTTGCATATAGAAAACCGGTTGAACAATATTGTGTGGCCTTAATTTTTAATTGAAGGTGAAAGAGCTCAAATACATATGTTTACCATTTTTAGTGAGTTTTACTATTAAAATGTCCTACAAAAAAGTGGAAAATAATTAAAACTCCACGCTTTTACTTTTATGTTCATAAGTACAATACTTTCTCTTAATAACTCCCCAAATATAGTATACCATCATGTTTTCGATGCAATGACCTTGATAACGTTGAAAGCGCTCTTCTGAATACGTTTCAGTTTTTAAATTTATCTAAATGAACGAACATTCAGCATATCAACTTTTAAGGCCATCCTGCATCCCATAGTCTTAAAACGCTTTTACTTTTATGTTCATAAGTACAATACTTTCTCTTAATAACTCCCCAAATATAGTATACCATCATGTTTTCGATGCAATGACCTTGATAACGTTGAAAGCGCTCTTCTGAATACGTTTCAGTTTTTAAATTTATCTAAATGAACGAACATTCAGCATATCAACTTTTAAGGCCATCCTGCATCCCATAGTCTTAAAACTGCTTAGCACGTCCTCATTCGCAGCCTTCAGCTTTCTTTTTCCTAAAAAATCAAGATAGTACTGCTTTCACAGAGAAGGTGAGATGTCTTCAGGAAAAATGTGAGATATCTATCCAAATTTCACCTCTCGGACTTCAATATACATATTGATTTCATATATAACAAAATGCATCAGCATCATATGTACACTTTCATAGTGTCATTTTAAGTTAGGTTAAGTCATTATAGACTTATACAAAACATCTAATCATTCGTTATGACTCAAGTGAAATCTGGTTGCACTACTTGAGCTTAAAAGCCCTACTCTGATCCCGCTGAATTTTTTAATGCATTAAATTAATTTAAACTATTCCAAAAAAAATATTTCTTGTCGTTTTTGTGCTTAATTAATATGAACTTTAGGGCAAAGATCGTCAAATTTTTGTAGAGGTGTGTAATCTATTGGGGAAACCTTTCTTAAATGAGTTATTATACATATATATTTCGAATATTTTTACATATGTATATATAAAAAAATTACGAACTCCGACCTAATAGGGTACCACAGCCGGCTTCATATAAATACATATATTCAAAGTAAATGATAATTTTTGAAACTGTAAAAAATGTCTCTTGTTTTTTGACAAACTTCTACCTTCTAATAAACTCATTCAGCTGCGTTCATTGCAATATGAAAGAGCTTTAAAAATTTTTATTGTTTAAAATTAATTAGAGTTGTATTTATAAACGAAATATTTTATGATGCCGATAAATTGAGTTGAGATGAAACTGTACACTTCTCTTCAGTAAGGTTTGACAATTCATCGTTTAACTCCTTTTCTCTATTTGCTTATATTTTCCATGAATTTGTTAGTTGAACAAATTGTGTAAAAATTTTTAGAATTTTATTTTTATTTTGTTTAAGTTTCACTAAATCAAGTGCTTTAAGAAGTTAGGGTCTAAAACAGTTCATAGAACATTTTTAACAAACAATTATGTTTTGTGATGAAGCTCATTTTTGGTTAAATAGCTACGCCAATAAGCTTTACGGCGAATGGACTATGCAAGTCAGTCACTTCGCACATATGAGAGAAATAATATGAAAAACTAAATGTCATTAAATTATCTAGCAGAAAATAATAAACAATTTCCAATCCAACAATATATACACACATATGTTTTGTATTACCATTTTCAATTCCCATGCAGCTATACAAAAAAGAAACTCGTACAAAATTAATGTTTTTATACCCTCCAAAAAAAGAACGAAGCGAAATATCCATCTGAGACCCCATAAACTATGTATATTCTGGATCACTGATGAAATCTAAGACGATCTGAGCATGTCCGTCCGTCTGTCCGTCTGTAAAAATCACGATTTCGTCCTAACGAAATATATCTTGAAGGATAGCACAGGTCAAGTTCGTAAATGTGCTGAATCGGGCAAGAGGGAAAAAAGTTGCCCTAAGTAGAACTAAACCAGCCTCTAAAAAACAACTTAATTTTTAAAGTTTTTTTAAATTTTATTAAGCAAATGATATCCATGTTAAAGAAGGTCCAACGCGTTAAACATTGAGCCATAAAATCAAAAAAATTATTTTATGGACCCCGACTCCTTTAGTGGGCATTGGTATATGCAAAAATATTGTAAAATGTTAACAAATTGTTATGAAATTTTTTATTTGACACATTGTTGTCACAATACTATTATATATAAATGAAATTTATTTGTTGGTGGTTAAGCAATGTCTATATGCATTTCATTGGTGCTTTACCAAATCGTCGGTAGTATTTTGCCTTATAAATACTTTTCTTGTTATCCAATGGATTTCTGATTGTATAAAGGTGTAGAAAAATAAAATGATTCATATCGAATATACTTTATTTGTTGGTTTAGTTTTGTATGAGTTTCAAGGCCTACTATTCTTGTTCTGTTGTTATTTTTGAAAATAGTTTGTAATTTACAAGTTGTGAATTCTCAGATGGTTTTCGGAAGTATATGCATAAAATAAGAGGTTTTTAACTTTTCAAAATTGTGGTTAAAGTCTACTGACGATTTGGTAAAGCACCAATGAAATGCATATAGACATTGCTTAACCACCAACAAATAAATTTCATTTATATGTTAACAAATTGTTTTACTTAAGCCTGCATTCCTTAAAAATAGCATTTTTAAGATTTAATGACGAAGCTGAGACGTAACCTGGTACTCCTCTGCCCTAACCCCTTCTCCCCATTTCCCCCGCCCCCAAATTGCCCTATATACAAAAATGAGATTAAAAATAAATTTTATATTTAATTATGCCAAATATTTATTTCTACAGCTTTATGGCAAAGGTAAAATGTCTCCCCCATGGCCCTTCCCAGAGAGACCCCGACAAAATACACACTTAATGCCCTCCAAAAGGAACTGGACTCCATAAAGTATACATATCCTTGATCAGTGATGAAGTCTAAGACGGTCTAGCATTACCCATACGTTCGTCTGTGGAAAATTTTATATAGTCTATTTCAGTTGGCGTTGACGTATGATATTATATAAAGGACCTCTGTCCCACCAGCTTAAACATTTAATTAATTTACTTACTAAATGTTTGGAGGGTATTTAAGATTCGACCCGGTCGAATGTAAAGTTTTTACTTGTTTCTACTTATTTTGAGAACGAGTTGTACTTGAAAATATATGTATGTACGAATATTATTAATACATACTGAAAGCAAGGCAAAACGTGATTACATTAGGAATGCAAATGTGTATAAAATGTTTCTATCAAGTACAACAAATTTTAATTAAGTGCGACTATTTGAACAAATAGATATTTTTGAACGACACTAAAACACCAACCCTCTTAATACATACTCGTATATGAAAAGTATTGTCGGATGAAGTATTTAGCACGAGACTACGAAGACGAAGTCCCTAGTTCATCTCCGCAGAGACAGAAAAGTAAAAAAGTGAGATATGGGTATTTCCGGATAGTAAAAATAATAAGTTGCTATACACTATAAATTGAGTATTAAGTTTTTTGTTAGGAGATTTGAAGATATATATGGGAAAATGCATGGTGATAACAATAAAACAAACATATGGAAAAATCGTACGATCGCGACCCGTACGTTCGCGACCGGTACTTAAGCCAATTAAACAAAAACCAATAGAGATATTTTATAGTCTAAACACTGAATAGAGACCTACATTAATACACTTTTAAAACAAATTAATCACTCTTGAATATTCCATTCCATTTCGCAGATTTTAATATTTCACTACTGTCAGCGAAAGCTGACTTCTATTCTGCGTACATGTGCGACCACATGTTTATAACTATTATTATGAAAACTTAAATTCGATGAAATCCATCTTTTGCACTAAACATAGAGATATCAAAATGCTATCGAATTGCAAATAAAAAATTGTAGGAAAAGTTTCGTTTTCTATATTCTTTGTACATCAAAAACGTACGAACCTACGTTCTTGACCCCTGGAAATGCCCATATATAATAAAAAAATTGCGTGCGTCTAAAACACACATGCCAGAAGTGAAACTTGTTTGGGAAACTAACTTTTATACCCCAAAAAAAGAATATGGAGGACATATTCACTTTGTCATTCCGTTTGTAACGCAGCGAAATATCCATCTGCGACCCCATAAAGTATATATATTCTTGATCAGGGATGAAATCTAAGACGAACTGAGCATGTCCGTCCACTTGTCCGTCCGTCACGATTCAGTCCAAACGAAAAGAGCTAGACACTTGAAATTTGGTATAAATATATCTTGAAGGATAGCACAGGTTAAGTTCGGAGATGGGCTAAATCAGGCAAGAGGGAAAAAGGTACGCATTAAACTTGGAGTTATAAAATAAAAAATGACCCCGCCCCCTTTAGTAGGCGTTATTATATGCAAAAATAGTGTAAAAATTTAACAAATTGTTTTACTTAAGCCTACATTCCTTAAAAATAACATTGTTAAGCTTTAATAACGAGGCTGAGACGTAACCTGGTACTACTCTGCCCTACCCCCTCGTCCCTCTTTGCCCCCTAAATGACCCTATTAAAAAATTTTTTTTTTTTTAATTTTGTATATAATTATCCCAAACATAAATTTTTAGAGTTTTATGACAAAGGTGGAATGTCTCCCCCATAGCCCTTCCCAGAGCGACCCCGTCAAAATACAGTTTTAATACCCTCCAAAGAGAATTTGACCCCATAAAGTATATATATTCTTGATCAGTGATGAAGTATAAGAAGGTCTAGCAATGCCCATACGTTCGTCTGTAGAAAACATAATATTGTCTATTTTTGAAACTCGCCCCCTTTAGTGGGAGTTGACGTACGATATTATATAAAGGAACTCTGTCCCACCAAGTTAAACATTTTAAACTTACTTACTAAATATTTGGAGAGTATTTAAGATTCGACCCGGTCGAATATAACGTTTTTACTTGTTAAATTTTGTTTATATATCCGCTAATCTAAAGCTTTATATATCCGAGACTTTGAGACTATCGAAACTTTGAGGTATCGAAAATTTATACAAATTAAAGATTTAATTTTTATCTTCGATATTTACATAATTTTCCATATTTAAATTTAGAAAAATGAATTTATTATATATATTTTAATGAAAAATAGTATATACTATATATAATTGGGACGTTACAGCAACATTTCATTTCAGTCAAATAAGCGTTTCCACAACTTACGATATAACAGTTTGGATCAGCTGACACATTTACATTACATTTACGATTTGAGATACAGCTTTTGCTTCACGTTTCGTTATAGATTCGTTTTGACATATAAGATGAAATGTACATACTTATACGAAACATGCCACATAAAGCAGTTTTAACGCAGCGTGAAGCGAGAATCAGCTGGAATTATTTTCTTTTATTCTTCTGCCAAATTCGGACGTAAATCCAATTAAACCAATTCATTTAATAATAAAATAATAAAAAAAATGGTTTGCAGTCTTGCAGATTCGAACTTAAGCCCGTTGATAAAATTAACAATTTACATAAGAAAGTTCGACTAATAAAAATTCATACATAATTTAAAACATTGCGGGGGCACGCGCACTTGTTCATTGTAAATTGACAACTGAATTCAATTACTTGAACATAAATAACAAAGAAGCTTTGTTATTTTGTTAGAGCCGATGGCTCTGGAAAAAGCGAAAGAGATACATGAATATTAATCGTCAGGGTTGGGGAATTTCGTACTAACCAAAAATGTAATAACTTAAATATGAATGTGATAACTTCTCATATTAAATTTTCGTTAAAATATTGGTTAAATAGTTGATATTCCTACTAACTAGCACCACTTGCAAAAGTGGAAAAATTGAACAAAAGAACGCTGATGAGATGGCGTAGCGGCCTCGAAATCAGCACTGATCCGTTCTGCTGGTTTGATGATTATTGAAAAATATTCTTAATATTCCAATCTTAATATAAATTAATAAAATAGAATTTCAACAAATTCATTTATTAATAAAATAAAAAAAAATGGTTTGCAGTCTTGCAGATTCGAACTTAAGCCCGTTGATAAAATTAACAATTTACATAAGAAAGTTCGACTAATAAAAATTCATACATAATTTAAAATATCTATAATCGCAAAATATATATACATAAATAACAAAATTATCAAAAAATATTTTTGATAAACAAACAATGCGTGAGTATTGTCAAAGTTTTTATTGTGTCATACACCTATTGCTTTACGCTTTTCTATTAAAGTTAAAAACGCCAAGCAAAGCGACAAAGTTGTATCTGACGGGGCCTTGAGTAAACTTGAAAACACAAATGCAAAGAGAAAAAGAACAAGTAAAAGTGCTATATTCGGCTGTGCCGAATCTTCACAGATGTAATTCTTCTTTCTTTCTTTCTTTTTAAAACAGAAAGTAGGTTTAATTAAAAGATGTAACACAGTTTTACTTGACAAAAAAAATTAAAATTTTTAAACTTTTTGGTCACTTTCATGTACCATAATATATTTTATTTGTTCAACCCTGGAGTCGAAATTTTGATTTTTTAAGATTTTAATACCAATTTTGTTCTTCCTGAATTATAAAATAGTTTTAATTAGTAAAAACAACAACCTCAATTGCCTATTTGGTTACTGTTGTATATTTCAATTTCCCAACCCGTTAAACGATATTTAAATTTTTACCAATCCTAACCTTCATTAGGTATAAAGTCGTTTTATTTAAGAAAAACTTAAAATTTGCAACCATTTTGGTCACTTTCATGTACTACAATATATGGGATGTACCAAAAAAACTTTAAACTTCCCAACCCTGGAAGTGAAATTGTAATTTTGTTTTTTTTTACCATGAGGTTTAAAGTAGTATTATTTAAGAAAAATTTACAATTTTCAACCATTTTGGTCACCTTAATGAACTATAAAATATTGCACTTGTCCAAGCCTGGATTCGAAATTTTGAAAATTTTTGAAATCAATTTTGTTTTTACTGAAATATAAAATAGTTTTAGTTAGCAAAAAAAACATCGTCAATTGCCTTTTTGGTTACTTTTATGTATAAAAAAAATTAAATTTCCCAACCCTGGAAGCGAAATTTAATTTTTTTTATCAATGCAAATCTTCATGAGGTGTAAGGTAGTTTTGTTTAAGAAAAACTCAAATTTTGTAACCACTTTTTTTTATCAGACCAACGCTTCATGAGGTACATATAAAGTAATTTTTTTTTAAATTCCAAATTTTTAATCATTCTGGTCACTTTCATGTGCTATTAAATATTGCACTTGTCCATCCCTGCATTCGAAATTTTATTTTTATTTTTGAATTTTTGATACCAATTTTGTTCTTCCTAAATTATAAGACATGTCTAGTTAGCAAAAAAAACCACTTCAATTGCCTGTTTGATTACTTTCACGAATAACAACAAAAAATGCAGTTTCCCACCTCTGGAAGCAAAATTTGAATTAAAAAAATTTTTTGTTGGCCAAAGAGTTTTTGTTAAAGAAAAACCTGAAATTTTTAAAAATTTTAGTTACTACATGTACTACAAAATACGGAATGGGCCGAAAAAAAATTTTTTATTTTCCATCCCTGGAAAAAAATGTTGTATTTTTTTAGTTTTTAATAGACCAGTGAGGCTTCCTAAAGCACGAAATAGGTTGAATTTACAAATATTAAAAAAATAATTGATTTTTGGTATAAATTTTGCGTGGAGAAATAGGTGTAAGCTTCCCAACTCTGGAACCATACTGCGGGGCTTTCTGAATTTCAATAGCATTCTATTTAAGTTCAATCAAACGGTCCAAGAACGAAGTCTCTACCTCTTCTGGGGGCTTGGGAAAACCGATTTCACGTACAGACGGACGGACAGACGGACCTCGCTCAATCGTCATCGCTATTCATAAGGATCCAGAATATATATACTTTATGGGGTCCTATATTGATATCGAAGAAATTACACACAGAATGACAAACCTCCTTTCACTTTTTTGTGAAGGGTATAAAAAGACTAATTTTTTACACGAAAACCTTCATTGGACTTTATTTAGCCACATGTTCGTTTTTGTTTTTATTTTTCATTTTGCCTTATAAATACTTTTCTTGTTATCCAATGGATTTCTAATAGTATAAAGGTGTAGAAAAATAAAATAGATTCATATCGAAAATAATTTATTTGTTGGGTTAGTTTTGTATGAGTTTCAAGGCCTACAATGCTTATTCTGCTGCGATTTTTGAAAATAATTTGTAATTTACAAGTTTTGAATTCTCAGATAGTTTTCAGAGGTATGTGCATAAGATAAGAGGTTTTTAACTTTTCAAAACTGTTTTTAAAGTGTACTGATGATTTGGTAAAGCACCAATGAAATGCATATAGACATTGCCTGACCACCAACATATAAATTTCATTTAAAATAGAATTGTGACAATATATCACATAAAAAATTTCATAACAGTCTTAAACATTTAACTTTTAAAGAATATCGGGTTCATTAATACAATTCGTTAAATATTCACACAATTTTTGCATATATGTAATATCTTATGCAGCGCCCACTAAAGGAGGAGGGGTCCAAATGAATTTTTCTGACTCCAAGTTACACGCTTTGGACCTTCTTTGACATAAAAATGTATCATTTGTTTAAAAGCTATGCTGTTTTTTGAGATTGGTTTAGTTCTTCTTTGGGAAACTTTTTTTTTCTTATGAACTTGACCTGTACTATCCTTCAAAATTTATCCATACTGAATTCTAATGATAAAGCTCTTTTTGTTTGAACTGCACCGTGATTTTTACATACGAACGGATGGACGTGACTAGATCGTCTTAAGTTTTATCACTGATCAAGAATAGCGTTACTCACGGAATGACAAAGTGAATATACCCTCCAATTCTTTTTCAGAGGTTAAAAAAGGGATTGAGCTTGGCTGAAATTATATATTTAGTACTTAAATTATCCGTACTTAAATTCATTGTTCTGCAATGAATTAAAAAAAAAAAGCCCTATGCATTGACTTACGCTATCGCAGATATCTTTCGTAGATGACATATTTTGTTCTGTCCTAAGTTGTAGCGAAAATAAGGAGAACTGACGGCTTGCCTGCTCGTGAATACGATAGTATAATGTATTGTGAGAGAAACATGGATATTCCAGATAAATTACATACAATGATTGCCCTTGAGCTATATTTATTGTTAGATCAAACGCAAGATGTATAGAACATTCGAGTCTTTAGGAAGCAAATGATAGATATTGTGGAATTGTTTGAATGCGTGGAATGAATAAATCACAAATTTTGAATTTGAATCTTAACCATTAATCTGGTCCCATTACACAATACAGTTTTTTTGTACCCTTCACAAAAAAGTGAAAGGGTATATATAGGTTTGTCATTCCGTGTGTAATTTCTTCGATATGCACATGGGACCCCATAAAGTATATATATTTTGAATCCTTATGAATAGCCATGACGATTGAGCGATGTCCGTCTGTCCGTCCGTCAGTACGTGAAATCGGTTTTCCCAAGCCCCCAGAAGAGCTAGAGACTTCGTTCTTGGACCGTTGGATTGGACATGAACTTAAATAGGCTGCTATTGAAATTCAGAAAGATCCGAAGTACGGTTCCAGAGCTGGGAAGCTTACACCTATTTCTCGACGCAAAATTTATACCACAAATCAATTATATTTTTTAATGTTTGTAAATTAAACCTACTTCGTGCTTTGGGGAGCCTCAATGGTCTATTAAAAACTAAAAAAATAAAAAAATTTTTCCAGGGATGGGAAATTAAAATTTTTTTTTCGGCCTATTCCGTATTTTGTAGTACATGTAGTAACTAAAATTGTTAAAAATTTCTAGTTTTTCTTTAACAAAACCACTTTATACGTCATGAAGATTTGCATTAGCTAAAAAAATCAAAAATTTTAAATTCAAATTTTCTTCCAGGGGTGGGAAATTGAATTTTTTTTATACATGCAAGTAATCAAACAGGCAATTGATTTCCTTTTTTTTGCCAACTAAAACGGTCTTACAATTTAGGAAGAACAAAATTGGTATCAAAAATTCAAAAATAAAAATATACTTTCGAATCCAGGGATGGACAAGTGCAATATTTTATGGTACATGAAAGCTACCAATAGGGTTGGAAAAATTAAATTTTTTTTGGTACATGTAATATTTTGTAGTACATGTAATAACCAAAATGGTTGCAAAATTCGAGTTTTTCTTAAACAAAACTACTTTATACCTCATGAAGATTTGCATTGATAAAGAAAATTTAAATTTCGCTTCCAAGGTTGGGAAATTTAAATGTTTTTTAAACATATATGTAACCAAAAAGGCAATTGACGTTGTTTTTTAGTAATTAAAACTATATTTATAACCTATATGGTTATAAATATTAAGTTTTTCTTAAATAAAACTATTCCATGCCTCATTAAAAGTTGCATTGGTAAAAAATATTTAAATTTCGTTTCCAGGGTTGGAAAATTGATATATTTATTCTGCATAAAAGTAACCAAAAAGGCAATTGATGTTGTTTTTTTTTGCTAATTAAAGCTGTTTTATAATTCAGGAAGAACAAAATAGGTATTAAAATCTTAAAAAATCAAAATTTCGACTCCAGGTTTGGACAAATGATATATGTTATGGTACGTGAAAGTGACCAAAAAGTTTAAATATATTAATTTTTTTTGTCAAGTAAAACTATATTACACCTCACTACGAATTGCATTGGTAAAAAAATAAAAATTCGCTTCCAGAGCTGGAAAATCGAAATATTTTTCGTACGTAATGGTACATACATAAAGTCCAAATTTTGTGTTTTTAGTGAATTAAAGCTATTTTATATATCAGAAAAAATTAAATTAGTATTAAAAAATTAAAAATTCGGTTCCAGGGTTGGGGAATCAACATTTTCTGATTCATAAAAGCCGCCATTTTATTTGTTATTTTTGATTTTTATGGTGAATTATACGGCGCCGTGTTGCAATCCCATATACCATAACCCCATATTGGCTTTATAGCACTTTTTCCTATGCTATAAACCCATAATTTGGGTTTGGGGTTATCGCACAAAATAAAATGCAATAAAGCCAATATGGGGTTATAGCAATGATTTTGTAGGGTGTACGAATTAGCCCCCACGAACAGTTATAAATTAAAAATTTTATTTAATTTCTTTGTTTTCTTACGCCATATTTTCGTAAATCTCCGTTACAAAATATTACTTGATTAAGTTCGACATTATAGCTATAGTACTTGTGAGCGTTCGGAGAATATGCCAGCCATAAGAGTAATTCTGTTATTTTTTTTTCGTGAGTTTTTGTGAAAGGTATCCATCGTATGAGTTGAAGGATTTGCGACTCGCTGATTCCATTAACAAAAGCAAAAGCACAAGCTATTAGTTGCGCTTTATAAGTTCTTTTTCCGAAAAAAGAATCAATTATAAATCCGGGAACATTAGAAAAATTTATAATATCGCTTTTATTTAGTAAGATCTTCCTTGCGTTTAAACGATTACTCTCCATTCTTTTAAAATTTTCCATATTTATTTTTAAGCAGCATACGCAAAACTGTTTTTAATATTCGCTTTTTATGTGATAACATAGTTATTAGGCAATTCAATGCAAAACAGGTTTAACAGTTAGTTCACTCTCTATTATTGATTGCAAAAAAAACCCAGCAGAAAATTCAGTATGCCATGAAAAAATAGTTGTAAGGGATTGATTTCGATTATTTTCAAAATATATGAAAAGTTAAAATCACTTATATTGCGCATTTCGTAAAAGGGGAAACCATAATTTTGCAAAAAAATATTATAATAGAAGGGAATTTTCCCTTGTACGAAAAGTTAAAATCAGTCACAGAAAAAATTGCAATAAAGCCAATATGGGGTTATAGCATAAATTTCTAATTTTTAATATGGTATTATCTCACTTGTTTGAAGGAAATAAGCCCATATGGGACTATAACACATCGCTGGTGCTATAAAGCCAATATGGGGTTATGGTATATGGGATTGCAACACGGCGCCGAATTATACCTACTTTATATATCAGAAAGAAGTAAACTGGTATTAAAAACCAACAACATTAAAAACCAAAGACGATTCTACGGTTGGACAATTAGAACTTTTTGGGGTACATTTAACGGATTTTTTGTTTTGTTTGTAAATTATATATATATAATATTATCGAAAGACGTTCATAGGTATTAGATATAAGAAAAGCCAAACATTTAGTTTCCTAGCCGAAAAATTTAAACGTTTTCTTAAATATAAAAGTAACCGATAACATCATTTTGATTTTTTAATTAAACCTGCTTTCTGTTTTGGCAAGAAAGAAAGAAAGAAGAATTACATCTGTGAAGGGTATTTAAGATTCGGCACAGCCGAATATAGCACTTTTACTTGTTTTAATTCGAATTATAAGCGATGTTGCTGAAATTTTGGTAAAATGAATTAAAAAATCCGGTCTATAATTAACAGCGTCATTTTGCTTCGTAGCCGGATCAACTGATTGATATGTTACAACCTCACCAGGAACATGACCTAAAATTAGATCTATCTAACTGCTCATTATTCCCTGCAAGGCTATATGTGACTTCAACAAGATCGTCCTACGAGGCACAAAACTAGACCGATTGTGGCTTTGTTTCATGAGAAGTTTTCAAAATACATCAATTGTTCACTAATGTCATGGTATTCGGCGCCGTCGTGCTTTGTTTTTGGCTACGTCTAAGAATGTGTCAACTACTACAAAAGTATCGACTGCTGCAACCAATCTGGAACCGATAATTTAAATGATTTTGTATGTAGTACAACACAGCTTTATCGAAATCAAAACTATGATTTTTTATTTCACTTTATTTTTGAAACTGTTGTTACATCAAGGAACCATTGAACACATAATGTAAACAATACCAAAAAATTAATTACATACGAATAGCTATAAAACTTAAGACATTTTGAAGCGGAGTTTTGAAATTTTTGAACATTCAGCGCTAAGCTACATACATATTTACCTATGTAAGTGATATTAATTTTTTTCGCCTTATAATAATTATAAAATTCTTCAACAATCATTATGAAATTTTATTTGACATATTGTCACAATTCTATTTAAAATTTATTCATTTAATATAGAATTGTGAAAATATATTAAATAAAAATTTCATAGCAGTTTAATTTAGATTTTATTTTTCATTTTGTCTTATAAATACTTTTCTAGTTATCAAATTGATTTATGGTGTAGGAAAATAAAATAGATTCATTTCGAATATAATTTATTTGTTGGGTTGGTTTTGTAAGAGTTCCAAAGCCTACTATGCTTATTCTGATGTGATATTTGAAAATAATTTGTAATTTACAAATTGTGCGTTATCAGATGGTTTTCGAAAGTATGTGCATAAGATAAGAGGTTATTAACTTTTCCAAACTTTGGTTAAAGTCTACTAATGATTTGGTAAAGCACCAATGAAATGCATATAGACATTGCTTAACCATCAAAAAATAAATTTCATTTTAAATTTCTCAACAATCTTTAATTTAAATGAAATATTAACAACTATTTTTTTAGTTGCATTTTGATGATAGTTTTTCTGTATATGAAGTGCATTTCGCTGCTAGGGCATATGAAGAATGATGATAATTTGTTGTAACTACTTTATTCTTTACTTCGCCGGGTAAATGTATGGTGCTGCATTTCGCTCTTTAGTACATGATAGTGGCAATTGCCGCCAAATCTATACCATTTTTAAGACTATCTATGATTTTTGGCTGCTTAGTCTACACGTTAATTACTTCAACCAGGTTTTTAATACAGTCCTTCCAAAATTTACTTTATATTCATTGCGGTACAGGTTCATTATTTAGTCAAGTATAACGATTTTATAATAAAGCTTAGTTCTATTGCCACTTTGAATTTTAGCCGGATATCACGTCTCCCGCATCCAACGGAATAGTAACCGCAAGAACTACGCAGAGACATTTCCTTCTTTGATTTGTTTACATACTTAAATTTAAAGAAGACTTTTTAAACATTTAAGGACTCAATAAACTACACAACCTGATTTACATACTTTTTTCAATTTTCATTATGCTCAGCTGTGCGATGAGTTCAGATGCAGTATGTGCTGCCACTATTTTCCTTGCTGTTCTAGTTTAAGAGAAGAAATGATCGAAGAACTGAAAATACACTATACAAGCGGCTTGTGACAAATTCAAAGTGGTACCCAAATATCTAAATTATTTAATTTTTCTCCAAGCAGCTTGTCAAACACAACAACAGTGCCGTATAGAACGCAACAGGTATGTACAAACCGCCTGTATAGTTCATCGGACCCTTAATATACTTCAACAAACTAAATTAACAACCTTTAATTTTATTTACTTCAGCAATCCGGTTATGCGAATATAATTTATATATCTTTTCTTTATATTTCTGTACAACACAATATCATTCCATCAAAATTAAAAATACAAAAAAACCTGTTAAATAAGGACTACAATAATTTATATATAAAAGAATCAGGAAACATGAGAATTAAAATACACAATAAATTGTAAAAAGTATTAATAAATTTAGATATTACGCAAATATATGTATGCTAGGTATACAACGTATTGATTGAATTGGTAAAGAATTTAATATTAAAAATAATAAAAGGAAATTAATTTAATTCGTAAGTTTAGAGAAGCAAACAATATGCGGTGCATTTTGTAAAAGTGAATACTTAGTATTGAGAACAATTTTTTACATAACTTAATTCTGTAATTTGAAAATTATCAAATGAGCCCAGAAATTTAAATTTATTCTAATGATTAAATAGCTCATACTCGTAAATAAACAAATATATGAGCTGTTGCATTTGAAATTAATTTATTTCTGTTAAATTCCTTACAAATTGTGCAAAACGACAATTCATATATTTGCACCTTCTAATACATAACTCCGAATATGGTTAAACTGTACCTCATTTTGCTAAAAAGCTAATTCTCCCTAAACATTTTTTAATATGTCGTGTGGTTATTCATAGCATATTTTGCTCGGTGGCAAAAAATCAAATTATTTATTGCGTTGCTGCGGTATCTTGCCTAAATTTCGATATCATCTCTAAATAAGTGTTTTTAAGATAAAAAGTATTTAAATATATTTCAAATAATGGGCGATTTCTTATGAGCTTTCGAACAAAAAATTTAAAGAAATGTATAAAATAATTATTTGTGTCGATACAACGGTCTCATAAATGCAATGTTTAAAGGTGAATTGGTGTGAGCAACCTTAAGCATTACAAGAACTGCCACTGAATCTCGAAAAATGCACTGTTTGGTGTGGAATATAGGCCGGTGGCATCATTAAACCGTGATTTTTCAAACTTTTCCAGTGCATCAACCGTTTCTCTACATTCTAAGTATTTTTTATCAAGTCCGAAAGATGTTACGAAATCGCTTATTATCCATGTGTATATCTTCTGAAAATTGTTATGCAGAGTATGAACATCGCATAGTTCTCAAAATTATAATTTAATAGTATGTAATAATAAAAATCGACTTCAAAAGCGCAATAATAGTATGAAACCGACGTAAATTTGTTTGAGAACGATCGATATTGTTAGCACGTAATCGATTACCCTTTTCTAGAGTTTCTTTTAAGTGTGTTAAAGCAAACGGTATTGGTGAATGCAATGGTGATTAATTGCTTTTTAAACAACCAGTCTCAATATCTTAAAAACTGTAGCTGTGAAGAAAACTTTTGTTAAATTCGAATTAAGCGCATGACAATAGCTGCTATTAGAAAATATGTATTAGAAGATCAGCCTTTGTTTTCTAATCTCATTTAAAACAATAAAATTCTACACAAAAGGAAAACGTCCTGCAAGAGTTTCATTTCTAAATCAAAACAATAATATTTATAGCCTCCTACAACTATTTTTAGATTTAAAATTGCAAACTGCATATAATAAATTAATACAATATTGAAAAAACACAGAAATTTATACATCTTGAAAAATAAACAATTTAAAATAAACTTGGTTGTCCTTTAACAAAAATAATTAAATAAAACTAGAAACTAAAATTTAATTAACATCTTAGAAAACCCTCGAATTCAAAGAAAAACTAGGAGAAAAATCGATAATGCAAACAATTTTATTGAAAGTGAATATAAATACATTAAAAGGCAATTTACAAATATTTAAAAGAAACGAATACAGCAAATCGAAAAATTAAATAAAATTACTAGACAAAATAAAAGTTTCAATAGAATTTTACATTTACCCATAAAACAAGGAACTAAATAGTTACAAAAATGTTTGAAAATATAAGTTTTGTTAAAGTAATATTTTTTTTTGTTTCAGTTTTAAAATCATATCATAGAACGATTTATGTGCCGTAATCGACTCTGTTGTTTTTTACACCTTTCTTGGCCTGACCCCTGTTATTGTTGTCAGGTGTGTATGCCCAATGGGTATTAAAAGTAGGGATGTAACCAATATCGGTGATACTACGGCATCTACTATATAACGCTATCGTCGATATCTTTATGTCGTTACAAAGGCACTTTTTGTTAAATAGGTGCAGCACTCGAAGTGTAGTACGGCGAGAACTGATGAGAAGATAAAGAATTTGTTGTAGCTATTTTAATCTTTAATCGGAAGACTAATTTTCACTGCAGTGCCGACGAAGACGGCTGCGGTAATATGCTCTGTGCTGTAATGCCTGCGCCACTGAAGCAGGCCGACAACAACTAATGCAACCATGCACTACTGCAGATCACAAAATTCAATATCATATTCCTGACTGAGTACAGGTCGAACCCTGGACTTCCAGCTTCTTAAGGTATTGTCACACTTGATAAATATTTGTCCAAAGAAGAAGAAGCACTAAATACTAATGCAAAATCTTTTAATTCAGTCATGTGTTTCTTGACCTAAACAGCTTCCAATAATATTAAATTCTTTGACACTATCTATTATTTATTTGTGAAACTGTTTTAGGAATCTGAATTAATCAGTATTAAATGGTTACGCGTTTTGGGAAAATATTATGCATGTTGGCCGCACATTCTCATGTTAGGTAATTCAGCGAACAGCATTCTCTAAGTTTTTTTTAGTCTTTTTTTCTGTAGAGTACGGAACTGCTTGTAATTTGCAATTCAATTTGCAAGTGATTAATTCAGTTTCTGCTGAAGTCCAGCATAAAAAGTGTAGAACGTAATAAACACTCACTCAAACAGCAATAAGGAAAATCGATCTTCGCAGGAAGCTGATCTTGCATATAATTCAAGTCTAATATAGGCATATATATATATATATATATATATATATATATATATATATATATATATATATATATTAGACTTGAATGACATGAAATGACATGAAATACCTCCACTGCTTATACTCTAGTAGGTTGGAACAACATCATTGGAGACTAGTCTAGCATAGAAAGAAAATAATCTCTCATAGTGTATAGCACACGCATATTAATATAAAATAAATTAGAGCTGATAGCCAACGTAGCCAGTGCTCTCTAATTAATCTTAGAATTATATTCGTTAATATTAAAGAAATAAATAATAATAATAATAATAATTTTTTTTTTCATAAACTTAAAAAAAGGCTGAATTTCATAGTAAAATTCAGCGGGTGAGTTTTTAGCAACTTTCCTTTTGATAGCACGGTTTTTGGGAACTCGGCTGTTTTCGTGTAGAGTATTACTGCTAAATATGAATCGCCCTTACAAACGAATAAAGCTTGCAGATGATTGAATTTTGTTATATGAAATTCATGCTCGGTTAAGAAAGTGTCTTGAGAACACTTCTATTTGAGTGGATACGTGAGCAAGTAAAATTGTAGTGAAGAGCAGCCAGAAGCATTTAAAAACTGCCAATGCATCCCGAAAAATGGACTGGCGGGCGCTACCGTGTGATGATTACAAATTTTTTTGCCCAAAATGGAAGAGCTGGACTTGGCTGACATTTATTTAAAACAAGACCGTGCCACATGCCACACAACACCCAAAAGGCACGTTCTAAGAACAGTTTATTTCACGTTTGGGCCAGTCAGTTGGCCGTCTACATCGTATGTTAAGCCAACTATATATAGGAATAAGCCCTCATCAGTTGACGTATTGGAAGCCAATATTGAGGAATTTATTCGAGAGATACCGGCCTATAAAAATTATCTTTAAACATTGAATTATATAGATCGTATTATCGACTCAAACAAAAATTTCACAAATTTCTGTAATATGTTTTTATACCCTCCAAAAAAAACAATTGGAGGGTATATTCCATCTGAGACCCCATAAAGTATGTATATTCTTGATCAGTGATGAAATCTAAGACGATCTGAGCATGTCCGTCCGTCTATGGAAATCACGATTCAGTCCAAACGAACAGAGCCAGAGTCTTGAAATTTGGTATAAATATATCTTGAAGGATGGCACAGGTCAAGTTTGTAAATTGGTTGAATCGGCCTAGAGGGAAAAAGGTTCCCCCAAGAAGAACTAAACTAACCTCTAAAAAACAACATACTTTTTAAAGTTTGTTTTTAATTTTGTTAAGCAAATGATATATTTTTATGTCAAAGAATGTCCAAAGCTTTAAACTTGGAGCCATAAAATGAAAAAAAATGTTATGAACCCCTCCTCCTTTAGTGGGCATTAGTAAATGCAAAAATATTGTAAAAATTTAACAAACTGTTTTACTTAAGCATACATTCCTTAAAAATAACATCTTTAAACTGTTATGATGAAGGTGAGACGTAACCTGGTACTCCTCTGCACTACCTCCTTCACCATATTTCCCCACAAATTACCCTATAAAAACAAATTAAAAATATATTTTACATTTAATTATCCCAAACATTTATTTTTAGAGTTTTATGCCAAAGGTAGAATGTCTCCCCCACGGCCCTTGCCAGAGAGACCCAGACAAAATACAGTTGTAATGCCCTCCAAAAGGAGTTTTTCTCTTATATGCGTTTATTTTATATAAGAAACTTGTTTCTTATATATGTTATAAGAAATTTTTGCCTTATATAAATATACAAATTTTTCATACCAATTTGTATTTTTAAAGGCATGTGAGAAAAATAAAAACAAATCATATTTAGTAGATAATTTTTATTTTATAAAAATTTTATAAACTTAAACAACTTTTTTTAAACAAAAAAATATATAAGTATGTACATATGTAAGTTTGCGGGTGTAGTCAGTCACTCGATTAAGAGGCAGAAAATACTGAATTTCACTTCAGTATAAACACGTTCTTGTAAAAATAACTTTAAAAAAATGCTGTGTTCTTCTTGTTGTAAAACTTGCATCATTTTGTGAATACACACTATATCAAGTGCAGGAAAACAGAGTTGCCCATATTAACTACACAAATTTGGTGTTGCCGTTGGAAGTTTCTTATATAAGTTCTTTTTCTATACATAATTTAACTTTGGAGTTTGATAAAAATGTTCTTATATCAGTTTTTTCTTATAAGCGTTTTTCTTATATGAAACCATTTTTGTTAGAAAAATGACTAAAAAGACATCGTGTTTTTGAAACTGTTTCTTATAAGCGTTTTGTTCTTATATGAGGTGTTGTTATATCCGATAAATACTGTATAGTCTATTTTTGGACCCCGTCCCTTTCGGTGGGCGTTGACGTACGATACTATATAAAGGACCTCTGTCAAACCAAGTTAAACGTTTTAAATTTACTTAAGCCTACCATACACGATATGCTTTTTACATCTGACTTGTCAACTTTTCAACTCATATGTAATTGTGCATACCTATCAATAATAACAATTTTACAGAAGGTTAATAATATTCGGTCACAAACGTACATGTTAATTGCTTCTGACATAGGAGTAGTATCGGGTGTTATTATAGTGATACAAGTTTAAATCATAATAAAACATAGTAATATATTTTTGATATCAATGAAACGGTCTTTATTCGATAGAAAATTTTATGACATTAATGTTTAAATATGTATGATTTCGGCCATGTGGCCACCACGGCTTGCGCGTACAACAGATAAAAAAATCGTCCATAAAGTGGAAGAACACAATTCCAGTTGCTGAGGACGGCGACGAATTGATTGGTGAGGATTATATTCAATGCTTTCCTGTACAGAGGCTACAGCTTCTTCAATTAGCACTGTTTGTCGTCTCAGGTGATGCAAATGTAACAGCAAAATGTGGCCCAAAAACGCTCTATTGTTCTTTGAAGGACGATTATGTACGCCATAAAATTGAAGAAGTGCACGATGAGTTTGACGAATAGAACCATTATTTTGTTTAAAAATTTCCACAATTTGCACGGGTTGCTCTGGTGTAAGTCGATCCATAATGAAAGAGCAAACTAAACAAAAAGCAACTATCAGCTGTTAAATGGTTGGTCGAATATAGCAGTGATGCCAACTCAAAGTTGTATCACTCTATAAAAAACATCCTTTAGTATCTAGTATTCTTTATTTAAAAAATTTTTCTTAAAAATAAGATAACATATTTTGATTAAGAATAAACGGCTGTGACTTTAGTCCAAACAAAGAGTTTAACTCGATATACTATTAATTTTTCTTTATCATAAATAATAGTATTATAGTATTTCGATAAGACAAAGCATTGATAATATACTGTACTAGATATTGCCAGTTTTTAACCCCATTTAAAATGCAAATTATTTATTCTTCAGATATTGTTATTTTATTGAACCACCGTTGTCTATATTTATTTAATGCTGAACACTTTCCTATAAAATGTTGCATATTTTCAATTTCTTTTCGATTGCATAAGTAGCAATATCTATAATTTTTTCTAGAGAGACGTGATCCATTTAATTCTATTAAATCACAACGGGCTTTAAATATCCACATTATTTCCATATGATTGTTGTTTTGAAAGTAGCGTTGGCCCGTTAGAGGTTCTAGGTTTTTATACATAGATCGGTTCCGATTGATTTTTTCTGTGAATTCTAGCTCGATGATTTTCCGCTTTCAAGCAATGGGTAATCATGAACAGTTGATCCTTCCACTTGTTTGCAGTTATATTTTGTATCCATTGCTGATTATATTCAAATCCTAGGGTATTCTAGGGTTTTGCCCAAGATATGTTTTTTTCTAAAATTAAAAGGCTAAGTCGATGAGGCAGTCGTGATTCTGAGTATTCAAAAATCGTTTTTTTTTTATATATTTAAAATGTAATGTTGTAACACAGTTTAATTTCCCAGCCGAAGTATCCTCAATCTGTCCAGGCTCGTCAAAGGTCTGCTGCCTTTGAAATATGGCCACCACTGTAGTCGAATTCGTGCACTTAGGTCTTGTACTCTAAGCGCCGCAGCGTGGGTATAAGGGCTTCGGATATTCGATAGAAAAGTATAAGACACGCAATGTGAATACGGTTGCAATAATAACACGAACGATATAAATTCTTCGGATATCGCTCGGCTAACTACGGCAATAATAATACGAACGATATAATTGCTTCGGATATTGTTCGGCTAAATACGGTTGCAATAATAATGCGAACGATATAAATTCTTCGGATATCGCTCGGCTAACTACGTCAATAATAATAATACGAACGATATAAATTCTTCGGATATCGCTCGGCTAACTACTATAATAATCATGTATGTGCTGTGAATCGCACGATTGTCGAATCACATGCGAGTTGAAAAACGCCAATTTCTTTTGAACGATTTTGAGCGATTACGAACTCCAGCACACCAGTTTAGTGGCTTCAAATCGAAAACGCTTTATTTCATGCGATAAGCGATTTCCATCACATGGCTAAATAATAATAAGAGCGATATAAATTCTTCGGATATCACTCGGCTAAATATGGCAATAATAATAATACGAACGATATAAATTCTTCGGATATCGTTCGGCTAACTACTATAATAATAATAAGAGCGATATAAATTCTTCGGATATCACTCGGCTAAATACGGCATTAATAATAATAATACGAACGATATAAATTCTTCGGATATCGTTCGGCTAACTACTGTAATAATAATAATAAGAGTTCTGGTACCCTCTAATATACACACATGCACTAAAAGAAAGAATCGTATTCCAATTCATTCCTCTCGATTGTGACAAAACCTTGATCACTTATGCACCATAAAATATTAAGCAAATGAGAAGTTTTTCAATTGCTAGTCAACACAATGTATTGTGTGATATTTGTTTGTTGTTATGTTTATACGGTGTGTGTATGTTATGCAGAGTGTGTATACGGCGTATGCATGAATGTTTTAATTATTATTGTATTTCTTTTATGCGGTGTGTACTTGCTGGTTGTTTTTGAATACTTTGTATGTACGTATGTTATATTGTTGACGCGGTGTGAAGATGATTTGCTATGTGAATTTATGTATGTATGTTTATTTGTTTAGTTTATTTATACGGCTGTTTATGATCAGTAGTAAGTGTTGGGTTAGGGTATAATTTGTAACGTCACGTTACAGTCCCCCCTTTCTTTAGTGAAAAAAAAAATCCTTTGTTCGTCCTAGACATTTCAAAGTGACTTTTTTATTTTTTATAGTCACTCTAATCTTCGGCCGGGCCGAGGGGAAAATGTACCACATTCTCCTCGGTACCCCCGGGTCGGTAATGACGATTTCCTCGAAGAGGTTTTCTGTGCTTTTAGTCTCTTCTGGCAGGGATTGTACCTCTTCTTATGGAGATGCTAGTCCCAGAGTGTCGCTGTTGTAGTCGTCCTCTTTGCCCCGGAGTGACACAAAAGTCGGTATTTTTTCTGGAGGATAGGTGTCGTTGGGGGGTGGTGTCGCTGTAAGTGGTGCTAATGGTGAGGGTTCAGTTAAGGTGTGAGGTGGATGTGCTCGTTTCAAAGTTTTGTGTATGCCCAAACGACTGGCGGTGATATCGTTGTGTACTTCGGCCAGAATCTCACTTTTTTGCTTGTGCGGTACACGTGGCTTCCATTGGGGAACATCGGCACACTTGCTTTTACGCAAGATGAGTTTAAATAATCTGTCCCCTTTTATTTGGAAGTCGTGCTTTTTATCTTTGTTAGGGCTGGTCTTTGCAGTGCTTAGCAATTCTCTATCGGAGGATGAGAAACTGCCATCCACTAGGGTGTATAGGCGGGGTGTGAGTGTGTATGGCATTTCTGGTGACGTTAAGCGGATTCCGTCTACGCTTAGCATGATTTTCCGTTTCCGTAGGAAGTTCATGCCCAGAATCACCGGCTCGGCAAGATTAGGTAAGGCGGAGGCTAGCAGGCGTGTTGCTTGTTAATTAAAGGTGATGGTTATAGGATAGACGGAGATACCTTTGATACATGAACCGTCGGCTAGCTGCACTGACCTTTGTTGCAATCTTGGCTTTCTAGATGGTCTCGTATGGTGGTACCTAGGTATGTTAACGTAGAGCCGGTGTCGACTAACGCGTGGATAGATCTGTCGTTAATCTGAATGTTTATGTAATATTTATCGCCACCTTCGTTCGTGTTGGTTTGATTACACGAACAGTTACGGGACATGATGTTGTCTCGCCCGCAACGAGAACAGAATAGTCTACGTTTATTTCTGCAACTAGTCCTACGATGGCCGTTTGCAATTTCAGCAAGTTTTTGTTGAATCGTATGGTGTGACGTCCGTGGACATCCCTAAGTAGTGACTGGGTTGGGGCCGAGTTTGTTTTATCTCTTCTTTTCAGAATAGCTCGTATTCATCGGTGAGTTTTATAAGTTCGTCTAGGGTTTGAAAATCGTTGCGTCGCACAGAGGGGTGAAATCGCAAAAAATGGATATTAATTGAAAAATGAAAATTGGTTTTTTTGAAAAATATTTAGTAACCGATTAAAGTATATAAAATTCTACATCACTACTGAAAATTTCAATGTCATATGGTGTTTACTTGTCAAGCTGCATTATATTAAAGTTAAGTAATTTTTGAGCGATTCGCGTACGATAGTGTTAATTGAAATTCGGTATATTTCGACGCTTAATATATAGTTTTTCGCAAGTCAAAAGTAATAATTTTACTATGGAATCTTCAACCTCAGGTATTTTAGCGTTGTTCTAAAAAGAATTGTGTTAACAAAAGCTGTGTAGAAATATTTTTAAAAAAATTTTTAAAATGTGTCTAAATTTTGGCTATTTTCAAAATATTCGTGGATATTTAAATATGAATGGGGTAAGTTGGGGTTAGAATATTAATTTTTTAAGAAACTACAGTTTCAAGGCTTTCATATTCAGTAATAACATTTTGCGCGTTTTTGCGCGATTTTTTTTTATTAATTTAATTGTGAAAAAGAACACCAGTTCTTGTCTTTTGTTTGCTTTGTCTTCGTTTTCGTTGTTATAATTGTTGTTTTTGTATATCGTTTGCAACTGTGTGTTACAATGGAACGTGACATTGTGTTGTGTATTGAAACGTGAAACTTAATTGTAATTGTGCGTTATGTGTTGTATTTGTGCGAGACGTCAAACGTATTGAAAGTGATGTAAAGCTTGTAATTGCGTAACTGGTACTATACAAATACTTTAAGCTTCTGATCTTTTGTAAATTCCTATCTTAACTTTTTAGGAATAAGCAGCAAAACAAAATTTTTCTCTCGTCGGAGCCTCTACGATATTATTCGAAATGCGGACTCTTCGCAACTTGATGAAAAAATTAATATATTGAAAGAAGAAATAATAAAGCGTACGAGCCCTATTGACATGAAAGATTTTGAAGTGAAATTCAGCACTTTCATTTCTGAATTTAAGAAGCGATGGTCCAAATCGAATATACATCATGAGCGTTTTTCTGTGCAAAACAAAAATTGGTTAGACACTTCCATCTCATTTGTAAATCACTCAACAAATAAGAGAGGTCGCAAAGAAGTGGAATTTGATGAATGTTCTATAAAAACAAAAACAAAAAAATGCAAAGCCTTAAGAGATAATTCATCGCTGTCTGAGTTAAGTTATGCCACTCAAATGAGTTTGCGAGCGTCTGGAAAAATAGAGGCATCAAAAATATTGAAAGATGTTACTTCGTCCCCTTCTAGAGCAACATTATATAAGGCAAGTTTAACATCACAAGGCCAGGGAAAACAACTGAGTGCGGAAGCAGCATTACTTGTTATGGTAGAAGCAAAGTTAACGCGCAGTCAGTATGACGTGATTAGAAAAGCTGCTCCGGATAAGTTTCCTTCTTATAAAGTCGTTCAACAAGCGAAGAGATGCTGTTACCCTAAGAGCGAGGCAATAACAGTGTCCAAAACAAAAGCTGAAATAAGTCTGCAAGCTCTTCTTAATCATACTGTTGAGCGTTTGATTTTACTTCAAAAATATGTTTTTGCCACCTTAAGTGACGAAGATTTGTCAAAAAATATTCTGTATTCTAAGTACGGATTTGATGGTAGCTCAGGACCAGTGATGTCAGCCTCATACACAATTGTGGAAGCAAAATTCACATGTACGCTTACGCTCTTTTATTTTGAGAGAGTAAAATATAATTGTTTACTGAAAAACACTCTCATTCAGCGGGAAGTATCGCAAGTCCTGTTTTGAGGCCTCTAAACAGAAATAATATATTTATATAAATATATATATATATATATATATATATATATATATATATATATATATATATATATATACAATATATATAAGAGGTTTGAAATAAGTTGGAGCCACTGTATGTAGGTACATCTTTTCGAAAATTTCTTAAAGTAGCTTTTATTAATTTATAAGTAAGACTTTTTGTAAAAATTGTTTCTCTTGTATATAAACTAACCAAATGTTCAGCTTAAAAATGGAGAAATATTTTAAAATTAAATATCTGAGCACTTGGCAATTTTCGAAACCCTTTTTTACAACTTATAAAATTAGAAGATATTATTGGTAAATAAAAGAATACTCTTAGAAAAGGCCACTAGTTAGGCCTCGCAACCGCACATTTCTCCCGCTGGGAATGTAAGAGATAAGACTGATCTCACCAACACAATCACATTTGACATCACTGCTCTGGACACAGCTCATATAAGCAAGCTTTCCACGGCCATGATGCCAGTGACGCAGCTGTTTTCATAACGTCCATTGTTCCGCTACGAATTATGTGTGAAAATAAGATAATTTGGAAAAACCCTCGCCCATCCTCAACAAGATTTTGTATGCCTTTAAAAATCGAGTTTATTAAAGAATCATCTAGTGTCTCCACACAAGAAAGGACAAGAGTGGAAGAGGAAATAAGTGTACTTGGAAATTCTCTAGTGTACATTGGAAACAGACTTGTAAGCGTAGCTCATAAACTCATGTTAGTAATGATAGATGGAAAAGTCTGCAACGCACTAACAGACCCAAAATCAACCAAGAGGTGTTATTTATGTGGATCCACGAGTAAAGAATTTAACGATATTGAAAGAATGATCGCTAAAGAGGTTAAAACAGACGCATTGCAGTTCGGTCTTTCCATACTGCATGGTTGGATACGTTTTTATGAATGTCTTCTTCACGTGGCGTATAAATTACCAATTAAAAACTGGCAAGCAAAAACCGAATCCGACAAATTAGTTGTTGCTGAAAACAAGAGTCGTATTCAAACGGAATTTAGAAAAAAAATGGACTTATTATTGATCAACCTAAGCCAGGCTTCGGCAATTCAAATGATGGCAACACAGCAAGAAGATTTTTTGAAAACGCTGAAATCACAGCAGATATTACGAAACTAGATCTGGAGCTGATTAAGGAGATGCACACAATATTAATTGCCGTATCTTGTGGTCATGACATCAATGTAGAAAAATTTAGAGTATTTGCTCAGAATACAGCTCGACTTTTTGTTAAGAAGTATAAGTGGTTTTACATGCCTCCAACCTTGCATAAGTTTTTAATACATGGCCCAGAAATCATTTCGCACGCGCTATTACCGATCGGTGAATTGTCTGAGGAAGCCCAGGAAGCTCGAAACAAAGATTTTAAAAACTACAGAGAACATTTTTCTCGCAAATGTAGTCGGGGGGATTGAAATCGAGATATATTAAATAGGTTCCTACTAAGTTCAGATCCAATCCTATCTTGTAAAACAAAATTGCCAAAAAAAATATTCCACCAACTTCCAAAATCAGTAGTAGATCTACTAGTTTCGCCTTCAGTTTTGACGAACGTGGCACCAGAGGGCACAAATCATGATACAGATGACGATGATGATTATAACGAGGGCGATGCATTGGAGTATGATGACTTTGGGCATATTTTTTAAAATAACAATACTTACAGTACAATATTGGGAAAGTTTCATGACAGTCGGTCTATTACTATGGCCGCTAGAGCACTTTTTAATAGGGGGAGTGGCACCGCCCACTTTTCCAAAAGATGTGTAGCCTATGTCACTCAGTCATAACGTAGCATTCTAATAGTGAAAGAATATTTAAAATCGGATAAGTAGTTTATTTAATCTCCATTTTTTGCGATTTCACCCCTCTGTGCGTCGTACATATAGCCGGTATTCATAGCGGAACCCTTCGTAAATGCAATCGGTATGGTCCAATTTGCGTAGTTCTGGATGCTGGCGGATTAATGTTTGAAGGGTCAGGATGAAGCCGTTGGCCTTTTCTCGGGGTGCTTGTTTCCGATGATAAATCTTTTCCTCCAGGTGTGCCAAATGTCGTCTGTGGAGGAAAAACCGAATTGCAATATTTTTAAAATCTTCCCATGACGTTCGTTAATAATAATATATAATAATAATAAGAGCGATATAAATTCTTCGGATATCACTCGGCTAAATACGGCAATAATAATAATACGAACGATATAAATTCGTACCCTCTAATATACACTCATGCACTAAAGGAAAGAATCGTATTCCACTTCATTCCTCTCGATTGTGACAAAACCTTGATCACTTATACACCATAAAATATTAAGCAAATGAGAAGTTTTTCAATTGCTAGTCAACACAATGTATTGTGTGATATTTGTTTGTTATTATGTTTATACGGTGTGTGTATGTTATGCAGAGTGTGTATACGGCGTATGCATGAATGTTTTAATTATTATTGTATTTCTTTTATGCGGTGTGTACTTGCTGGTTGTTTTTGAATACTGTGTACGTACGTAAGTTATATTGTTGACGCGGTGTGAAGATGATTTGCTATGTGTATTTACATATGTATGTTTATTTGTTTAGTTTATTTATACAGCTGTTTATGATCAGTAGTAAGTGTTGGGTTAGGGTATAATTTGTAACGTCACGTTACAATGTCAGTGTAAAAAGATGGCCATCTTCCATTCCAGATTCTGATGAGATAGCGTAACTTGAAGTGAGTTTCGATAATTTCAATATTCGTTAAACAAAATATTTTTGTAAGCCATCTATTTGCTCGAAGTGCGAATGCTCCCAAACTTGTGCTCCATATGACTGTATAGAGCGGCACACGGCATTAAAAAAACCAACTTTCGAGTCAAAACATATCTCACTTTTACTAAAAAAATTAATCCATGTCATGTTTATGCAATTTTGTGCAGCTTGTTCCTTTTTTTCAAGAAGTTTGCTTCTGACATAGTTTCTGGTTTTTTCAACAGCAGGTCGTAGGTTTCAAAATGGCATCCTGCCGCACCCAACATGTTTTTTGAGCCGTAAAAGAATTCAACAATTTTAAAGATTTTTTTCTTTTAATTTGAAGATATTGAGACAGGATATAACACTGAAGTTTTATTTATCTATTTATGTGCATAATTTCTATTAAATGGTGGTATTGTAAAATATCAAGTTTGGCCGGCTAATGATTTCATTAGCCGTGGTCCGCCGCTGCTTGTTTCGTCACGGCATAGAATTCTTACAACGTACTTTTCGTAATAAAAACAGCAGGTTTGTGAGAAGAAAATAGAACACGCTCCAATTGAAATTTTGTCAGATGACTTTTTGTTTGGGGGGCTTTAGTAAATATTTGGAGGGTATTTAAGATTCGACCCGGTCTAATATAACGTTTTTACTTGTTTTAATTGCTATTAAACTTATTCCTAATGATATTAACAAATTGTTAACGAAATATTAAATAATAAGAGAAAACTGAAATAATGTTATATAACTGAAATAATGTTATATATGAAATAATTTGAAGGGTGTATAAGATAAAACTTAAGGCTATGATTGAGTAAACAAATAAATAAAATGTATGTGATCAGATCATATATGTGATTATGTTGAGGTAATTGACATCAGTTGTGGAAATTTGAAGTGAGTCTCTTTATTTTATCATGGATAAGTTCAATTTCAGAAAGAGCATGTAATCGTAGCGTGGAGAAGTGCCATGGCAAGCTGTAAATTAATTTCAATAATTTGACATTTAGCGGAAGTGGACCAAACTGGGGCACCGTATAACATTAGTGGATGAAAAATAGATATAATTATAATATTTTTATTATCTCTGCTGAGCTCAGATTTTCTGTTTATTAATGGATACATCATTACGATTATTTTATTGACTTTGTTCAGTATATACGATATGTGTTCGTTAAAGCAAAGCTTGGTGTCAAGAATGACCCCTAAATACTTTACTTTGCTTTCCCACGAAACATCATTGCCCATGAATTGTAAAACAGATTGTGGGATAAAGCAGTCTTTGCGTTTCCGTGAGAAGTAGATAGCTTGTGTTTTTTCCGCATTGACTAAAATATTCCATCTTTTAAAGTAGCTGTTTAGTTCCGTTAGTGACGTCTGAAGATTTGCTTTAATATTTGACGCCAATACATCAAAGCATAATATTGATGTGCCATCCGCAAAAATGGAAGTTATACAATTGGAAAAGGAAGGAATATCTGCCGTAAAAATGTTATATAAGAAAGGCATGAACCCTGCGGGCAACCAGCTGTCACATTTGTTCTTTGCGACTTTACTGTACCAATATGTACATTAAATGATCTGTTATCTAGAAAACTTTGTATAATCTTTATTATTTCTATTGGAAAATTTAAGCATTTTAGCTTATAAATGAGACCGTTATGCCAAACGGAATCAAAAGCAGCACGTATATCAAGGAGAACCATTCCGGTTGATTTTCCACACCAAAAACTATCTTTGACGAGTCTTCTAATTTTAAGTAAAGGTTGAGTTGTATTGTGCTCTTTTCTGAAGCCAAATTACTGAGCAGGGAGTACATTGTTAGTATCAATGAAATCGTTTAATTTTTCCTTTATGATCTTTTCAAAGATTTTATTCGCAGAGGATAGCAAACTTATTGGTCGATAAGAGGTTGGGCAAGAAGCATTCTTGTTTGGCTTAAGTATAGGTATGGTTTTTGAAATTTTCCATGAATCAGAGAAATAACAGAGTTTTAGGCAGGTATTAAAAACGGCTACTAAGTAGTCAATACCTTTATCGGGTAACTTTTTTAAACATTTGTTATTTATTGAATCGATTCCAGGTGATTTTTTGTTTTTAAGTTTTTTGATTATTTGCTTTATTTTGTTTTGATTAATATAATAAGATGTTGCTGGATTTGATGTTTGGGACGTGATTTCATTAACAGCATTATTCACCAATGCCGCTGTTTGTGAGTCGGTAAGGTTTGCCGAAATGCAATAGCTTGCTTTGAAGGTTTCTGCTAACAAGTCACTTTTTTCTTGCTGCGTAAAGCAGATTACGCCGTTGTGTTTTAGAATTGATATACACTTAGATTTCTTTTGAAAAATTTTGGCTACATTCCAGAAAGGTGTCGACGATTTATTCATATTGTTCCAACTTTGATTTTTAAATAGTTGAATTTCTTTGGTAATTTGCTTATTGAGTTGAGACATTTGTCGATGATCTTCTCTATCTCGAAATCTTTTCCAATTTCTTCTATAAATATTCCGGTGTTGAATCAGAATTTTTATACTATTTGGAAATGGTTTACTGGGAGCAAAAACTTTTCTTTTTGCTATCTATATCATTTGCCTCCGCCAATGGAAAGTTTCTTTTTATTAACTTTTTAAAACGGCTCCAATTTGCTCTATTGAAATCAGGATATTGGTTCGATATTTCTTAATATTCTAAATTAATTGTGCAGCATATTGGAAGATAGTTGGGATATATTTGTTAAGTATACATCTAATGTAGAGCTATTCTTATTTGGATCAGAGGGTATGTAAGTGTGCTCATGAGGGAAAAGTATTTGCGTCCCATTCAATTGGATTTTTTCGTATAAAGCGTTTCCCCAACAATTACTTCGTTGGCATCCCCAGTGTGAATGTCTACAGTTGAAATCTCCTCTTAATACGTATTTGCTTACGGAGTTAGTTAGCTTGCGTAAGTCCGACTTAAATATTTGGATTTTATTTTGGTTTTGCCCCGCCGATTCACCTGGAAAGTAGCAAGAGTATACATATATGACATCACCGTTAGAGTGTATTTTGATTCCAAGACTTTCGATTAAAGTTGTGTTTGCAATAGGTAACAGCTGGTGTGGCATACATTTCTTTATTAATATTGCTATTCCTCTACCTCTGCCATGAAGACGATCGCTACGATAACAATAATAATCTTTATGTTTGGTTGTGATTGTATTATTTAGCCAAGTTTCACATAGTAAGCATATGTCAGCATTGTGTTTTTCTAAGAATTTGAAAAGTTCTTCTTTTTTATTTCGGACACCACGAGCATTCCATGATGTTATATTAGTATTTTTGTTTATTGGTAAAGAAACTTACAAGCAAGATTTGTGAGAACCTCGAATTGTTCTTCTTTGGATTTAAAATTTTTCAATCCAGAAATTAATTCAAATGTTAACTTTTTAATTTCTTCAAAAGTAAATAAGTTATTATTTAGATTAGGAGTATTTAGCATTTCTAGTGTTATGGACGGTTATATCCATAGGCCGTGTTGTTGCACTATTTGGTTGATTTAGAGCGTTTGGGAAATTTAATGTATAATTAGCTGAAAAAGTTTTTACTTTGCATCTGCTTGAACCATGTCCAAACATTTGACAGTTGTAGCACTGAGTGAGTTTCGATTTGTTTGGTTTTTGATACTCCCATCTCACCTTAATATATTCAATAACTGAATAGTTTTGTTTTAACTCCTTCAGAGTTATTGACTTTTTTTTTCAAAATAAACAATAAAAATTGTTTGATCGCTGTTGTTTTCTCTAGTTTTAGTAACTATTTTAACATCAATACATTTTAAGCCTAATTTTATTAGACGGTTCTTGATGACCACGGGGTCAGTTTTGTCTAGGCCCAGCAATACTGCCTTGTAAGGCTTTTCGTTTTTAGCCGCATACGTAAAGTGTTCCATTTGAAATTTGTTGGTAAGAGCTTCACAAACCACATCATAATCTTGTTTTTTGGTACAGAACAATTTCAGACCAATTGAAACTTTCCTTATAGAATATTCTTTTATTTTATATATTCTACACATCTCATGTATTTGTTCCATTTTACATTTTAATATTGTTATAAGTGGTATTTTTATATTGACAGGTTTTTCGATAGCGATGTCATCATCTTGATTATCGATAGTTTGGAGAGGGGCAAAAAAGTTTTGCTTATCAGTTCTCTGAGAACTGTTATCTCTATATTTCTTACTCATATTCTGCCTGTGAGAGACAGAATCATCTTCAACACGCACTCTTTTAATTGTTTGTAGGTTTTTCTTTGTTTTTTTTTATAAATCTTAAGGAATTTATTTTGTTATTGTTAAGTGTAAGGTAAATATGTAACTGTAAACACTTTTACAAGAATTCAAGTAAAACAAGGCTATCACGTCCACGCGTTAAGAACGATTTTTCGATAATTACTTTTTATCAGTTCCTCAGAAGTAGAAAAGTAAAAAACTGTTATTTCGAAACTTACATATATGTTCGTCTCTGAAAATGATCTTATGGGTAATGTTTTGGCAGTTGTTTCACGGTTTTTCCGTTATTTCTGTGGTTTGCCCTAATTGATATATAATTAGGTGTCATAAAAATATTTTGTTAAAACACTGCGAAAGGGCAGGCCAAATAACATTCATACCTGCATATACATATATGTATGGATCTGTTACACATCTACATTAAACGCACTATCATTTCCATGTTCATGTACATATTAAATAAAATGTTTTTTGTTCATGTACATTCCAGCGCTCTAGAATTTTTTATTCGCGAACATTTTTAAATTAAATTCTGTTATTCATGTACATTAAACGCTGTAGAAATTTTTGCTCGGGAATATTTTCAACTTAAATTCTGTTATTCATGTACATCCAGCTTGATAGAATTTATTTACTCTTCTTTTTTGAGTGCTAATGCAAAATAAAATTTAATGCTCTTATCATATGTGTATGAACAGATATTCTTGCTTATGTTTACATTCATGTATATAAATAAAAATACAATTCAAGTACTTTCATACAAGAACGAATAAAGCAAAATATATTTTGTTTTGTCATACACGAATAGAACACATTACAAAAAAAAATATAACTATTCTTGTTCACGAATATGAGTGATAAATGAATGAATATTTGGAACCCTGGTAAAAACAAATTCATACAAAGCGATTTCATACGCTAAACAAAAGCAAAATCTTCACTGATGATCGCTGTCGTCAATGTTTACCAGCAAACCTTACGAAATTGTTGTTGCTTTCCACTTACTTTTATATGATAAAGAACACCAAAAAAAAAAGTAAAAACGTTTTATTCGACCGGGTCGTATCATAAATACCCTCCAAGTATTTAGTAAGTAACTTTAAAATATTTTACTTGGTGAGACAGAGTTCCTTTATATAATATCGTACGTCAACGCCCACTGAAGGGGGCGGGGTTCAAAAATAGACAAAATCATGTCTTTCACAGACGAACGTATGGACATTGCTAGACCGTCTTAGACTTCATCATTGATCAAAAATATATTAAGGTATTAAAACTGTATTTTGGCGGGGTCGCTTTGGCAAGGGCTGTGGGGGAGACATTTCACCTTTGTCATAAAACTCTAAAAATAAATGCTTGAGATAATTATATACAAAATTAAATTTTTTTATAGGGTCATTTATGGCGCAAAGGGTCAGGAGGGGGTAGGGCAGAAACAGTCAGTCATAAAACTCTAAAAATAAATGCTTGGGATGATTATATACAAAATTAAAAAAAAGGGGGAGGAGGTAGTGGGGCAGAAACAGGCAGTCATAAAGCTCTAAAAATAAATGTTTGGGATAATTATATACAAAATAAAAATTTTTTATAGGGTCATTTAGGGGGCAAAGGGGCAGGAGGGAGTAACAGGCAGTCATAAAACTCGAAAAAGAAATGCTTGGGAGGACAAAATTAAAATTTATATTTTTTGATAGGGTCATTTAGGGGGAAAAGCTGGAAACGGTGTAGGGCAGAAACAGGCAGGCATAAAACTCTAAAAATAAATGCTTGGGATGATTATAAACAAAATTTTAAATTTTTTTTTGTGGTAGGGTCATTTAGGGGGTGAAGAGGTAGGAGGGGGTAGGGCAGAGTAGTACCGGGTTACGTCTCAGCTTCGTCATTAAAGCTTAAAAATTTTATTTTTAAGGAATGTAGACTTAAGTAGAACAATTTGCCTTCAAGAGTCTAGCTCTTTTCGTTTGGGCTGAATCGTGATTTCGACAGACGGACGGACGGACATGCTCAGATCGTCTTAGATTTCATCACTGATATACATATATACTTTATGGGGCTTCGGATGCATACTTCGCTGCGTTACAAACGGAATGAGAAAGTGAGTATACCCTCCATATTCTTTTTTGAAGGGTATACAATATAAGACACAGTTGTTTGTGTATTTTTTATTGCTAGTGCTGGGTATTGTGTGTGAATATTAAAACAGATAACCTATAGCTAAGCGCTTTGACAACATATGAGCACCAAGCGCATAGGGCTTGGGCACTATCGCTTTAAAAAATATATATTCTTATAGGCATATAAACTTTGAATAAAAGTAATTTTCATCTGCAAAATTAACGGTTATTAAACATTTGCCATTTCTTTCAAATCGGCACTCAGCACATATCCTTACTAATATAATATCATTACTAATATAATATCCCGCAGAGAGCAGTTCTTGGACGACTTCTGTTCGTAATATACGTAAACGAAAGGCAGAAACTTTAAACAATTCAAAAGTATGCATGTTCGCTGATGGTACACTGATTTACATACTCGTAGGTATGTGGAGACAATCCGGACGACAGTGTTAGAAAAATATATGAAGACCTAAAATATATCGAAAAATATCTTATAATGAATAAAATAAAGATAAATATAAACAAAACTAAGGGAATGGTATTAAAAGGTGAAGCAAATATGAATATCCGTGTTGGAAATGGACAATTGAAAGAATAAGTGAAATTAAACATTTAGGAATAATGTTGGATAGAAACTCAAGTTTCAAAAATGAGTTTGAATACGTTTGCAAAAAGATAGCAAAAGAGATATTATTGTTGGGAACAATACATTATAAAATCTCAACTGTGACTGCAGTTAATATTTACAACACAACAATTAAGCCACATTTCGATTACTGTTCAACTGTATTATTTCTGGGAAATCAAAAAATGAAAGATAGACTGCAAATCAGGGATGGAAAGTGGTTATTTTGATTTTGTATCAACTAAATAAGCAAAATGTACTCTTCACATCATGGGGGTACCATTTTTAATATATGTATATCGAAAACAAAAATTAAAAAAGAATTTGTATACAAGTTCAAAATTATATAATAAAACATATTAGATCCATACATTTTATTTAAAAAAAAATATTTTAATATACAATTTCTCTTATATTATTATTAATGAAAAACATTCATTGTAAATCCACACTCATACAATTAAGGAATACAGAGGTAGGAATATTTGCACTCCGCAGAAAGAAGATTGGTTGTTAGCAATAATCGCAAAATGGGTGTTTTGGATGATCAAAAGGAGATTAATCAGTTCTGAAATTAACACAAAACTCTAAAGTGATTCCCACCCAAGCATGTATCTTGTCTAAATAACAAAGCGAAACTTTACAAATTATTTGATTCTAGGTGACAACGAAATACGCTTTAGTGGCGGAGAAGCATCATTCAAAAGCAAGTCTGTCTTGAAAATGAGTCAGACTTGATCAGAAATGGAAATCATAAAAACTCTTTCAGAAGAGTCCTAGGAACCTTTTCTCCCGAAAGCGCACTAATTTTCAACTAAAAGAGAAACTCCTAATTACTTACTCTGATCGAGCAGAGGAAAACGACTTCATAATTTCATATAATGCTATCGGCATAGATAAAAAAATATTTTACTTCTATTAACTGATTACACTGCTCTACAACACTGAACTTTTTGCATTCCCTTTGATCACCACTATTTTTTTTATTTGCAATGGTCCCCTGATTATAAAAATGGTCGAAATTTTATGGATACGATTTTTTTCTAAAATTTGCCATTTTTGAAAAGGGTGATCCATTGATATTATCATATCTCTGGAATGGGCAGTCCGATTTTGTTGAGGGAAACAGGATATAATACAAAATTAAACTACCTTAAAATAGTTATAATACCATTCTTTCAAATAGTTATTGGTTTCGGAGTTATTTGCATCGCAATGTAAAATAATTGATTTTTTATACTAAAAATTTCCATTCTTTTTTTTTTAATTCGTAAAAAATCTAAAATTACAAAAACTTAAAATTTTTATTACATGATTGTAAAACTGGGAACATTCCAAATAAAGCAAGCTTTATTTCATGAAAGTACATGGATAAACGGTAATTTTATTAACAGTTAAGTGATTGAAGTGGAAATACGTAATTTGTTTTCTCTGTAAAAAATGAAAATTTTACAATGGGTATCAAAAATATTTGGAGGATTCACACTGTAGTCATAAAGTCATAAAATAATAGCACGAAATATATGACTAGTGTGAATAACCCGGCATAACTTAGTGTGCTATTTCAAACATCGATCAACTGCTGCCTTGATATGAGCTGAACACTTTTTTTGCGGCGGCATACGGAAAAACGTTCAGTGCCTGCCAGCTACGTAAGTTAAACGAGATATATTTTTCACTTGTATATATTTAATTTTTGCGATTTAATTCTCTTTTAATATTTTTATGTTATAAAAATGTGATTTAATGTACAGACATATAGGTATGAATAAATTTTTGGTCGTAAATCATATACATATAAGTAACGGCGGCAAACACATACTATCGCCATCTCGCCTAAAGATTTTCAGCCGTTCGACTCAGATCTCTAGAGCTATTTTATGACAAAACAAAAACATACCTGAAAGAGTGCTAATATTTTATGACTTTTTTGTATGCAGCACAACAACAACTTTTTTAAACTGGTCTAATATATTATGACTTTACGACAGTATGGCTAAATAGTACACAGTGTGAATACCCCAATTATAAGTATTACTTTCTGAGGGTAGGAGCGCCATTTCTTTAATATATATTCGCAGCTAACACAAATTGAACTAGGCGGCCAATATTGCCTTAAATTTTCTACGTCTATTTTGAAATAATCCTTAAATGAATTTTGTAGTGAAATTTCGTCGCCTTTTTGCTGTAGTGTATATACCACACACATAACAAAATAAATTCGGTTCATTTTTCAGACAAATTTTCTACGAGTTTATTCATTTTTTTTAAATTCACGAACCAAATAAATAATTTGTTGTAATGACAACTTGACTTTTCACGATCAGGAACGTTGGTTGGATAACAATGAATGAACTAAATGAATTACATTAAATATGTCGCATTTTTTAACAAAAGTACCTATTTTTAAAAAGAAAATACCTAGCTGAATAATGAAGGGACCAATGAATAATGTACCTGAAACAAGTAAAATTATGAAACATGGAATCCAATAGGCAGGTAAGGCTTATTGCAGTGACAAGTCAAAATTGGTTCAACGTGCGGAAAGCCATAAAAAATTAACGTAAAGGTATAAAGAGATGCAAAATCCATCCTTGTTTTATCTACCTGCTGAACAGAAGGGTACTTCGTTTATCAAAATATTTTGGCGGAACACATTTAAATTAATTATAGGTATTTTCTATGCAAATTTTTTTTAAATTGTTATGATTTAGAAATACAAAGTTGCGCAAAATGTCATACTTAAAACAAAAACAAGTAATTTTACTTTATGGGGCCTTTCCTCAAAATTACAATACACATGTTTGATTTTTGCAAAAACATCACCATGACAATAAAATTTTCTTCGGATTTATGATCTTTATGGTGACTTTCATACCCTTTATCTTAATTTTAAAGATAGTCCTTGCATGGTAGCTATAATCATGGGCTTATTCGAACAAAACTTAGAATTGTGATTTAAGTTTAAATACCTGAATAATATATGTGCTTTTGTTTCATGTAGATAAAAGCAAATTTGTGGCTTTGAGGGACTTCAAATTATATTCCTGGAAGAAAGTTGTATGGGAGGTACCCCAAAATATTTGACGATTTTATTTATTTTCAACAGACTTTATCCTTGTAGCAAAAAATATCTCGTGTCAAGCGCCATGAAGTTATTTTAAAAATTCCTTAATTCCACTATTTTCACTTTATTGTTAATAAAACCAACATTTATTTATGTATTTTCACGAAATAAGGCTTCAATTATTTGAAATATTTACAGTTATAAGATCGTGAAATAAAAATGGCCAGTTTTAGCCATTTTCGATTTTTTATGAATTTTAAATTTATATAAAAAATTTTCGATTTTGCAAAAAAATTTTTTTACATTTTTATGTGAAAAACTCTACAACCGTTGATCATACGAAAAAGTTGTCTTACTGTGATTTGTGGTGAATCCGCTGGTTTTTCTTCCAGCAAAATTGGATAAGCCATTCCCAAGATATGATAAAATCAATGGATCGACCTCTCTGAAAATCCGTGATTTTAGAAAAAATTTGAAGGAGTTAAAGTTCTATATTCGGCTGTGTCGAATCTTAAACACCCTTCACAGATGTCATTCTTTTCGTTTAAATTTTTCGGCTTGGAAGCTAACGGCCTTATGCAAAAAAAAATCTTAATTGATGCTTGAAGTTCACGTAGTTAATAGCTACTTTAAGGCTAACATACCTATGTTAAAAAATTATATGCAAAAACAGTGCGTTAACTATTGCATACCAGAGTACTTCAAAATCACGATTTTTCTTGATTTTGTTCAGCACAAAAATTTTTGTTCATTTTAAAGATTAAAGAAAAATTCAATGATGATTAAAAATCATTTCATTCTGCTGTTATATCAACTTCTGATTATGAGTAGAATTAACAAAAGCATTTTATGAGCAAGATCGCACAGGCAAGAGAAGGGCTTGTAGTAAATGCATCGTGTCCAAACGCTCTTATTCTCATTAATTCATTTAATATTTTCTGATATATAAAATAGGATTAATTCACTACAAACACAAAATTTTGAATTTATGTGGGTACTTTTATGTACCAAATATATATATATATATATATATATATATATATATATATGTATATATATATATATATATATATATATATATATATATATATATATATATATATTGATTTTCCAACTCTGGGAGCCAATTTTTATTTTTTACCAATGCAATTCTTAGTGAGGTGTAACATAGTTTTACTTGACAAAAAAATTAAATTTTTTAAACTTTTTGGTCACTTTCATGTACCATAAAATATTTCATTTTTCCAACCCTGGAGTCGAAATTTTAATTTTTTACGATTTTAATAAAAATTTTTTTCTTCCTGAATTATAAAACAGTTTTAGTAAGCAAAAATAAAAAACAACGTCAATTGCCTTTTTGGTCACTTTTATGCAGAATAAATATTTCAATTTCCCAACCCTGGAAGCGAAATTTAAATTTTTTAAAATTTTTTTATCAATGCAAATCTTTATGAGGTATAAAGTAATTTTGTTTAAGAAAAACCAGAATTTTTAACCATTTTGGTTATTATATATACTACAAAATATTGCATGTACCAAGAAATACTTTCATTTTCCCAACTCTGCAAGTGAAATTTTAATTTTTGTTTGTTTTATTTTTACCAATGCAACTCTTTATGAGGTATAAAGTAGTTTTATTTAATACAAATTTACAACTTTTAAACATTTTGGTCACTTTCATATACCATAAAATAGTGCACTTGTCCAACCCTGGATTCGAAATTTTGATTTTTTTTTTAAATTTTGATACCAATTTTGTTCTTCCTAAATTATAAGACAGTTTTAGTTAGCAAAAAAACAACATCAGTTGCCTGTTTCATTAATTTCACGTATAAAAAAAAATTCAATTTCCCACCCCTGGACGCAAAATTTAATTTAAATTTTTTTTTTGCCAATGCAAATCTTCATGATGTATAAAGAGGTTTTGTTAATACATGTAGTAACTAAAATTTTTTAACAATTTTAGTTACTACATGTACTACAAAATACGGAATGGGCCAAAAAAAGTTTTTAATTTCCCAACCCTAGAAACAAATTTTTAATTTTTTTGGTTTTTAATAGACCATTGAGGCTTCCCTAAGCACGAAATAGCTTTAATTTACAAACATTAAAAAAAATTGATTTTCGTATAAATTTTGCGTCGAGAAATGGGTGTAAGCTTCCCAGCTCTGGATCCGTACTTCGGAACTTTCTGAAGTCTATTAAAGTTCATTTCCAATCCAACGGTCCAAGAACGAAGTCGCTAGCTCATTTGGGGTCTTGGGAAACCTGTACGTACAGACAGACGGACATCGCTCAATCGTCATCGCTATTCATAAGGATCCAGAATATATATAAATGGGGTCCCATGTGAATATCGAAGAAATTACACACGGAATGACAAACCTATATATACCCTTTCACTTTTTTGTGAAGGGTATAAAAATAATTGTATCCATAGAATTTTAAATTTTGGGTGTTTTGGTACTTAGGGGCCATAATGCATCGAAATGAAATAGTTAGACTTCAAAGTAATTTCTCGTGTTGACCAGTGTTATTTAACAAATCTCTGTATACATTTTTCAAATAAGCGTATAATAAAAGTAAAATAATTTGAATTAATTAGTCTGGTTATAGATTGATTGAGATATTTAAATTGTATCAAGTAAGTCACGGTAGTACCATGGTACCAACAAGGTCGGAAATGTACCATAAAAAGTACAATTGCACCATGTTTTCCCTTCGTACTACAAAAGCTACAAAATAAGGGAATGAGATTTATGCTGCGATGCTATCGACACTACAATGGCTGGAAAAAATGGAATGATGTCGATCTATTAAAAACGCTATTTAGTGAATGCTGCATATGTGCAGCCCTATAATTTAAGAAATGCGAGTGACTTCAGCCCTGTTTTTTCCTCAACAAAATTTTATATATTACAAGGGTGTTAAAATATATAATGAACTGCCTCAGTATCTTAAAAATGAGGCTAATCTTACTAAATGTCTTTCTATATTTAAACGTAATATAATAACATACATATGTCAAACAAAAATTTTATATTTTATGCCTGTTAAAATGGCAATTAATTCTTTTTTTTTCTTTTCCTCTCTCTGTAAATATTAATTTGTTAAAAATTTTGTAATGGTAGCAACCGATATGCTAAATAAAGAAAGCAAAAATACATATACATGAAAGTAACTCTGCATGTCTGTCTGTTACCTTCCTACGGTTAATCTGAACAGATTTAGATGAAATTTGGCATGGAGATATTTTGAGATCCGTGGAATAACATAGGGTGATTTTTTTTTGGAAATGATCCTATTATGTGGTAAGGCTGGTCGAAAATGTGTATGAAGATACGAAATTATTGAACTGATAACTAAGAATCTTTTAAATTTTGATACAGTTGAATTAACAATGTATTTTTCTTTCGCAATGACTTTATGAAGTGGTCTAACATTTCTACAGATATATGAAATTGAGAAACTGATAAGCATGGAAACTCTGATGCAGCACATACAACACATCATTGACTTAATATACACATTAGCTGCAATTACACATATTCTTCGCGGACAAAGTATATGTATATGTACATATATGTATATGTATATATATGGATATGTATATGTTCATGTATCTGTATATGTATACATATGTAAATGTATATGTATTATGCAAATGTATATGCATGTATGTATATGGATATGTTTATGTTTATGTATCTGTATATGTATACATATGTGTATGTATATGTATATGTTTTTTTTTTTTTTTGAAAGTAATGATAGCAACTATCAATAGTGGCCCCACGACAACTTCACTAGCACCACCCTGGGACAGCTTTGGCATTTCATCAGGGTGGGTAGTATTATCAGTATTATTCCTATGTCCTCCTTAGTTTAATCGTCAGTTGCTGACGAATCCTTCGACGTACTAACTCTCCTACGAATCTGTGCTAATCTGCGAAGTTCTATTAGAACAAGCTGTACAAAACTACACACGCTGGTCAAATTCAATAAGGATTCCAGCATGGTCAGAATAATATTCACCGGGCTGATCGTGCGCCCCAAACCTTCCTCTAAATACGACCTCCAGTTGCTGAATCGTGAGCAGACAAAGACGACATGCTCAGCATCCTCAACCACATTTCCACCACAATGTGGACAGAACGGAGAGTCGTCGTGCTTAAAACGAAATAGATATGACCTAAAGCAACCATGTCCAGACAAGAACTGTGTTAGGTAATAGTTCAGATCACCATGTTTCCTAGTCAGCCACAGTCTGATGTCGGGTATTAATGTATAAGTCCATCTTCCCTTTTCAGTGGCTGACCACCGTTCTTGCCACTTTTGCATACATAAGTCAGAGTTATCCCTATTCATGATTTTTAAATCGATAGGGATCATACCCGCAATGATAAAAGCCGCCTCGTCCGACACTGTCCGGAATGCACTACATACTCTTAAAGCAGCTAGCCTATACACAGGGGATACCAGCCCCACATATGTGGAATATCTAAGTGAGTCTGACCATACCGGGTGTGCATATAGGATAATGCTTCTTACTACTCCAGCGAGGAGTTTCCTCTGAAGATACTTTGGCCCTCTCGTGTTTGGCATAATCCGAGATAGCGCCACACAGGTCTCTGATGCTTTGGATGCTATATATCGCAAGTGCTCGCGAAAAGATAGCCGTGTGTCAATTATCACGCCCAGATATTTCAGAAATGCCTTTGATTCTATGGAACAGGTGCCAACATTGAGGGTAATAGTTTCCCTAGCCTTACGACTACTAATCAAAACCACTTCGGTTTTATGATCAGCTAGAGTCAATCCCATTGCAGTGATCCAGGACTTTACTAATTGTACGCTGGCATTTGCAATGTGTATGTATATATGTATATGTATACGTATATATATATATATATATATATATATATATATATATATATATATATGTGTGAGGCCGGTGATCCTGAGGTCGCTCCCTACGGTGGTGAACATACCGGATGGGCGAAGTTTTAGCACAACAGCTAGTGGTGGGCAAGAGCCTACGAGCAAAATTTCCAAATTAGGGAAGAGGATAGCAAAGCTATTGGACTTTCTCAAGACAAGGTCGAATGTCCACAAGGATATAGTTCCGATGTCTCGAGAAATACAGGCGTTGTATATGCAAATGTCAAATGAGCTAAGCAGTAGAACTGCTAGTAGGGCCAAAGCACATTGCAACAAGCAGACGCTGAGAGGGGATATGAAGACCATCTCCCCCTGTCCCTGCAGACACGAACCCGAATCGTAGAAGAGATGAAAATACTCTTATGCCAAAGGGGAATAGGGCTAAGAAGAATAGGAATGATTCAGTAGACGATGTCAGTAGTGAAAGTAGTTCTGTAGGATCAGCGGTAGGGAATACTGCTCTATGCCGAACCCAACTACTAAAGAACTTGGTTGGAAGAATGTCCGTTCCAGGGCAGAGAAAAAAATAGGATAAGAAATAAGCCGGTGTCACGTACAGATGCCCTGGTTATTAAATCGTGTGGAAACGCTTTCTATGCTGATATTCTCAGGCAAATGAAGAAAGACCCTAGGCTTATTATTCTGTGGGAGAGTGTAAAGGGCATTCGGAAAACCGAGAGATGTGAGCTGCTACTAGAGCTGAGTAAACCTGCTCACCAAAACACAGGTGTGTTCAGGTCGGAGGTGGAAGCGGTACTGGGGGAAGCTGCCGAAGTACGAGCACTATCCCAGGAGGTTAGGATTGAAATTAGGGACTTAAATCAAGTAACTTCTAAGGAGCACATCTATAATGCCATAGTTAGTAAAGGTACTGCAGATGACTGCAGTTAAATCACTGAGGAGAGCGTATGGGGCACACAAACTGCCACGATTAGCTTGAGTGCTCCTCTAGCTAGACGTCTTCTTGAGATGTCGAAGATACGCATCGGCTGGGTCGTATGTAGAATACGGGAAAAGAAAGCGCCGAAAAGGTGCTACAACTGTCTCGATTATGGACATGGGGCGACAAATTCTACGGGTCAGGTTCTATCTAAGAACGGTGTGGGGAGACTGGCCACAGATTTGGAACATGTTCCAATAAACCGTCGTGCTTGCTCTGTAGAAAGGTTACAAACACTAATGGTGACCATCTGCCCGGATGTGTAGTTTGTCCGTCCTACTAGAGAGCATTGCAAAAGCCTGAGGGTTAGAGCAGTACTAAAGAATCAAAATGCGCATATTACTGATAAATCTCAATCATTGCCAAGCAGCACAAGAGTTGCTTAAGCAAAGCGTAGGAGACTTAAATGTAGTCGTTGCTGTACTCAGCGAGTCATATAAGAAGATTGTATCTGCAAATTGGGTTGCTGATAATACAGATACAACGGCTATATGGTCTACCGGTTCCTTAACATTGAGGAAAAAGTCAGCACCACAATGCGGGTACACGCGGGCCACTGTTTCCGGCATATGTTTGTACAGCTGCTATGTTCCTCTTAGGTATTCTATTGAGGACTTTCGTATTATTATGGACAACATAGTGATGTACGCTGCAGCCAAGAGTCCTGTTATAATAGCAGGGGATTTCAATGGGTGGGCTGTTGAATGGGGTTGCCCTTCGACAAATGCAAGGGAAATAATTCTATTGGAAGCCCTTTATGCTTCTCTTGAATTCTGGAGATGAGTAAACCTTCAGAAGAGGAAATGGTGGATCGCTTATTGACATTACGTTTGCCAGTGAAACCATCATAAACCGTGTAAACTGGAGAGTATCTGATCTTTATACTCAAAGCGATCACAGAGCCATTATTATAGATATGCAGGACGATATACGTTGTGTGATCCTCCAGGCACAAGGTTTAGCAGGATGGAAAGTGAATACCTTTGATAAGGATATTTTTGCCATCTGTATGGAGGGTATGGACTTGAATGGTTCAGCTGAGGATATCGCAGTACAATTAGTAAACCACATCACGCAGTCGTGCGATGCATCTATGGTGAAGCGGAAAAGATCCGCAAGGGGATCACCGGTTTATTGGTGAAATAATGATATTGCCAGCTTGAGGTCTGAGTGTATACGTGCCAGAAGACAATATACAAGATCTCGAGGTAGGTTAGAGAATAGTGCACACCAACAGAATTATAGGGATAAGAGGAAGGCCTTAAAAATAGCAATTCGTAGGAGCAAACGGCAGTGCTTTCTTAATATCTGTGATGAGGTAAATAATAATCCTTGGGGTGTTGCATATAAGCTGGCCACAAAAAAACTTAAGTGCCTAGGCCCGTTTCAGCCGAGCGAAGCGCCAATCCTGGGAGGAATTCTAGACCACCTCTTCCCCCATCAGGAGACACCACCTTGAGAGCACAACTCCCCTAACGAAACTTTAAGCTTTCCCTCGGTTACAATAAGAGAGATCGAAGGCGTTGTCTCTACGTTTCAAAACAAAAAGGCACCGGGCCTGGTATTAAAACCGGCCGTTAGGCTGTATCCCGAGAAGTTGTTAAGAATGGTAAATGCATGCTTAGGTAAGGGAACTTTTCCAACAAGATGGAAGAGGCAGAAGTGGGTGTTAATACCAAAGGACAATAGACCCCTATATGACCCCTCATCTTATCGCCCACTGTGAATGATAGATACACGTGGGAAATTGCCTGCAGACGACTTGGAAATTGCGTTGAAGACAGACATGGCCTATCAAACAACCAATTTGGCTTCAGGAAAGCAAGGTCAACAAGATGCTATAAATATGGTAGTGGAAACTGCAGCTCGAACTATCTATGGCAAGAGTTGGAGGAATAGTACAAAAGAGTACTGTGTAGTTGTGACATTAGATGTAAGGAACGCATTCAACACAGCAAGCTGGGTGCGTATTGTTGATGCTTTAACTCGACTAGACATTCCAGAATATCTGATAAGAGTACTAAGATTGAGTTTATCTGAAAGAGTAAAGCTAGTGGGATTCGCAGACGATATAGCGTTAGAGTGTGAAGCCAAAGGATTATTAGAGGCCGAAACTATTGCAAATACCAGCGTACAATTAGTAAAGTCCTGGATCACTTCAATGGGATTAACTCTAGTTGATCATACAACCGAATCGGTTTTAATTAGTAGCTGTAAAGCTAGGGAAACTATTACCCTAAATGTTGCCACCTGTTGCATAGAATCCAAGGCCTGTCTGAAATATCAATGCGAGATTATTGATACACGTCTCGTGAGCACTTGCGATATATAGTATCCAAAGCATCGAAACCCTGCTTGGCGCTATGTCGGATTATGCCAAATACAAGGGGCCAAAATATCTTCAGAGGAAACAGATCGCTGGAGTAGTAAGGAGCACTATCTTATATGCACACCCAGTATGGTCAGATTCACTTAGGTACTCCACATATGTGAGGTTGGTATCCCCTGCGTTAGGCTAGCTGCTTTGAGAGTATGTAGTACATTTCGAACAGTGTCGGACGAAGCGGCTTTTATCATTGCAGGTATAATTCCAATCGATTTAGAAATCATAAATAGGGATAACTCGGACTTATGTTTACAAAAGTGACAGGAACGCTGGTAGACCACTGAAAAGGGAAGATGGACTTATGCATTAATACCCGACATCAGAGTATGGCTGACTAGGTGATTTAAACTATAACCTAACACAGTTCTTGTTTGGACATAGGTGCTTTGGGTCACATCTATTTCGTTTCAGGCACGACGATTCTCCGTTCCGTCCACATTGTGGTTGGAATGTAGTTGAAGATGCTGAGCATGTCGTCTTTGTCTGCTCACGATTCAACAATTGGAGGTCATATTTAGAAGAGGAATTGGGGCGTACGTTCAGCCTGGGGAATAAAATTCCAGTCATGCTGGAATTTTTATTAAATTGAACCAGCGTGTATAATTTTGTACAGCTAGTTCTAATGGAACTTCGTAGATTAGAACGGATGCGTAGGAGAATGAATACGTCTTAAATTTCGTTAGTAACTAACGATGAAGTGTGCGCATCAGTTCCAAACCTCCGTACCTTAGAACTAAAGAGGACGTAGAAATAATACTGCCCACCCTGACGAAATGTCTAGGCTATTCCAGGGTGGTGCTAGTGAAGTTGTATGTATACATTTATATGCATATACATATAGAAGGAAATATATTTTTAATATCTATGAAACGGGCTTTATTAGAAAGAAAATTTTATGAAATTAGTGTTTAATTATGATTTATACCATGTTGCCACCACGGCTGGTGCGTAGAACGCCCAGTCTGGAACACCAACTTTCAACAACTTCCATAAAGTGGAAGGAAACAGCCAAAGTTGCTGAGAACGGCGACGAATTGATTGATTAGAATAATCTTCAATGCTTTCCTGTACAGCGGCTACAGCTTTTTCAGTGCGTACTGTTCGGCGTCTGTCGGGATGAACATTATCAGTAGGGGTGAATGTTTTCCTAATGCGATATATTGTTCTTAAAATTAGTCGCTCTAAAAGACGATTATGTATGCCATAAATTGGAAGAAGTGCACAATGAGTTTGATGAATAGAACAATTATTTTGATTAAAATCTTCAACAATTTGAACGCGTAGCTCTGCTGTTGTGACACTCTAAAAAACACGCTTTATATGCTATAGTGCATATATTCTACCGAAAGTGATATTCCTTAATGGATTTGATTTCACCTGCAAATGAATAGAAGAAAAAATCTTACTATATTATTACTGTTAAAGTTTACATATATAGCGATCAATTATTTCATGGATTCATAGATTGATGAAAATATGTGTATCTGTGTTTATTACTGGTATTTGTAAAATGTTTAATAAAACAGCAACAAAATAAGAAAACAATAATATATAAATGAAAAACTGTTGAAATTTTTTGATAAAAACACTAGCAAAAATCCAAAGAAAATTTTCCAACTATCTAGTACATATCGATAATAGTTACTTGTATTCAATTTTGTTCTTAATTTATAACTAAAATAGTTTTTATTTATTTATTCATTTTCATAGATATTCGTATAATACATTTTTAAGTATAGTTATATTTAGATAATGAAAATATAACACTTTTTGTTTAAGAGTTATTAATGTTAAAAATGATATAAATCAAACGTAATAAACAGAATTGTTTAAATAGTTTAAAAATCAAATATAATCGGTCGTCTATTTTATATAAATAAGATTTTTAGGGCCATTATTACAACTTGCCTTTAATGCAGCTGATAGTAAAAGGTAACCATAGCTAAAGTAGGGAATAAAGTGAACTTTAAAAATTTTCAATATTACAACTTCCTTATAAAATAAAATTCATCTTTTCAAATATATGGCAGTACCACAGAAAAAACCCAATTACTTTTGACAAGTTGACATTACATGGTTAGGTTAGGTTAAAAGGGCTGCCAGCAGTAAGCTAGAAAAACTCTCGGAAGCCATGAAAACGCCCATTGTGATGCCCACACACACTCTTTTCAGGACGAAGTGGTGGTTCCTGAGAACCACCCAGAACTTCTCACAAAGTCCGCTAGGACAGCCAGCGGTGCATCCCTGAGGCAGTCCAGCTCTCGCAGGAAACGACAGCCTAGATGTCTAACCCTACGCTCCTGCTAGGCCGGACAGTCACAAAGGAATTACTGTACTGACTCTTCCTCTTCCTCATCGAAACAGCTCCTGAAGCGGCCATCACGGGGAAAGCCCAAACACTTTGACATGTGCCCAATTGCACAGTGCCCCGTCAAGACCCCTACCAGGAGTGCCAACGGCTTCTTCCCAAAAATAAGAAATTGTCTAGTCCTAGCTCTGCTAAGCGAGGGCTATAGAGTTTTGGAGACCCTGCAGGTGGTAATACTTGACCACCTGCTTGTCGCCTCCTTCCTTGCCCACTCCTGAATCTTGTTCAGCAGCTCAACTGAGGGAATGTCAACATCCCTACGCGATACTGCCTCATTCAAGGCCGAACCCGCTCTTGCGCATTCGTCCGCCATATCATTTCCCTGAATGCCTTCATGCCCTGGAACCTAAACTATCTTGACGTCATGCCCTTTAAGTCTAGCCAGAGATTGAATGCATGCCAGTACACATTTCGATTTTACCATATCCGAGTCCAGGGCTCTAGTTGCTGCCAGACTATCTACACAAATGTCAATAGTTCATGCCTCTAAATTGAGCCCATTACTTCTTAATGCCGCCTCCGTAATGGCATAAATCTCTGCTTGCAAAAATGTCGAGCGATACCGAAAGACCGAGATCCTCGGAAAACACCCCCGAACTTGTGGCATTGTCCATCTTCGAGCCGTCCGTAAAAACCAAGGTTGCATTACTGCGAGTCGCGGTGTTTTCCATCCAGTCCGTCCTCACCGGGAATGCGACTGAGAAGGATTTGTCGAAGCTCATGACCGCAGTCATATAATCAGTCTGTCTCCCCAGGACCTGGTCTCCTACCCTTTGTGGGATAATGCCATGTCCCATACGGTCATGCTAGAAGCTGCCTGACTCCATGAGCCTGAGGGCAGATCTTGCAAATATGTGCTTGATGTAAACCTCAAGGGGAGCTAAATCAAGCATTGTCTCTAAACTGGCCTGAGGTGCTGATCTCATCGCGCCAGTCATAGCAAGACATGCTATCCTCTGTACCATGCCCAGTATAGAGAGATATGTACTCTTGTCCACAGTACGGTTTCAACCCCCATCTTCTCCTTGAAACTCCCTTGCATGCGTAAAACGCGCATAGAGCCTTCCTTGTTTTATCCTCCACATTACGTTTCCACGATAGTTTAGAGTCTAGAATAATGCCGAGGTATTTCGCCTCCTTCGATGGCCCCAAGGTCGTGCCACCAAGGCTTGGTGGTCTAAAAGCCGGGATCTTATATCTCTTGGTAAAAAGTACCAGTACAGTCTTTAAAGGATTTATGCCTAGACCGTTCTCCTTGACCCAGTCGAGTAGTTCGTTCAGCGCTGATTCCATGAGTTCACTTATCGTAGGCAGATATTTACCCCTTATAAGGAGCACAACGTCATCAGCATACGCAACCACCTTGGTGTCACTTGCGTTCAACTTGATAATAATGCTGTTCAGAACAAAGTTCCATAGGAGCGGAGACAGAACTCCCCCATGTTCCCTGCCCAGTCCGTAATTAGCTGGCCCGCACCAATTCCTCTGAGCGCCCCAGTTATCAAGGATATGTTCACATTGTTAAAAACGCCTTCTATGTCAAGAAAGGATGCCATAACAAACTCCTTTTTGTCAAAGGTGAATCTTCTATAGTGCCGACAACATCATGCAGCGCCGTTTCCACCGACCTACCCTTCTGGTAGGCATGCTGTGCACCGCAGAAGTTTTCTCGCGAGAGTAGTTCCCTAAGATACAAATCAACCAGTCGCTCCAGTATTTTCAATAGAAAAGATGACAGACTGATTGGTCTGTAATCTTTAGCGGTACCGTGGCTTATCCTCACCGCTTTTGGAATGAATGCCACAGTAACCTCCCTACACTCTATAGGAATGTACCCGTAAACGAGACTTCCTCTAAAGATGGTTAGCAGCCATGGTAAGATCACCTCTATTGCATGCCGCATCAGCGCTGAGAAAATACCATCTGACCCCGCTGACTTAAAGGGCTTAAAAGATGTCACTGCCCATCTTACCCTGGCTGACTGTACAATTGAGTCCACCACGTCACTCCTTAGGATAGCTGTTTGCTCGGGGACGACAGTACTCCGTACGTCCGCCCCGTCCCCCCAATCCGGAAAGTGAGTTTCCATTAGTAGCTCCAGGGTATCCTCGCTGCTTTCAGTAAAAGTCCCGTCAGGCCTCATAAGGGATTCTGGCGTGCCAGGCTCCTTTGAGAGTAGTTTTCTTAGGCGGCAAGCCTCAGGTGTGCCTTCCAAGTCACCACAGAAACGCTTCCACGATTCCCTCTTTGCCTTCCTGATTTCGCCCATGAAGACATTGAAGCTTCTATGATAATTATCCCAGTCTATGGGATTTCTATCACGATTCGCCTTATTAAAAAATCTCCGGCAGACTGTCCTGAGCTGCCTGAGTGTCGGATGGACCTTCGTTGATGGTTGCCGCTCCCGACAAGATGCATGATAGGCGTCTCTCAGGGTCCTTAACAAAAGTATTGAAGAGTTCTCTAGCTCCCGAATGCTGCCCACCTGCTCCGTTTCTGGAGGTGGTAGGGCCTTTACGAGATTTCTGAAATTTCTCCAATCCGTTTGCCTAGGGTTCCTGTAAGGCTTGCCCCCACTCGGAATAAGATCGATCGTAAGAGTAATTCTGTTATGATCAGAGAATGAGCACTCAAGGTTCACCCTTCAGTCAGATATTCTTTATTTATTTATTTATTTAGATGTTTCAGTCTATGGTCACAAAACCTTCCATACTATGACTAACATGAGAACTTAAAGACTAGTGGTTATAAAACAAATGTTGAAAAAAAAAATCATCTTTTACAAAACACAAATGAAGAGTTTACATTACAAATTATAGTAATTATTTTATTAGACTAGAAATAAGAATCTTAAACTGCATTTTGTCCATGCTGAATTCAATAAAAGAATTATGCCGTTTTTGTAAATTTACATTGATTTTATTAATATGAGCAAAAGCACGTGTTAGAGTGCCATTGCGAGCATAATTAGTTCGATGAAAAGGTACCTCAAAGAGCCTAGACAACCTAAGATTCCTACGTGGAACATAAAACGGTATAGAGCTAAGCAAATCAGGACAGTCAATGCATCCATTAGCAATATCATACACCAGGAGGGCTGATTGTAATTCTCTTCGAAATTCTAAAGTACGAAGCCCTATAAAAAGGCATTTAGACTCATATGGGACAGTAGATAGATATGGGAGCGACCGTGTTGCAAACTTAATTAAAACGCGCTGCAGTCTCTCGATGCGGAAAACTAGATTGGAAACATGAGTATTCCAGATCACAGTCGCATATTCTAATTTAGACCGTATGAAGGATGTATATATATACTTCAGTGTATAAGGGTCAGTAAATTCAGAACAGGTTCTCTTCAAAAAGCCAAGCACCTTATACGCTCTTGGAAGCATATACTCAACGTGAGCCACAAACGATAGCGAGCTATCGAAAACCACACCTAGGTCAAATTTTGAATCAAATGTGCTCAATGAGATACCCCTAATATTAAAAGAAAACGCCACGGAACTTTGAGTCCTGCTATACGAAACATGCGAACATTTACTAATATTTAATTGCAAATGATTAAGGCTGCACTAGTTGATTAAATTATTGAGCTCATTCTGCATTATATGCTTATCATCAATCGAGTCCAACTTCATAAAAAATGTTAAATCATCAGCATATAAAAGATAATCTGACTTTGAGAAACAGCAACCAATATCGTTAATAAATAAGTTAAATAATAATGGGCCAAGTATACTACCCTGAGGTACACCATACGTTTGTAAGTATGGTTTTGAAGTGTAACCTTCGACATGCACAGCACAAACTCTCTCAGATAAATAAGACTTTATCCATTTCAAATAATTCGAATGGAATCCTAATGAGTCCAACTTGCACAAAAGAATAGTATGCGATAATCTGTCAAACGCCTTAGAGAAATCAGTATAAATTGCTTCAAGTTGACCCCCACACTCAAGTGCACCCAAACCATACTGATTGGGGGATATCCATGGCTTAACTTGAAAAAATAATTTTTTATGATTAATGTGCTCAAACATTTTAGAGACACAAGACAATTTTTAAATGGGCCTATAGCATGATATATCATCTCTCTTTCCATCCTTAAAGACAGGAGTGACCACTGAAGATTTCCACCTGCTAATAAATTCACCATCTTGGAGCGATAGATTAAAGATGAAAGTAAGTACTGGTGTTTAAGATTTAGAAGTTCTCTTTAAAAAATAAGTACAAAGACCATCCAAATCGGATTTATAACTTAATTTGACCTGAGAAATTGCATCTGTTAAAATCCTCAGATACAACCAGTGAACCAATATTTAATCTTGAAAACGCATTAGCAGTGTAAATGGCATTGTCACCAACCGGCTCAAAGTTAGAACTAAAAAAGGATGCAAACATATTAACCATTTCATCACCCGATTCAGAAATGGTACCATCAAAGCACATAGTAGATGAAATATCGGACACCTGTCTATTAGATTTCACAAAGGGCCAAAAAGATTTCGGGTTAGTCCAAATTTACTGTTCCTTCGTCAAGAGAAATTTTTTATAAAGAAATTTATTTAAGAAGTAAAACTCCCGACTATAATGAATAAATTTTGATTGTTATTCATAATCACCAGTACTAATGAACTTTTTATGAAATTTGTTACGCAGGTTTTTAAGTTTTTTAAGACCGCGAGTGTACCAAGGAACCTTATACGGCTTAATGCTCGTAGTCGGAACATTAACAGAACATATATCGAGTATTTGCTTTAAAAATATCTCGTAGCACTCAAACCAGACCAGTAAACATGTCCATCCAATCCATCGAATCAAAAATTTAATTCAGCTCATCAAAATTACACGATTTAAAGTTAAGATTATTGCTAGTTAAACGATGCGAATTATTAAAGAATTCAATATAAGCAATTTCCATCACTAAAGGATGATGAAGAACACTTGGCGGAGAGATCCACAGCACAACGTGACCTTTAGTAAGATCAGGTACAAAAATAAGATCCAAAAGTCGATTTAATCTATTGGGACAGTTATTAACTTGACACAAATTAAACGACATAACACTGTCAATAATATTTATTTATTTATTTATGGTAATATAAAAGCCATCATAGGCCAATTTAACTATATTACACAGACAATATAAAGGCCTGATTAGCAAAATAGTGAAAAGAAAATAATACAATAATATATAATATTATACATTAAAATCTTAATTATATAAATTTCATGAGTCTGATTGACATTACAAGGCGTTAGAAAAGGACTGTCAGCAATTTTTGACCAAATAATATTTTTTAGATTAACAAACATATTTCCTTTCACTGTAAAACTCTCCCCAAAATATAAAATATTAGAGATATGCGCGTCGTACAAATCGTTAGTACTATTGGGTGGAATGTACGTGGCACACAACAGAAATAAGCAACTAACATGGGAAATAGAAACAATTAATAGATCAAGCAAACCATTATGGTAATCAATTCTACATAACGTCACATTAAAGACCAAACAACCTATCAGCAAATTTTTCAAAATTTAGTTTTTTATTTAATATTATTCCCTATATCATAAAGCATATGTATGCAAAATTTTAAACTTCTAATATTAGAAATAACCAAGCTATTACCAAATTACCAAATACCCTATCAGCAAGTGTACAATTTTCTGAAACCAAATAACCTATCAGCACTCACGCTAAAGAAATCAGAGTAATTATTTACTTGAATTTTTTTTTTTTTGAAACACAGTTACTTTTGATTTGTTGTTGTTTGTGTTTTATTACATTTTATTTATTATTAGAAGTGAAAAGAACATAAAAAAGTGCTAAAACACAATAAAATGTATTCCATAAATGAAAATAATCTTGAGGCAGATATGCAAGTTCCTAAAAAAGTCAACAAAAAAGAAGAAAGAAAGAAAAATCGTATGAACGGTAAAGAATATGAAGGTTTTTCAAAAGGCAAAATCGTTTGCAGGAAGCCAAGAGAAATGAAACCTGGGTGCACATCAAAATGTTGTGAAAAGGCTTTAAATCGACATTGTTCTATTTTTTCTGAAAAATTACGTGAAGAAATATTTCAACGTTTTTGGCAGATGTCATGGGACATCTCCAAAAAGAAATGGCAACATTTACAAGATTTAAAAACTTTGCTTCCGGCAGACTGCCATTACTTTTATGATAACATACCTTTTGAATATTTTTTTTGCGGTAGCTTTATTTAATGAAATGTTTTCTTTTTATTTAATTTAATTAATTTAATTAATTTAACTTTTTATTTAGTTATTAACATTGCAATAAATAAAAAAGTAGATTTTTTTGTAAAACCACCTATAATTTTATTTAAAAATCAAAAACTTTAGGAAAATTAAAAAAATTCTATTTTAAAAGGCCGTGACGTACTAAATAAAGAGGAAAATAAATCATCAAAAATCATGATAAAAGTTTAATTTTGTTGCATAGTGTAATTTAAGCAAACATTAAGCACTTTTTGTTTAAACAAGTAAGAGAAACTATAAGTATTATTATTTAATGTAAATAATAATTATGTGTTCAAAGGAATGCCTAATTATTCATACTAATTAGTATTGCTGATAGGTTGTTTGGTTTCAGGTTTTTACAATTCCAAATTACCTAAGCGCCATATCATAAGCTGTGTTTAGAAAAACAAAGCTTTCTCAACCGATATATACTTCTGGTTTCATTTTAATCATAATATATAATTTTCGGCTCAATATTGCAAATAGTTCCAATTTTATAACGTTTTTTCTCTCTCCTGTAAACTTTTGAAAACTGCTGATAGGTTGTTTGGTCTTTAAGGTGACGATAAAGAGGACTTAAAGCACTTTTTCACTGCAATAATCGCTCCGCCACCCAGTGATAAGCCACTAATTGCAGCATCTCTATCCTTACAGAATACATTAAATAACTTGGGATCTAATAAAGTCTATCACTAACCAAAGTTAAATCAATGACCTGTTGCCTGATCCTATTGAAAAGCGTTGGCCTATTGCCCTTATTGCAAATCCTAAGATTGGCTGACAAGAGAAATTGTAATAAATCCTCACCTCGTGTCCCGCACCAATCAATGAGTGTGCGCACCGCACTCGGAGGAGAGTCATCCACCTCATAAGTTAGACACGCCGATGCCAGGATCACCACCGGGAGATCCTTGCGTTCATGAGCAGCTACCGTTTGATCACCAGAGCTGTAATGGGATAAAAATATTGATGTTTCTCCTAATCAGTATACAAATTCTAATCCTACCTTCCGTGATAGGAGAGAGAAGAGTAAACAAACGTGACCGATGGCGTCGAACCTTATTCGCAACTAACCAAGGCTCTTGGATCAAGGCCACGGAAATGCACTCTCTCTCCATAAAGCGTAACAGCTCGTCCGATGCTGTCTCGGAGTGATGCAAATTAATTTGCACCACTTTTATGCCGCTCGGAGTTACCATTATGTGAGTCCTTCTTTGCGGGCAAAATTAGTCTAAACTGATTTAGCCCATATTTGATAACGCCCTTTTTGGGGCGCAGGAGATGCAGGGGCTCTGAGGCAATTTTGATCCAGAGATCTTTACCATCCCCCTTGTCCCTGGCAAGTCGACGTTCAATCTTCCAGTTCTCAATACCAAGGTCCTTATTCTGGCGCTTAATAAGTGTAAGTGTGGCCCAACCACCCAAAATAGGAGGAGGAATCCACACGCGCACCGTCACCTAAAAAGGAACTTGGTCCAAGGGCACGATTACAATTTTGGCTCCTGGCCAAAGCTTGCCAACTTCTTGGATGCTGTTTTTGAGAAAATAGAAAGCCTTCTCATAACCGCAACCAATTATTTTGATGCCCCATCAAACACAGTGAACGAATCATCGTCACAAGTGGCGAGTGCGTCCACTAGTCTGCGCAGAATTTGTTCTTCCAGAAGTAGCCATTGATCATTTGTTATTTTGCCCCCTGCCTGACTGCGATCAATAATGGCTACCTGGTCTCAACCGCTTGCCCTCAGGCATCACCTGACCTTTGCCGTTTGCTACTAGAACAACCTGCAGGATCCCCTTTGCCAGACACGGGACCTCGATTAGAGGAGATCGGAGGTTGCCTTGAGGACTCCTTGCTGACGGTTTTCGCTTTACCGCGTAGGTCATCACCTCTCTTTCACTTGGATGACACCCCTTTAGATGTAGAAGGGCCATCATCCAATTTCTCAGAGCCGGTGATCGTGTTCGCTGCAAAGCCTTCTCTCGGGAAGTCGGATCTCGGGATTACAACGACCGTAAAAACCATAGAAAACGCTTGTAGCCTGCCAGCTTTTTGGGTTCGGCCGGTCTTTTCCCTACTCCTTCCATCCCCTGTGCCTCTGATACCTTCCTGTCTGCCAAAACTTATTATCCGTCCTTGGTATCAGAGGAGACCATAGTGATGTCATCCTCGTCCGACTCGTAAATGTTAAGTCCGTCCAGTCCTGGGAAATTGTATGAGTGATCGTCACTAACTGTCCTGTCTTGTCTTCTCAGACACTTATCCCCTACAAAGTCTGCCCCCCCTTGGCCCTTAGCCTTGTCCGCCCCTCCCTCTATGGGTCCCTGAAGAACCGCCCTTGGGTCTGGTGCCCGTCTTCCCTTGTCGTACTGTTCGAGTTTGAAATTTTTATTGTTCCTTGGCTTATTTTTCCCACGAGTGGAGAGGGGAAAATGTCCACCATGTCATAGCCCCCAGTGACTAGGTAGGGGCTTAATTACTTGCTGAGGCGCCCAGGTATCAGCAAGGCTCCGTAAGAATACAGCCGGATACCCCTGACTGCAAAACCAACCGACAGGCACTTGTCGCAGAACACCTCGGCCTAGTGGGATAACTATTTGCCATGAAAGCCTTTAAAGCACTTGCCACCAAAACAAGGAAAATCCTTAAAAAGGTAATCTTACTCCAGGTTCTGTCTGAATAAGAGACACTTGCCACAGCCTGCACTGAGTCACCACATCGCGGCAAGATTGTTATCCACGTGATGGTTTCCAGGAATTAATATAAAGAAATTCAATTTTCAATGCAAATGTCATTTTGTATGGCGCTTTCGAGGTTTTCGAAATGGACCTAACTTTTTTTCAAACAAAGTTGTCAAGGTTAGATTGTAGACAGATTGCAAAAGTTATTTTCTACCAGAATCCCCAAAAATGTCAATTTGGGAAAAATCGCGCATACGTGGTTTGTGAAGAAACCCGACGATATAAGTTGAAAAGTTGACAATTCAGATGTAAAAAACATGTCGTGTATGGTAAGCTGAAGTGAATTCGTCAAGTATAATATAATGTACTGGACTTGAGGCCGAAGAAACTATTGGGGAATTCCCACTGTAGTCATAAAATAATAGCACGAAATATATGACTAGTGTGAACAAACCGTCTTAACTTAGTATGCTATTTCATACATCGATCAGTTGATAAGACGATAACACATTTGTAATTAGCTGCTATCAAAGCAAAATAAAGTTAAGACAATTGAAATAAATTTGTTTGAAAATGCCAAAAACAAATGAAAAAAGAATAAAACAAACTCGGTTTCTATTTAAAATTATTAAATTTGTCTTCTGGACCACAAAAATTTGTATGTATAAAATAAAACAGCTGTTGTCTCGATATGAGATGAATATATTTCCTTGGCGGCGGTGAACGGAAAAACGTTTGGTGGCTGCTAGCTACGGAAGTTAAACGAGCAAAATTTTTCACTTGTATATATTTAGTTTTTGCGATTTAGTTCTCTTTTAATTTTTTTTATGTTATAAAAATGTGATTTAATGTACAGACATATAGCTATGAATAATTTTTTAGCCGTGGATCATATATAAGTAACGGCGGCAAACCTATACTATCGCCGTCTCGCCTAAAATTTTTCAGCCGTTCGACTCAGATCTCTAGAGCTATTTTATGACAAAACAAAACCATACCTGAAAGAGTGCTATTAGTTTATGTCTTTTTTGTATGCAGCACAAACAACTTATTTAAACTGGTCTGAATTATTATGACTATGACAATATGACTAAATAGCACACAGTGTGAATACCCCACATATATAATGCGGTTCCCTAACAGGATCTTTAATTGGATCTCATCGTATTTAGAAGTTCGACAGCCACGAGCTCGCTTCAACGACATTCTTTCTAAAGCTATCGATGTTAAATCAGGTGTTTCGCAAGGCACTCAACTTGGTGCCACTCTTTTTATACCCTTCACAAAAAAGGGCATATATAGGATTGTCATTCCATGTGTAATATCTTCGATATTAATATGGGACCCCATAAAGTATATATAATCTGAATCCTTATGAATAGCGATGACGATTGAACGATGTCCGTGAAATCGGTTTCCCCAAGCCCCCAGAAGAGAGAGAGAGACTTCGTTCTTGGACTGATGGACTGGAAATGAACTTAAATAGAGGAAAATCCGATATATGGTTCCATAGCTGGGAAGATTACACCTATTTCTCGATGCAAAATTAACAACCAAAAACCAATTATTTTTTCGTAAATTAAACCTATTTCATACTTTGGGAAGCTTCAAATGTGTATTAAAAACTAAAATAATAAAAAAAAATTCCAGGGATGGGAAAATAAAAGTTTCTTTTGGAACATGCAATTTTGTAGTACATTAAAGTGCCCCAAACGGTTACAAATTTTAAGTTTTTCTTAAATAAAACCACTTTATACCTCATAAAGATTTGCATTGGTGAAAAAAAACATTTTTTTTTAATATAAATATCGCTTCCAGGGCTGGGAAGCTTAAAAGTAACCAAAAAGGAGTTGTTTGCTTTCGCTAACTAAAAATACTTTATAATTTAGGAAGAACAAAATTGGTATCAAATAAATATTAGGGTATTAAATACCATCCAAATATTTAGTGATTAAATTTAAAATGTTTAACTGTATTTTGGCGGGATCGCTCTGGCAAGGGCTGTGGGAGAGACATTTCACTTTTGTCATAAAACTCTAAAAACAAATGCTTGGGATAATTACATACAAAATTTAAAATTTTTTTATGCTCATTTAGGGTGCAAAGGGGGAGGAAGTGGTAGGGCAGAGTAGTAACAGGTTACGTCTCAGCTTCGTCATTAAAGCTTGAAAATGTTATTTTTAAGGAATGTAGGCTTAAGTAAAACAATTTGCTATATTTTTACAATAGTTTTGCATATAATAACGCCCACTAAAGAGTGTGGGGTTCAGAAATTATTTTTTTTTTAAATATATCATTTGCTTAACAATAGTTAAAAAAACGTTAGAAATTTCGTTGTATATTAGAGGTTGGTTTAGTTCTTCTTAGGAGAAATTATTTCCCTCTTGCCCGATTTAGCCAATCTCCGAACTTAACCTGTGCTATCCTTCAAGACATATTTATACCAAATTTCAAATGTCTAGCTCTTTTCGTTTGGACTGAATCGTGATTTCCACAGACAGACAGACATGCTCAGATCGTCTTAGATTTTATCACTGATCAAGAATATATATACTTTATAGGATCTCAGATGGATATTTCAGTGCGTTACAAACGGAATGACAAAGTAAATATACCCTGCATATTCTTTATTTTGGAAGGTATAAAAATAAAAATTTCGAATCCAGGGTTGGACAAGTGTAATATTTCATGGTATATGAAGGTGACCAAAGTGGTTAAAAATTTTAAGATTTTCTTAAATAAAACATTTTTATGCCTCCTTAAGGGTTGCATTGGTAAAAAAAAACAAATAAAACATCGTTTCCAGTGTTGGGAAATTGAAATATTTTTATGCATAAAACTAACCAGAAAGGGTATTGACGTTGTTGTTTTTGCTAATTAAAACTATTTTATAATTCAGGAAGAACAAAATGGGTATTAAAATCTTAAAAAATCAAAATTTCGCTTCCAAGGTTGGGAAATGGAAAGTTTTTTTTGGTACATATAATATTTTGTAGTACATGAAAATTACCAAAATGGTTAAAAATTTTAAGTTTTTCTTAAATAAAACTACTTTATATCTCATGAAGAGTTGCATTGGTAAAAAAATTAATTAAAAATTCGTTTCCAGGGTTGGGAAATTTAAATTATATTTTATACATAAAAGTAACCAAAAAAATAACTAACGTTGTTTTTACTAATTAAAGCTATTTTATAATTCAGAAAACACAAAATTGGTATCCAAAATTTAACAAAAATCAAAACTTCGATTCCAGGGTTGGACAAGTGCAATATATTATAGTACATGAAGGTGACCAAAATGGGTACATATATTAAGTTTTTCTTAAATAAAACTATTTAATTCCTCATTAAGAGTTGCATTGGTTAAAAAAAACATTTAAATTTCGGTTCCAGGGTTGGGATATTGCAATTTTTTTTAACATAAAAGTAACCAAAAAAGCAGTTGTCGTTGTTGTTTTTGCTAATTAAAACTATTTTATTATCCAGGACTAACAAAATTAGTATTAATATCTTGAAAATCAAAATTTCGATTCCAGGTTTGGACAAATGAAAAATTTTATGGTACATGAAAGTGACCAAGAGGTTAAAGATTTTAATTTTTTGTCAAATAAAATTATATTATACTTCACTAAGAATTGCATTTGTAAAAAAATAAAAATTCGGTTCCAGGGTTGGAAAATCGAAATCGTTTAGTACATAAAAGTAACCATATAAGTTCCTAATTTTGGTTTTTCGTGAATGAAACCTTTTTTATACTTTGGGAAGTGTTAAATTGGTATTAAAAACCAAAAAATCTAAAAGACGATTCTACGGTTGGACAATTAGAACCTTTTCTGGTACATAAAACTGATTTTTCTTTTTGTTTGTAAATTAAATTTATTTAATATTTTTGAAACACGTGCACAGGTATTAGAAATAAGAAGAGTCAAAAATTTAGCTTCCTAGCCGAAAAATTTTAACGTTTTCTTAAATATAAAAGTATGTGAAAACAACATATTATTATTTTTAATTAAACATACTTTCTGTCAGGGCACACTGATACAGGTAGGAGCTAGAGTTGTGCTTTTCAGCTTAGTGAGCTGAGCGCTCACTTTAGCTCAGCTCAGTTTACTGAGCTAGTTCAGTTTTTAGCTCAGTAGCTCAGTACCTCAATAGCTCAGTGATAATGAAACAATGAAACACAAAAGCACAGAGTCGAATAGAAGAAATGTATGTACTTCATAACTATCTTTGAACACATGTTTTACAATTTTTAGTAAACAATGGTGGTTGAAAATTAAAGAAACATTTTCTTTTGGAGAACAAATTTAAAATAATCAAAATAATAATTAATAAAATATTAAGCTTTTTGTAAATTAAGAAACCTCCTAAATAGTGCCTGGCAGTCAATGATTTTTTTTTTTTTTTTTAGGAGTAGGACCAGCACTCAGGGAATGGCCCCTACATATGCAATGCATTGCACCGGAACTGAAAACGAGGGGATAGTATTAAGGGGACAGATGAGGAAAGATGAGAAGATAGACAGTTTTTTTGTAGCTATTGCAACATTTTACTTCGCCGGCTAATTTTTGCTACAGGGCCGACGAAGGTGGGTGCTGTTACTCTGCTTTTAAGTACATGATAGTGTCAGTCGCCGCCAATTATGTTCAGTGACCAGTGACTATGCCTTCATCATTGAAACAGGCTGGCAACAACTAACACAACCACGCACTAATGCTGTTTAGAAGAATTCAACACAATATTTCATGACTCAGCACGGGCTCGAACTCACGACCCTCCGCTTCATAGTCTCGTGTTCTACTACTTCAGCCAACAGCACCCACAAATGATATTAAGAAATCAACATAAAAACGTGCCCAGATTGCCAATGAATTGGAATTCAAACATTACATTTGTTTTAAATATTTAAGAATATTAGTGCTCGAAATAGTAATTAATAAAGTTAAATGAAATACCGAAATCAAAGCAAATCGTTGCAGTGTCCACCACTTACACAGGTTGGATATATGAAATGTGGTTAAAATGCAGAAGTTGCAGACACAACAAAGGATCTCAATGGTGATTACATATAAGACAATCATTTTGTGAATAAACAAAATAGTTAATGAAAATTTGTTTTAGTGCATCCAAATGGGTGGTTAAGGTTGCCAAATGAGGTTAGTGGAACAAGAAATGAATATCAAATCAAAGGTACAATTTATTTAATCTAAACGCAGTTTAATATTGGGGAACTACAAGGGCTGAATTTGGAAAAACTAAAGTGTATAAAAATGTAAGTATTTCGCTGTGTTTAAAACAATTAATATAAAAATGTTGATGAAAATTTGTATAACTCTTTCAGAGCCACGGTACCTACAAAGAATTTGCTGTTGAGAAAGAGTTCTTTGCAGTCATCTGCAGTGATGTGCCAATGTGGGTGCTGTTGGCTGAAGTAGTAGAACACGAGACTATGAAGCGGAGAGTCCTGAGTTCGAGCCCCAGCTGAGTCATGAAATATTGTGTTGAATTCTTCTGATCAGCATTAGTGCGTGGTTGTGTTAGTTGTTGCCAGCCTGTTTTCAGTGATGAAGGCATAGTCACTGATCACTGAACATAATTGGCAGCGACTGACACTATCATGTACTAAAAAAGCAGAGTAACAGCACCCACCTTCGTCGGCCCTGTAGCAAAAATTAGCCGGCGAAGTAAAAAGGTTGAAATAGCTACAAAAACAACTGTCTATCTTCTCATCTTTCCTAATCTGTCCCCTCATTACTATCCCCTCGTTTTCAGTTCCAGCGCAATGCATTGCATATATAGGGGACATCCCCTGAGTGCTGGTCCTACTCCTAAAAAAAAAAAAAAAAAAAAAAAATTATAATGGCATGTCAACCGATATGCTTGAATGGAGAATAACAAACTTCTCTATGCACATAATTATAAAATAACTGCATATAATTATAAATCAACTGCTGTGAATATGTGGCCGACAAGGGAAAGAGATTTATTTATGTCATCTACATTTATGTTCATCTACATCAAGTGTTAAAACAAGTACAACGGATACTGGCATCTCATCAAATTTCATGAATATTAGTAATAGTTTAATTAAAGATATTTGTACGTCCATTGCTGCCAAATCATCACGTTTATTTCACTACAATAAGCGTTCAACAATTATCAGTCGTGAAACTCAATTTGCTGTCCGTCTACTGTTGTCTGTTGAATTGGCTAAGGATGCTGTCAATGCAGGTACTAAAGCCTTAATCAAATATACAAATTAGAAGTAAATGCTAATGAATGTTTATTTTAACAAAAAAAAATTTAAAAAGGGAGTGTTATTTTTGCTAATTCATATATATAAAAAAGTTATGAATTATTTATATTTATTTAGCACATTTTGATATTAAGAATTACAATTAATTTTGCAAAAATTATTTTTACAAAGTTCGAGCTTTTTGCTTTAAATTTATGAAGCTAAAAAAAGTTATCCCTAACATGTCTTGTGATTTTACGCCTATATACAAAATTACTTTCAGTTTTTAACTCTAATGGAATTGTGTTAAATAGTTTAAGACCGTTATAAAATATTCTGATTGATTGATTAATGTCGTTGGTCACAAGTAGAACGGCCCTAACTCATACGGTTGTATCTTTACATAAGCCAAAACGTAACATTCATCATAATGGAAACTGTAATTATAATTTGCTTTTAAAATCCTTATTTTTATACTATTACAGTAAATTTTTCAGACGAGGTGCATTTGTGTGAAATCTATTAGAATCGCGGTAAAAGCAAATTTTGAAAAAGTATGAGTTACGGTCTTCCTACATGTGACCATCGATATGTAGATTATAATATGTTAATGTTTTGTTTGTTAAGTACGTTTCTAACATGCAGGCTTATATATTATTTATAATTAAGTCACAACAAACAATCTGAAGCCAATTACATTATAATAAAATTTTATATTGTGGAATAAAAATGTTTTGAATGGAATTTATTTGTTTTTTTCAATGAAATGTTTTGTTTCAGGATGTTTGTAAATTGAAAACTTTTTTTTTAAATTGGATTGTAGCCCTCAAAAGAAGAGAAAGTAATTTACTTCTTTGATGCAGGTTTTTTGCAAGGGCTATATTTTTCGGTTTCGCTGCTATAACACTTAGCTTTTGGTTTAGTTGCTCTTACCTTTTTGGTGGGTTTTGCTTTCATGGTGGCAGTCGTTCTGACTGGATTTGCTTTAACCTTTTCAGCAGCTTTCTTTGCAGCCGATGGTTTCTTTGCGGCGCAGACTGGCTTTTTTTATACCTATTGAAATTAATTAATTAACTGTTTTTAGTGTGTAGGTTTCCACACTACCACGGTGGTACTACACTTATTGCGTTGCCAATTTTTTTTAATGGCTGGCATCCCAGTAGGCCTAAACCATTTTTAGATTAAAAAACAAAATATAACAAAACTAAATACGCATACATATGTATATATACATATATATAAATGAATTCATTAGAAATAAAACAACAAAAGGAAATTAAAAATAGGAACAATTCATATGCCTTATAGTATATATTGCATAAAGTCGTAATTTAAAAGATAATTTCATAAAATTAATATTAATTATTTGTGAAATGTTTATTTTGAAATTATCTTTTCAATACAACATAAATAATAGTAATTAATTATATTATCTTAAAAATTACATGTTGTAGTGCAAGAACACTAATTTTGAAACTTTGTTGGATTTCAAAAAAGTACGCCGTTCATTACTAATTTGTCCTGTTGCAGAAAATATTCGTTCGCATGGAACGGAAGTGGCTACGATGCAAAGATGCTTTAAAACATATGCATATATCCTTGGGTAAATACCCTTTCGCTCCTTCCACCAAATCAAAAGGTCTTTCTTCTATCCAGATACTCTTCATTTATGAAGGCTTTTCTTTTAAATCGTGAGTCGAAAATTGTGCTCTCTGCATACAGCGGATTTCTTTCCAGCTCTCCAAACCGTATTTGAAGCTCTCTCTTCAATACTTTAAGTATTTCCAATACCTTAGTTTTTGGGGAACCGCGCTTCATAATGCAGGACTCTAAAATATTATAAAGTACTGTTACTTTAGATAAAGTAACACTTTTTTCTGCTGAAATTTCTTGCGTTATTTGATAAAACGGCTTCAATATTGGTATAACTTCATATATTAAGTCCCATTCTTCCAACGAAATATTCAAATCCGGTCTCGTCGAGCTGAGTGTTGAAATGACAGCATCTTTGAGAAGATACAAAATCAAAGCGCATAGTGAACGGACGTGTTTATTTTTCGCTCCTAAAATATAAAATTTTACACTTAACTACAAACTCGAAACTATTGTTTCTTAACTACAAACTCGAAACTATTGTTTCAAATTCAAAAGTTCAAAATACATAAATTGCATAAAAATAGTGTTTCATATTATTGCATTTATGCTTTAAATCTTTAGTGATTAATGTACATACAATATAAAAAAAAAAACCGAACAACAAAAACACCAATTATCCTACAGTCAAGTTTTTATTTCAAAAGATCAACAATATAATAACAATTTACATTCCATCATTTCCAACAAAAATTGCAAAGATAAACCGCTAATTCGTTTTCAACAATAATAATAAATATACTCTTGCTCACATTTCACTAATATAAAAACAGTGTTACCGCAGTAAACTTTTCATTTAATCCCTAATTTCAATTAAAAATGTCTTGCTTAAATAAAAACTGCATGTTGTTGGTTATGCCATGGGCTATGCCACTATAAATGCTGTGGCATGTCGGCGAGTGTTGCGGAATCCATAAAGAGGTATGATGGGCTGCATTGGTGTGGTAATGGCTGTAAAAAAATTGGAGCTAGTTTTTATGGATTTTTCCAAAGTACTAAAACCCAGTTTTTGGAAACACAAGATGAATGTGCAAAGCTCTCAACCCGTATTTCCGCGTATGGATCTCTATTTGATGATTTTAAATCATCTTTAGAAAATTTAAAATCGCATCAGACATCTCCAAAGCGACGCAAGTCACCAAGGAACTTTAACAAGGATAAACCAAATGAAAATTTGTTGGTATATCCTCCGGAGTTGCCATCTACTGCTGATTCTTGTAATCTTGCCAATAATAACTCTGTGTCAGCACCTCACCCTTTAAACTTAAATCCATCTACTTCTGTACAGGTGCTTTCTAAATCAAATTATGCAGATAATCGTTCGCTGAGTGTTCCAGCAGAAAATAATTGCCCGCCAGGTCACGCTACGATTGTAAATTCTTCCGAACGCACATTTTTTACACCCTCTCCGTCTCCCACACCTAGCGTCTTATCAATCGAAAATCCAGTTAATATGAAGTTCACAGGTCCTTCAAACCAAATTCTGAAAACTATTCCTCCGGAAAAGACTATATTTGCTACACGCTTTACAACTGATACATCCGCAAGTGATGTTGAATGCTATATTAAAATAAAACTTGGTAGTGAATTATCCAATGATTCAAAAATTCTTAAATTAAATACACGCAATAGATCATCTTTTAAAATAATTGTTCCTGAATGCCTTTTTGATAAAATAGTAAACCCAAGCTTTTTGCCAGAACATACGATAGTTAGAGAGTTTTTTTATAGAGACGAAAATAATGTAACTCTTCCCAAGGCTACAGCCTCTAGTTCAAAAAACTAGAAACAAATTCTTCTACAAGAAATTATCTTAATTTGTCATCTATTTCTATTGCTTACCAAAACGTTCGTGGTATGAATACCAAACTAAAATCGTTATACCTTCAAAGTTTTGATATCGAGTGCAATATTATTGCATTTACGGAAACTTGGCTTTGCAAGAAACCTGGAAAAAATGTCCATGAATCTGAAATAATGTGCAATAAATTCCATATTTATAGATGTGATAGAGTTGAAAAAGATGGTGGTGGAGCTTTAATTGCAGTTTCTACTTGCTTACCATCTGAAGAGATTGTTTTAAATACTGCAAGGGATATCGAATTCGTAGCTATAAATATTAAGTTGAAGTTTACCACAATGTTTATAACATGTTCGTACATTCCTCCTGCTTCAAGTACTTAGATTTATGAAACCCATTTGAAATGTATAGAGCTCGTCGTGAAACAATCAAAACCTGCCGACACCGTTATTGTACTAGGTGATTTTAATATGCCAAACATCAGTTGGTGAAAAGAACCGGACTCAAACTTTTTTACTCCAGCAACTGGCCAGGAATCAAACTTTTTTTCTAGTCGACTGTTTTGCTGATCTTGGACTTTTTCCAATAAATGGCATACGGAACACATTAGAAAGACTACTTGATTTGGTATTTGTTGTTCATCCTGAAGATTTTGGCGTTAAACGTGTGATTCCAGTGTTGTCACCTGAAGATCCTTATCACCCTACTTTGGAAATAAGTTTCTTCTTGCAAACTCCATTACAATCAACTTGCCGGTTATATAATGACAGATCATTTGATTTTAAGAAAGCAGATTTTAACAAATTAAATAACCTTCTATTTATGGTAAACTGGTCTGAGTATCATACAGACAATGCTTTAAATCCACAAGAAATTGATAAAAAGTTATCAAAATTTTACGCAGTATTATTTGACTGCTTTCAGAAAACTGTATCAAGCTGATGTTAACATGTTATTATTATAATACCCGTGTTACCGTTTGATTATTTTTCTTCATGTCCCATTTTTCTGAATTTTTTGTTCCATCATACCTAAGTCAAACTTTTTTGGTTTGAATTTTTTATACTTAAGTACATGTGAACGTTTTTCCAATTTATTATTGGTAGCTCAAGCCATAGCTTAAATTTGTATGTAGTAAGAATTTTAACGAACATTTTTATATTGCTATATTAAATTGAATTAAGATTCTATAGGCTAATTGTTCGAAATTTTTATTTTAAATCTATTATGTATTATAACAATAACATGTTAACATCAGCTTGATACAGTTCTCGTATTCTTTTTCACAATAAAATTTGTGTAAATAGGAACTGTTATCACATTCAACTAAGCCACCTAATAAGTGGTGACAAACACAATACACATGAGCACTGATGATGAAAGGGTTGCGTCTTTCGAAAACAGCTGTTCTGCTCTGCTGTGTAAGTTGAATAACAAAAACTGATGTTGACTTGCCTTTGTGCCTTGGAATATTTATCATGTCTTTCTGAGATTTAAAATAAAAATTTCGAACAATTAGCTTATAGAATCTTAATTCAATTTAATATAGCAATATAAAAATGTTCGTTAAAATTCTTACTACATTAAAGAATAAACATTATAGAGTCTTCAAAAAAACCGGTCTAGTTTCTGATTACACAAAAAAATATTCAACATCAAGGGCACATTACAATTTAGCTAATACCCAATGTTATAATAACTATCTTTCTAAGGTTAAATCATGTTTCAAACACAACGCCAAATCGTTCTACCAGTTCGTTAACTCAAAGCGAAAAGTTTCTGGGTTTCCTTCGATGATGACGTTCTGTGATAACGAATCTTCAGATGATTCAGAGATTTGTGACATGTTTGCTGATTTTTTTCTCCACATCATTTTCTCGAAAACAATACAACCACCTTTCTGAATATCCATATTTAATTCCCGAAGCTACACACATTAGTTCTCCTAAAACACATGCAACAACAATTATAAGCGCTATTAGAAAATTAAAAAGTTCCGAAACATATGGTCCAGATGGTGTTCCTAGCTGTATCCTACAACGGTGTTTATACCCACTAGTTATGCCTTTAACATACTTATTTAACATATCGCTATCGGCTGGATATTTTCCTACATATTGGAAAGCATCATTTATTTTGCCGTTGTTTAAGTCCGGAAGCAGATCAAACATCTCAAATTACAGAGGTATTGCTAAATTAAGTGTTATCCCGAAACTTTTCGAGAAAATTATAACAGACCATCTATCACATCATTTATCATCTTATTTGTCACCACTTCAACATGGATTTAGAAAAGAACGCTCTACTGCTACTAATCTTTTGGAATTTACATCTTATGTAATAGATTCGTTCTGCTCAGGTTACCAAATAGACACTATTTATATAGACTTTAGCAAGGCATTTGATAAAGTAAATCATGACCTTCTTATATCAAAACTGGAATTAGTTGGCTTTTCTCCTATTTTCCTGAAATGGATATCGACTTATCTTAAGGACAGACATCAATGTGTTTTGTTTAGAAATCGTAAATCTAAAACTATTTCTGTACATTCTGGAGTTCCTCAAGGTAGCCATTTGGGTCCTTTATTGTTCCACATATTCATTAATGATCTACCGTCCTGTGTTCACCATTCCAACATACTAATGTACGCTGATGATGTAAAGCTTTTCGTTAGCTTTAATAATTCTAATGTGTCCTCATTACTCCAAACGGATTTGCATAATCTCAACCAATGGTGCAATCTAAACTTAATGGAGTTAAACTTAAGGAAGTGTAAATACATGTCGTTTCACAGAGGATTTTCCGTACAGTGTACCTACAGAATTAACGAATATGCTGTTGAAAAAGTTGATTTATTTCGTGATCTTGGTGTATTACTGGCCACTAAGCTAACTTTCAACCATCTCCCAGATTATAAATAAAGCTAAAGGAGTACTTGGTTTTGTTAAACGTTGGGGAAAGGAGTTTGACGATCCGTATGTTATAAAGCAATTATATACTTCTCTTGTTAGACCTATTTTGGAATATGGATGTGTGGTCTGGGATCCCCAATATGAAGTTCATATTAAGAAAATTGAATCTGTTCAAAAACAATTTTTGATATTCTGTCTTAGAAGTCTGCCCTGGAATGCAAATGCAAATCTTCCATCATATGAAAGCCGCCTATCTCTTATCAAGCTCCCTACATTAAAAACTAGAAGAAAATGTATGAATGTTTCATTTATTTTAAACTTAATCAACGGTATTACCGTTTCCGACGTACTGCTGAATAAAATTGAATTTATAATTCCACAACGCCCGACAAGATATTACATGCCTCTCAAGCTACAATATTTTCGCACTAATTATGGTAACTTTGATCCATTCCGTGGAATGTGTGCAGAATTCAACAGTCTTTACGACTTAATTGATTATTCATCCCATCCTGACACCATTAAAAGGAATATCATTAATCACTTAAGTAGTTAATTTTATATACGTTATCTCAATTATACTATTTTGATTTAAATTTAATGCTGTAATAAAATATTTTCAATGGCCTGTAAGATTTTTTTTTCATGGCTGATTAAAGAAATAAATAAAATAAAATAAATTGTCTCCAGCATTTCATATGTTGAATTCCATCTAGTAGCCACAACTTGCTTAAGTTTTAATCCCTTAAAACCCATTTGAGTTTGGGTTTGGTTTAGCCTTGTGTACTTTTATGAAAATATTCCACAATTTTCTGAACCTTGACTATGGTATCACGTATTTGGTCAAGTCCAGCTTTTACAACCAGGTTCAGAGTGTGAGCAAAGCATCCGATTCCTCTCCATTGGCCTTGGCGAATTGCAGCAGTGATATTTGCAGCATTATCACTTACAATTGCAGTTACTTTTTGCTCAATATTAAACTCTGCCATTATATTTTTCAAAAATTCCATCAAATTGTCAGCGGTATGCCTTTCTTGAAACTCATTACAACCAAGTAAATGAGACTTCAGCTCACTATTTCCATCAATGAAGTGAGCGGTTACGGCTAAATAGCTTGTATTTGTATTTCAAACAGCTGTGGCTGACTGCAGACTATCTTTTACTTTATTTAAAATTTCAGAATATACGCTGGGCAATATTATATTTGATAGGGTCTTCCAGTTTGGGAGCATATAGTTGGGACAATTTGAAATATCAACTGTCATTTTACAAAACTCCGGTTCCTCTACCATTCTTAAAGCATGGTGTCCCTTGACAATCATCTTCAATAATAGTCTGTCGATTTTTTCTCTTTTTTGGACCGAAGGCGGTTTCCGGAAGTATTGTGTGAGTCTCTGCTGCTACTGTTCCTGAACCTGTGCACTTGTTGAAGGTTGCTCATCTGTTGCAACCTCTGATGATCCGCTACCCACTGTTGCCTGTCTGCAAAAATTTAGAGGCGTTAGGGAATGTTTGTATATTAGATGGCGTGACAAATTGCCATGGGATCCTCCAGCAACACTCAAACTGTATTTACAATACTTACACTGAGCCCTGCTGTCGCCATCTTTGGTAAAATGTTGCCACATTTCACCTTGCTTCCTTTTTTCTGCCATTTCGCATTTTTTTTTTAATCTGAGAGACACTCACGAAAATACGAAATTTTTTTATATATATCGCGTAAACAAATTCCAAAACGCAGAACTTGTTTTAAAATTAAAAACGAAAAACACTTAATATTATACTTTAATATTATATTTTAGTATTTTTAAACCTTATTATTATATAAATTATATTATTTTTCAATATTTCGTCACTTTATGTGACTTTTTCAGGAAATGAATTATTTTATTAATATTTTAATTATTTTATTACAAACGATAAATACACCTAATATATAAATTTAATTTAACATCACTTATACACTAGCTGAAAATGAAAAATTTTTATTACGCTGGAAAGGAAAATTATAAAAAGTTGTTTAGATATTAATATAATATAATGTTTAAAAACACCCTTCTTCAAAACTATTCACTTTTTATTAATAATACTTTATTTAAAGTTTAAACTTTTTTAAAATAATCAATTTCTCGCAGAGACAAACTTGGCAAACTTTTTTTATTGAAAAAAAATTTAGCTTTTAACAGAATACGTTACAAACATGGGCGATTAAAAAAGTTCTAACTATTATATCAGTACCTTATTAAAACACCTCGGCCATATTCAAAGATGCCAGAAACTGTAACGATAATATCGAAACTCTTTGAAGAGATGGAGTAGAGTTAAATTGATATATTATATGATATTGATATATTATATGATATTGATATATATACCATAAATACATATATATATATATATATATATATATATATATATATATATATATATGTATATATATATATATATATATATATATATATATATATATATATATATATGTATATATATATATATATACATATATATATATATATATATATACATATACATATTGTTATAGCAAAGTGGAAAATATTTAAGCAACATTAGTAAATATTTGCTTCTTACATTCAACATTTCTACATTTATAAGAAAACCATTCTCATATACTTGTATTTTTCAAAACTTGTAAAAATGGTCTAAACTTGAAGATTGGTTCTTTACACATGCGACCATAACATAAACAATGTCGTATTTATATATGTCTGGCAGCATATTAAGAAACTGCGGTATCATTACAAATATGGCAATATAAATTAATAAAACGCTCAGCTCTGAAACAAAAACGCTCTGAAACAAAAAGCGCTCAGTGCTGAGCTAAAATCATCTATTGAAGTGAGCGCTCATTTCGCTCAGCTCACTGAAACGTTCAATTGAACTAGCTCATAGCTCAGTAGCACAACTCTAGCAGGAGCGGTTCTACAACAAGTACAACAATACAAAAACAACAGGCATTTTGTTTTTGTGAAATCTAATTCAAATGTCACAATTAAATGTGTAGAACAAAACAAAATGAAAGAGTACAAAAACATATATACATGTTTGTTTTGACATTTGCACTTAAGTTCTGTATGTATGTAAATATGTAAGCAAATTTTGATGTTTGTACTTGAGTTTCTCCCAACAAAATAATCAACTGGGCTATCGCTCCTACCTGTAAACAGAAAGTTTTAGAAAGAAAGAACTAACACATCTGTCAAGGGTATTTAAGTATAGCAATTTTACTTGTTATACTGTAAATTAATGATATACCATCCTCCGCACAATATTCTGCAATACTAATCTATCAGGTAGTTAACTCAGCAAAGCATATCTACAGCGTGACGTGAATTCATTTTTATTTGTGTAATAAAAACCTATATGTTTTAAATCTTCTAAAATGTAAACATATGCATTTTCCAGGAAAGTTAACTCAAGTGGAGGGTATTTATTGTAGTGTGTCGATCAGAATTACGCAATTGCCGATCCATTTTGTAGAATTTGGGATAATTTCTTAATGTAAATGTAATTAAACGTAATGTAATTGTTTACTTGGATAACTAGTTTTATGAGCTTATGTCTATTATTGTTTTATGTATTGCCTGTAAGAATATGATCCATAGATATAAATAAAAAAATAACAGTATTCAAAAGGATGACACATTAAAAAGAAAAGTGAAATGTAGTAAGTATTTTCACGAACATTTATATTGCTATATTAAATTGAATAAAGATTCATAGGCTAATTGTTCGAAAATTTTTTGTTTGAATGTAAAACTGATGTTGACTTTCCTTTGTGCCTTGGAATATTTATCATGTCTTTCTGAGATGAAAAGTGAAATATTTTTTTATTTTAAACCCGCTGTTCACAAAACAATTCATGTTGAGGTTTTATCTTGGAAGAGCGACACTTGCCGACTAGTCGATCCTCTTCTATAAGTTTTTTTAATTCACATATTTTTCTATCCCCCGTGCGTTTCTATCAGGCATGTTCCAGAAAAGTAAAAGTAAATGAAGTTGAATTTTTTAAATTTTTATTTTTGATTTTCTGCAAAACTAATAGTTTGCTGTTACATTTTTCAGTTAGAAATGAAAAATTATTTAAAAAGCATAAGGAAATTATAGCAAAAAAACTAAAAATTTTGGATAAAATCAAAAATAAAAATTTAAAAAATTCAACTTCATTTACTTTTACTTTTCTGGAACATGCCTGTATGTCTTGGGACCTCGATGTTATGCCAGGACATATTTAAAAAAGAACTGTACTACTTAGAACATAGTTAGATATGTACGAACGTATGTTTTATTACATTTTATTTATAAAAAAAAAGCAAACAATTTAAATGAAAATGTCAACAGTTTTTAATTTAAATGATTTGCGCAACCGGTTCGTTTAATCGACCTCTTCAATAGTGGGGCCTCCAGTTGAAGGTTCAGTACCTGCAGCACCTCGCATACTACCTGGTGGTGGAGCACCTTGATACAACCTGGTAATAATTGGATTGCAAATTTTTTCCAATTCTTTTTGCTTATACTCGTACTCATCTTTTTCACCTTGTTGGTTGCCATCCAACCATAAAATGGTTTGATTACATTTATCCATAATTAATTTCCTATCACTTTCCGATATTTTCACCCTAATATTATCATCTTCAATGGTAGACTTCATTTGGAAACAGTAAGACTCTAAAGCGTTTTTGGCGCTAATACGTTCGCGCTGCTTTTCGTCTTCATTACGATAGGTGTCAGCTTCATTGACCATGCGCTCAATGTCTTCCTTGCTCAAGCGTCCCTTATCGTTGGTGATGGTAATTTTATTTTCCTTTCCGGTGGATTTTTCTACAGCAGTTACATTTAAAATGCCATTGGCATCAATATCGAAAGTAACCTCAATTTGAGGAACACCTCTGGGAGCCGGTGGTATACCGCTCAATTCAAATTTACCCAATATATTGTTGTCCTTAGTCATGGACCTTTCACCCTCGAAGACTTGAATCAAGACACCCGGTTGATTGTCAGAATACGTGGTGAACACTTGAGTCTGTCTAGTGGGTATGGTGGTGTTACGTTTGATCAATACAGTCATTATACCACCGGCAGTCTCTATACCTAATGACAAAGGCGTAACATCCAAAAGTAATAGATCTTGCACGGCTTCGGACTTGTCGCCATGCAGAATGGCAGCTTGTACTGCAGCACCATATGCTACTGCCTCATCTGGATTAATTGACTTGTTAAGCTCTTTTCCATTAAAAAAGTCTTGCAAAAGCTTTTGAACTCTAGGTATACGAGTAGAACCTCCCACCAATACTATGTCATGGATTTGACCCTTGTCCATTTTGGCATCACGCAAAGCCTTAGCTACCGGTTCCATGGTTCCTCTAAACAAATCGCTATTCAACTCTTCAAAACGGGCACGGGTAATGGAAGTATAAAAGTCAATGCCATCAAACAAAGAGTCAATTTCTATGCTCGCCTGGGTAGATGCTGAAAGTGTACGTTTAGCCCTCTCGCAAGCTGTACGTAAACGCCTTAAAGCCCTCTTGTTACTGGTAAGATCCTTTTTGTGTTTACGTTGAAACTCTTGCACAAAATGGTTCACCATACGGTTGTCAAAATCTTCACCGCCCAAGTGCGTGTCACCAGCAGTGGACTTAACCTCAAATATGCCATCTTCAATAGTCAAAATGGAGACGTCAAAAGTACCACCACCCAAATCGAAAATTAATACGTTTCTTTCATTAGTACCCTTCTTATCTAGGCCGTAAGCTATGGCAGCAGCTGTCGGCTCATTGATTATGCGCAAAACATTTAACCCCGCTATAGCACCAGCATCTTTAGTGGCTTGTCTTTGCGAGTCATTAAAGTAGGCCGGTACAGTTACAACTGCATCAGTAATCGCTTTACCCATATATGCTTCGGCAGTTTCCTTCATCTTTATCAAGACCATAGACGACACCTCTTCGGGAAAAAATGTCTTTTTCTCTCCCTTATACTCTACCCGAATCTTGGGTTTTCCACCATCACTTATCACATCAAATGGCCAGTGTTTCATATCCGCTTGAACAGTAGCATCATCAAATTTGCGCCCAATCAAACGCTTGGCATCTAAAAATGAATCGTATTTAAAAAAACTACTATAAAAATAACCTAATATTATACCCATCATTTCCAAATGAAAACATAATCAATTACATCATTTACCAGCTATTCCTCACCTTTTGGGAAAGTCTTAAATAATTCGTAAACGATTAATTGAGCAAGTAAATTTTAGTTTAGAAAAATATATTTAACTCTTGGGAAGGTTACATAACTCAAATTACATCATACACAAATGGACGAAGTAGTTAAAACTAATTTATTGGCAATAAATACGGATACAGGTGGAGCACAATAATTTTTTCAAAGTTAATATTACAGGACTGAAATTAAATTAAAAAAAAAACAAAATAATTTAACATGCTTTGTTTTAATTATGAATTATACATAAAAAATTGCTAAACATGAAATGGAAAATCAGAGCGATTATGAAAAAAGTTTTAAGATTTATGTAAAAGTTCGAGCCGAATTATTATCTGACACTATTCTTTCTAATCTTTCGAATACATCTCTATCATTAGTAATATGTAAAATTTATATTCCTATGAAAATTTCATTTCCAATGTAGGCAAATTTTCTATCGTGATCGTCATGGGAACTTTTGTTCCCGCTGTCAATACATAGTTAATGTAAAATAAGGAAGAAGAATATACAAATAGGGACAGTCGCCAAAAACAGCATATTATTATGACTGAAAATAATTTGTTATTTACAAGTTGTGAATTCTCAGATGGTTTTCGGAAGTATATGCATAAGATAAGAGGTTTTTAACTTTTCAAAGCTGTGGTTAAAGTCTACTGACGATTTGGTAAAGCACCAATGAAATGCATATAGACATTGCTTAACCACCAACAATTAAATTTCATTTATATATAATAGTATTGTGACAACAATGTGTCAAATAAAAAATTTTATAATATTTTTTATGTTTTGAATCCGGTAAGTTAAAATCTCCAAAAATAAAAATGGAATCCTCAGGATTTGAAAGCAAATAAATTGATAATGGCTTCCGAGTCTTGAAGAATTATTTCTTGGTCAGAACTCGGCGGAATAGAAGAGAATAAAAGAAGGAAAATTATTTAAAACAGCAGCTGAAACTCCACCTCCAGTAGTGGCAGTTATTCTATCACATACATATATATGTGTATGTTAAAATCTTTGCAAAAAATTTCACTATTTACAATGTTACTATTGAGCCATATTTCGGTGAAAACGATTACATTATTGAATACAAAACTTTGTAAAAATAAAGAGACAAGTTTTATTCCGTTTACGTTTTGGTAAATAATATTTAATATATATTTATTTTTTTAATTTTTTTGACGTGACGTTGACGTTGACAAATAGAATAAAGGGGATTGTTTAATATTGCATATAACAATTACAATAATATGTTATTTTTACAGCCATAAGTAATATCCAACATATTTCCGGATGAGTGGAGTAACTCAGTGAAGAACTCACCATCGAAGTGAACAAAGGACAGTCCAGGATGCTCATCAAAAACTCAAAAAATTAAGGTAAATTTAGATAATATTATTGTAAGTGAAACTTGGTGGATTAATTAATGGTGTTTGTTTTTTGTTCACTTTAGTCATTCGCATTCCTTTGCAGCACGACATAGTACGGGTACAAGATATATATTAAGTTTAATTTATTAGTTTGTAAAATACTATTTATTTGTTTTAAAATTATTTAAATATAAAACCCTTAATATAATTTGATAAACTGTTGTTTTATTTTCATTGAGGAATATAAACAAAACAGAAAAGAGTTGTCAGTTTTGAGTAGTCATTTGATTCTTCAGTACTGAGCAATCAACTAATGAGACATATGTGTATACAAACAAGTAAAAACGTTATATTCGACCGGGTCGAATCTTAAATACCCTCCAAATATTTAGTAAGTGAATTTAAAATGTTTAACTTGGTGGGACAGAGTTCCTTTATATAACATCGTCATACGTCAACGCCCACTAAAGGGATCGGGGTTCAAAAATAGACAATATCATGTTTTCCACAGACGAACGTATGGGCATTGCTAGACCGTCTTAAACTTCATCACTAATCAAGAATATGCATATTTACTTATTATAGGGTCCAATTCTCTTTGGAGGGTATAAAAACTGTATTTTGGCGGAGTCGCTCTGGCAAGGGCTGTGGGGGAAACATTTCACCTTTCTCATAAAACTCTAAAAATAAATGCTTGGGATAATTACATATATACAAAATAAAATTTTGTATTATTTTATAGGGTCATTTACGGGAAAGAGGGGGAAAGGGGTAGGGCAGAAACAGGCAGTCATAAAACTCTAAAAATAAATGTTTGGGATGATTATATAAAAAATCAAACATATTTTTTTTTTGGTAGGGTCATTTAGGGGGAGAAGCGGGTGGAGGGGGTAGGGCAGAGGAGTACCAGGTATCGTCTCAGCTTCGTCATTAAAGCTTAAAAATTTTATTTTTAAGGAATGTAGGCTTAAGTTAAACAATTTGTTAACTTTTTATGCTATTTTTGCATATAATAACGCCCATTAAAGTGGGCGAGGTCCAAAAATAATTTTTTTTAATTTTATGGCTCCAGTTTAAGGCATTGGACCGTATTTGACATAAAATTATATCATTTGCTTAACAAAATAACCAAAGAACTTTAAAAATTATGTTGTTTTTTTTTGGGTTAGTTTAGTTTTTCTTAGGGCAACTTTTTTCCCCCTTGCCCGATTTAGCCCATCTCCGAACTTAACCTGCTCTAAGCTTCAAAATATATTTATACCAAATTTCAAGAGTCTAGCTCTTTTCGTTTGGACTGAATCGTGATTTCCACAGACGGACGGACGGACATGCTCAGATCGTCTTAGATTTCATCACTGATCAAGAATATATATATTTTATGGGGTCTGAGATGGATATTTCGATGTGTTACAAACGGAATGACAAAGTGAATATACCCTCTAAATTCTTTTTTGGAGGGTATAAAAAGCACTAGAGTGTGCAGGTGATCTATATTTTCTCTTGTCGGCAGAATTAATAAGTAAGACAGAGATGCAAGCCAGTGTTTTCAGATAATTTTTTTTCTTCCCCCCAAAAAAATTTAGAAACCCCCTAGATTCAACACTTTTACTTAAAAACCCACTAAAGCAGAAAAGTTTAAGTAGTAATTTGGTCTCATCATTCTTGTCTCTATTAAATTTGAATTGAGGTACTATCATTCTTACGCGAAAGGCTCGAAAACACCCAACAGTTTTATTTTATTTTTTTTTATAAAAAGCCCCCAAAAAAATATATCTGCAATCTGTCTTTCTTTTGTAAGAGACGGCTTGAGAAAGTTTGTTACGGGTACATGTACTTCTTTTGTTTGGGATGCAAATTCAATATGTTTTTTCGTATTTTGTTGTGCAATTAGGTCTCCTGTTAGCCACCATAATGCTTTTACAATATTTCCATAAAGCTTTGTAGTTGTCTCCCTGGACAGGGGCTAACCAATCTGAAATTTAATTTTGCATTTATTGTGTTTCAAATTTTATTTAAAGGTATTTAAAGTGCTGATCTGCTTCCCACTCCTTTTTATATTTTTGTTTATATATGTTATCCTTTTTTGGCATACTGGTAATAAATTGTAGAGATGAACAACTTTTTAAAAGTTATATTTTGCAGTTCAAGGAAAACCAACAAAATTGATTTAACGAGAAAAATGTTTTAATGTTTGTATTTGCGTGATTACTTTCTAAATCGTTCTTTCGATACAATATCTTCGACATGCTCAGTGGTTAAATTATGTACTATTATGTACCAAACTATAAATTCGAAAATCTCCTAAAAATCACTTAAATAAAATTTGTTTATCCCCCAATTTCCCCCTAAAGAATATTAACCCCTAAATCTGCCCCTAAATAGAAAAAAACCCTAAATCTAGGGGGGAAACCCCTAATCTGACAACACTGATGCAAGCTAATATGTATACAATTGTATACATCAGTTTTTTCATATTGCCCTTAAGAAAATGATAGCAAGTTTTGTATAGGCAATGAGGTATTAAGCCCTCAGCACTATCAAACAAATGACTAGTCAAATGTTCGGTAGTGTTCTTGTAGGGAATATAATAAAATACAATAACACAATTGCCAACGATTTATTTAAAAATCTAGGGATTAGATTTAATGAGAGACGAATGTAAGTTTTATGCATTAAACACATTCACGACAGCAGGCTACCGACTTCAACCTGTCAGAAATAGAATACATGTGTTTATATGGGAATAATTATTTTAACGGCTACATGGCAGGTTGTTGTCCGTGCTACTGTTGTAGTTGTAGTCAAAATAAACTAATTTCTCTTTTCATAGGGGGCAATAAATAAATTAGTGCTGCCAACACAGTGAAACATATTAAATAAATAAGCGTTGAAAAATATTTTCAAACTGGTCAAGAATATGAAAATTGTTAAAAATAACATATGTAATAGCCCTTTCAAGAATAAAAATGACTTTGTAATTATACCCTTCACAAAAAAAGTGAAAGGGTATATCAAGGTTTGTCATTCCGTGTGTAATTTTTTCGATATTCACATGTATATATGATCTGGATCCTTATAAACAACGATGATGATGGAGCGATGTCCGTATGTCCGTAGGTTTTCCCAAGCCCCCATAATAGCTAGAGACTTCGTTCTTGGACTAATAAATTGAAAATGAACTTAAATAGAGTGGTATTGAAATTTAGAAAAATCGGAAGTACGGTTCCAGAGCTGGGGAGCTTGCACCTATTTCTCGACGCAAAATTAATACCAAAAACCAATTATTTTTAAATTAAACCTATTTCATGCTTTGGGAAGCCTCAATGGTCTATTAAAAACTAAAAAAATTTAAATTTGTTTTCATGGGATGGGAATGTAGAAGTTTCTTTTTGCATATGCAGTATTTTGTAGTAAATGTAATAACTAATCTATATTAAAATTTTAAGTTTTTCTTAAATAAAACTATTTCATGTCTCATTATTAAGAGTTGCATTGGTAAAAAAACAAACAAAATATTAAAATTTCGTTTCCAGGATTGGGAAATTGAAATATTTTTTATGCATATAAGTAACGAAATTTTTTGGTACAAAAAAGAACCCACATAAATTCCATATTTTCTTTTTTTAGTGAATTAAACCTATTTTATACTTCGCTAAGAATTAAATTGGTATTAAACATTTTAAATATAAAAAATTCTTTTCCAGGGTTGGAATTTTCTGATTCATAAAAGTAATCAGATAATTTGCTATTTTTGATTTTTATGATGAATTATACCAACTTTATATATCAGGAAGAAATAAGTTGGTATTAAAAACAAAAAAATATCTAAAAGACGATTCTATGGTTGGACAATTACAATTTTTTGATGTACATGAAACGGATTTTTTCTTTTTGTTTTTAAATTAAACATATTTAATATTATTGAAAGACGTTCAGAGTTATTAGATATAAGAAGATCCAAACATTTAGCTTCCGAGCCAAAAAATATAAAAGTTTTCTTAAATAAAAAAGTAACTGATAACATCATTTTATTTTTTTATACCCTCTAAAAAAGAATATTGAGGGTATATTCACTTTGTCATTCCGTTTGTAACGCAGCGAAATATCCATCTGAGACCCCCATAAAGTATATATAGGGTCCGCCAAATAACTTTTTTTTGAAAATGATATAAAAAAACTACTGAATAGATTCTCAAATTTCTTTTTTTATTTGAAAGTACAATCCTTCCGGTTAATAATGGAAAATAATTTCATTCAAATGGCTGTATGGCCCGATATCGATCGCCATTGACTGTAACGGCCACTCCTTGCTCATTTTCGAAGAAAAATGGCCCAATTATGCCTCTGGACCAAAATCCGCACCAAACAGTGACTCGTTTTGGGTGCGTCGGCTTTTCAATGAATGCGTGCGGGTTTTTTGTGCCCCAAATGCGACAATGCTTGTTTACATACCAAGCTCAAAATGAGCTTCATCTGAAAATATGATTTTTTTGGCAAAATCGGCATCTCCTGTATGTCGATCGCAGGCCCACTTAGCGAAGCGAAAACGCATTGGATCAACCATATTCGTTCAGCGGAAGTATAAAACTAATTATCTGTCAAATCAGACATGAGCTAAGTGTTACCATTCACGAAATAAGCACTAGTTGCAAAAAAACGTTAGATTGCGGACCCTATATATTCTTGATCAGTGATGAAATCTAAGACGATCTGAGCATGTCCGTCCGTCCGTCTGTGGAAATCACGAGTCAGTCCAAACGAAAAAGCAAAACTTTTGAAATTTGGTATAAATATGTCTTAAAGGATAGCACAGGCTAGGTTCGGAAATGGCTAAATCGGGCTAGAGGTTGGTTTAGTTCGCCTAAGAAGAACTAAACCAACCTCTAAATAACAACGTAATTTCTAACGTTTTTTTGTAAATTCGTTAAGCAAATGATATATTTTTATATTAAAGATGGTCCGACGCGTTAAACTTGGAGCCATAAAATAAAAAAATTCTGTACCTCACCCCCTTTAGTGGGCGTTATTATATGCAAAAATAGTGTAAAAATTTAACAAATTGTTTTACTTAATCGTACATTTCTTAAAAATAATATTTTTAAGCTTTATTGACAAAGCTGAGACGTAACCTGGTACTACTCTGCCCTACCCCCTCCTCCCCCTTTGCCACCAAAATGACCCTACCAAAAAAATAAAATTTTAAATTTTGTATATAATTATCCCAAGCATTCATTTTTAGAGTTTAATGACAAAGGTGAAATGTCTACCCCACAGCCCTTGCCAGAGGGACCCCGCCAAAATACAGTTAAAGATTTTAAATTTACTTACTAAATATTTGGAGGGTACTTAAGATTCGGCCCGGTCGAATATAACGTTTTTACTTGTTTTTTTTTAATTAAACCTACTTCTGTTTTAGCAAGAAAGAAAGAAAGAAGAATTACATCTGTGAAGGGTTTTTAAGATTCGGCACAGCCGAATATAGCACATTTACTTGTTCTAATTTATTTTTTTGCGATCTCTCACCTTTTATTTTTTATTTATTTTTTTATTTTATTATTGTAATATTAATCAAGCTAATAGTCGTTTAAATTTAAGTTCTTATAATTTGTATTCAATATTTCGTTAATAGCTTGTTAACATCTTCAGGAAATAAAAATTATTAAAATTTTATTTTATTTATTTATTTATTTTTATTTTTTGTTATGGTTTTGCTTGTATAATTCTCAATTCATTTTTGGGAGTTTATGTATAAGCTAAGAGGTTTTGTTATGTTGGAATTATGTTACAATCTACTACAAATTTAATTCTGCCCGAAGTATAAAATAGGTTCAAATAAAAAATTGTAATATATTTAATTACTTATATGTATCAAAAAAAAATTGTAAATGTTAGTTTTAATTTTTTTTAATACAAATTAAATTTTTCCAGAAGTACAAAAGAGTTTCAATTGACAAAAAACCTATTAATATTATTATTATTATTATTAACTTATTTGGTTATTCTTGTGTATTAAAAAAATTCCATTTCCGAACCTTGCAATCGAATTTTTTTCGTTTTTGATACAAAGTTACAAATTCTTGCTAAAGTATAAAATAGGTTTAATTACCAACAAAACAAAAGTAATTACTTTTTGTGGGAAGCTTACACCTATTTTAGGCACTAAAATAGTAACTAAAATATATGTAAACTCTATTTAGGTTCATGGATGATGTCCTAGCTCGGAAAGACAGACGCACATCGCTTATTCGTCTTTCCTATTTATAGCGATCCAGAATATACTCGTATATATTTTATGGGGTCTCATATTAATATTGAAGAAATTACATACGGAATGACAATCCTATGTATATATACGCTTTCGCTTTTTTGTGAAGGGTATAATAAAGGAGGACCAGCGCTATATATTTCTTTCACAAGATAACTGGAAAATTCGCCCGCAAAATCCTTCACTAAACCGCTCCAAGTAGTGGTTCGGTTAATTTACGTCCTGTTGATGAGAATGTCAGCAAGCAATTTGTTTATTGACTTCGATCTGAATTATAATTTCCCTGGAGAACTCCAAAACTCGGCTAACACATATTTATATAAGTTAACAGAATCATAAGAAATTGTCTGTTATTTGGCATTTTGTTAAGGAGTATGCCGCTTTGCACTTACTAACTGAATGCCAAATAAGAATTTGAATTCAGTTCCCAAAACAAATAACATAAATAAACTAACGTGAGAAAAGGAAAAAAATAAAATGAAATAAACATTCACGATTTGGGAAATTTTTTTGAATGTGAAAATTTTTTTCTGGGTTATTATTTACGACTGAATAACAAAATATTTCTAGGGAAAACTTTTCACGATTGAAATATAGTTACAGAACACGGGCACCTGTAGTTATCTTTCATAAGTAAACCATTTTTGGTCACTTCAATAATATAAGTCTCGTATTATTTTATCATACATACAAGCAGCACATGAATACTATTAACTCTAATAAAGAAAGTTGCGATATCCGTAAGCCCTGTTTTGTTCTACTGTGGTTTCAATTAATTAAATTTCTCTTGAATTGGAGAATGTCTAGTGTCCAATGAACCAAATCTTAGAAGCTTAAGATTTATATACTCGTATGTATGCAAATTATGTGTACTGAATTAATAGGTACATAATTTAATACAAGTTTCAGAAATGTTTGTAATGGATGTAAGATACAAAAAGATTAACCAAACTCAATCCTGAGGACATATGTATCTATACAATTCTCATATGCTTAAATCGAAAGCAATGAGCGTTTTCCCTGTCTTTGAAAAATTATCGGCCCATAGTCCACGCAAAACCATGCTGTTTTGGGGAGAATTGATAGTTCTTGCAAAACTTCTGGCTTCTCTTTACACCAAATACGGCAACCTTGCTTGTTCACGTACCCGTTCAACCAGAAATGAGCATGGTGCCCTTTCTTATCACAGTATGAATTTTGATAAAACAATTTCAATAATCTGCTAAAAGATCACTCGCTATCTACTAAATTAATTGAAAAACAACAGTGATCCTTCAAAAATTGTTTACTTTCTTAATACGTATTTAACATAGATATTTACCATAAAAGAGTAAAATCAACATACATGTGTACTTTAGAGCGACTCAAAAAAATGTGATTTTGTTACCCCTCTGAAAATAAAGCTTAATATGATTTATGATGATTCCCAAAATATTTTGGTTCTAGCGTTGGCCATCCGTGAGCTGGACCCTTTTTGAAAAAGGTATTTTTTCAGTTTTTCGATTTTTCTTTTTGTATTCTGCTCCAAGACGACATAAATAAAATTTGGTATCACCGAAAAGATGGTCAACGCTTGATCCAAAATATTTTGGGAATCATCATAAAACATATCAAGCTTTATTTTCAGAGGGGTAACAAAATAAATTTTTTACAAGTTGAGTCGTTCTAATGTATGTACTTATATATGAGCTAGTATTTTTGAAAGTAGTATAAGTCAATTTTTTCATATATTCAGATATTTAATCAATTCGAGTTATGTTTTTTACACTATACACCTTTTAAATTTTATTACGAAATAATAATTACTAAAATTATTTGAAAGAATAAACGATTTTTTTAGCTCCACGTGGATTTATACCACTTTCAAAAATAACATATTACAAGAAATAAAAACAGGAGTAAATTTAAGTCCATATCTTTTTAGAAATAAAATTTTTACTAAAATGGATTTTTATGTAGAGAGCAATAGTTAAAATGAAGACATTTAAATACACGAATAACCAAGTTTATTGAGAGTTTATTTCAGTTATTTCAAAAATCGATCAGTATAAGAACAAAATAGTAAGACTTGCGAAGGAGAACTAAACAAACCTTCTCTTCATTTCATCAGAACAATAATACCATTTATCTTGTTAACAATGTTGTTTTTAATACACTAGCGGTAGATAAATTATATCTGCTAATGAGCAACGTGCTCTGAAGTAGCAATAATCAATTGCAATAAGAAAGTTGTTTTAATTATAATTATTAGGAATAGACTTTTTACACTTTTAAAAGAAATATTTGTGCGATAGCATTGTACAGCAAAACTGTTTTTCTTTATTTTAGTTCAAAATAGAACTCTATTGAAGTTATGATTGTAACTATAGAAAGAAGGTGTCTATAGCTCATTAAAATTACCGTTAATCTAGTTTTTTTTTAAAAAGTGGACTTATACCACTTTCAAAAATATCAACTCATATGTATTTAAATGCTGATTGAATTATATGATTCTTAGCACATATTCACTCTCCCTAAAATGGATCAAAAGCACTACAAAGTTCTATTTTTAAAATAATTCTTGACCCAAATTCATAATAAACAAGTAAAAGTGCTATATTCGGCTGTGCCGAATCTTAAATACCCTTCACAGATGTAATTCTACTTTCTTTTTTTGTTGCCAAAACAGAAAGTAGGTTTAATTAAAAAATCAAAATGATGATATCGGTTACTTTTATATTTAAGAAAACGTTTAAATTTTTCGGCTAGGAAGCTAAATGTTTGGCTTTTCTTATTTCTAATACCTCTAAACGTCTTTCAAAAATGTTAAATATGTTTAATTTAAAAACAAAAAGCAAAACTCCGTTTCATGTACCCCAAAAAGTTCTAATTGTGCAACCGTAGAATCGTCTTTTAGATTTTTTTGGTTTTTAATACCAATTTAACTCTTCTCGAATTATAGTAAAATTTCATCCACAAAAAACCAAAATTAGGATCTTATATGGCTAAGTACTAAAAAATTTCGATTATCAAACCCTGGAACCGAAATTTTAGTTTTTAAATTTTTAATACCAATTTTGTTTTTAGCGAAGTATAAAATTTGGTTTAATTTACTGAAATAAAACCAAAATTGGGAATTTATGTGGGTACTTTCATGTACAAAAAAATTTCGATTTTCAACCCTGGAACCGAATTTTTAATACTAATTTAATTTTTTCTGAAATATAAAATAGGTTTAACTCAATAAAAAGACAAAATTTCGAATTTATGTGGGTACTTTTATGTACCAAAAATATTTCGATTTTCAAACTCTGGACGCGAATTTTTATTTTTTACCAATGCGATTCTTAGTGATGTCTAACATAGTTTTACTTGACAAAAAAGTTAAAATTTTTAAACTTTTTGGTCTTTTTCATGTACCATAAAAAATTTCATTTGTCCAACCCTGGAGTCGAAGTTTTATTTTTTAAGATTTTAATACCAATTTTGCTCTTACTGAAGTATAAAACAGTTTTAATTAGCAAAAACAACAACGTCAATTGCCGTTTTGGTTACTTTTATGCAGAAAAAATATTTCAATTTCCCAACCATGGAAACAAACTTTAATTTTTTTTGGTTTGTTTTTACCAATGCAACTCTTAATGAGGCATGGAATAATGTTATTTAAGAAAAGCTTAATATTTGTAACCATAATGTTATTTAAGAAAAGCTTAATATTTGTAACCATAATGTTATTTAAGAAAAGCTTAATATTTGTAACCTTTTGGTCCCTTTCATATAGTACAAAATATTGCAGTTATCCAACTCTAGAACCTAAATTTTGTTTTTTTTTTTAATTTTTGATACCAATTTTGTTTTTCCTGAACTAAAAAATACTTTTATTTAGTAAAAAACCGCCGTTAGTTGCCTTTTTGGTTAATTTTATGTATAAAAAAACATTTAAATTTCCCAGCCCTGGAAGCGAAGTTTAAATTTTTTTTACCAATGCTAGTCTTCGTTCGGTATAAAGTCGTTTTATTCAAGAAAAACTTAACATTTGCAACCATTTTGGTCACTTTCATGTACTACACTATACCATGTACCAAAAAAACTTTCAACTTCCCAACCCTGAAAGTGAAATTTAAATTTTTTTGTTTTTGTTTTCTTACCAATGCAACTCATCATAAGGTATAAAGTATTGTTATTTAGGAAATATTTACAATTTTGAACCATTTTGGTCACACTCATGAACCATAAAATATTGCACTTGTCCAACCCTGGATTCGAAATTTGGATTTTTTTTTTTGGAAATTTTTGATACCAATTTTGTTCTTCCTAAAATATAAAATAGTTTTAGTTAGGAAAAAAACAACGTCAATTGCCTTTTTAGTTACTTTTATGTATAAAAAATATTAAATTTCCCAACACTGGAAGAGAAATTTTAATTTTTTTTTATATTTTTATCAATGCAAATCTTCATGAGGTAGTTTTGTTTAAGAAAAACTTAAATTTTGCAACCATATTGGTCTCCTTCATGAACTATAAAATATTGCACTTGTCCAACCCTGGATTTGAAATTTTGATTTTTTTTGAAATATTTGATACCAATTTTGTTCTTCCTAAATTATAAAATAGTTTTAGTTAGCAAAAAGAAACAACGTGGATTGCCTTTTTGGTTACTTTTATGTATAAAAAAAAAATTAAATTGCCCAACCCCGGAAGCGAAATTTAAATTTCTCAAATTTTTTTATCAACCCAAATTTTCATGAGGTACAAAGTAGTTTTGTTTAAGAAAAACTCAAATTTTGCAACCATTTTGGTTATTACATGTACCACAAAATATTGCATGTACCAAAAAATCTTTCGTATTCCCAACCCTGGAAAGGAAATTTAAATTTTTTGTTATCAGTGCAACGCTTCTTGAGGTGTTAAGTAGTTTTATTTAAGAAAAATGTCAAATTTTTTACCATTTTGGTCACTTTTATGTACCATAAAATGTTGCACTTGTCCAATCCTGGATTCCAAATTTTATTTTTTTTTAATTATTGATACCAATTTTGTTCTTCCTAAATTATAAGACAGTTCTAGTTAGCAAAAAAACAACAACATCAGTTGCCTGTTTGATTACTTTCACGTATAAAAAAATCCATTTCCCACCCCTGGAAGCATAATTTGAATTAAACAAATTTTTTTTGGCCAATGCAAGTCTTCATGACGTATAAAGAGGTTTTGTTAAAGAAAAATTTTAAATATTTAACAATTTTAGTTACTACAAAATGGGGATTTTTTTTTAGATTTTAATAGACCATTGAGGCTTCCCAAAGCACGAAATGGGTTTAATTTACAAACATTAAAAAAAAATTGATTTTTGGTACAAATTTTGCGGCGAGAAATAGGTGTAAGCTTCCCAGCTCTGGCACTGTACTTCGAACCTATCTGAATTTCAATATCACTCTATTTAAGCTCATTTCCAATCCAACGGTCCAAGAACGAAGTCTCTAGCTCTTCAGGGGGCTTGGGAACCCCGATTTCCCAAGCCAAGACAGACGGACATGGCTAAATCGTCATCGCTATTCATAAGGATCCAGAATATATGTATATACTTTTTGGGGTCCCATATTGATATCGAAGAAATTACACACGGAATGACAAACGTAGATATACCCTTTCACTTTTTTGTGAAGGGTATAAAAATACATCAAAAAGAGAAGGTCAAGGGCTCTGATTTTTAAAAACAAGTAACAGAATATATTATTATCTATTATTAGTATTTGTTGTCGATTTTTTTTAATTTGATCATCATCATCATTTAATAAACAAAAAGTGAAATCTTGTTTTCCTTATTTCACGAATTTGTTATTTCAAATTAGTATATACATACATAGCAACTGCAGTTCAATTTTATATAAAAATAGTTTATTTTTAATAAATATTTAATTTCTGTATATGCTGAACAGAACAACATAATAAGTTTATACTAGCAACAAATAGCATTAGAAATCATAAATTTTGGCAACATAAAAATAATTCAAAACAAACAATAAAAGCATTTACAAATATTTCATGATGCTAAGAAAAAGCAATTCAAGTTTTCGAAAATAAAATTTAAAAAAAATGTATAATTTGATCACAAAAAATCTGCAAATTCAAATATTATATATATAGATAGCAAAAATGTAAAGTAATTTGGTGGTGGTTGCACTGAGCGAGGTGTCTATGCATGAATTAATTGAGGACGAACATGCTTCTAGATTTTACTGCTAAATACAAATTCGATTTTCTGAATGTTTAAGAATGTATCTAATGCATAAGTATGTAATGCGAATTACCAAAATATATAAGTACATACATAAGTATATACTTTTGGCAGTAACACTTAAGCAAACATATCTTTGTATGTGACTTTGATTTATATATGTACATATGTACATACATATGTATGTACATATATATAGTGATATATTGATTAAAAACATTACATTCTCCAAACTTTGGAGATCCCCAGAAAGAGATTATGGCGACATTGATACACTCAACTTAAGAATATTTCCAATTTTTTAATGTCCAGCACAAAAATTTTGAATTTGGAATTCGGAAATAAACCTTATTGCTCATTGTTAAAACTTGCCAGCACTAGTCCGAGGACGGCATTACAACGGAAACGAAGGAATGCAAACAGTATTCTAACAGAGTTAATCGAAGCTATTCGAAGTGTTCACAACCTAAAAATCAAGTGGCATATTTCAACATTTCATAGGATTGGAGAAAACCACGAAAGTTGAATTACAATTTTCCTTTTATTATAATACAGAGGCATATTTACTCAAAGCACGTACATATGATATCGTCATTAAAGTTAGATTTTTACTTTTAGTTTTCCCAGAGACTTATAAGAAACTTCTATGATATATAATATGCGGAACACTTAAATCCTCAATTCAATTATAGGTATCTTATATTCCTTTCAGAAATAAGGAAAATATTCACCACTATAGAAAATAAGTAGTCGAATTTTTATTCCACGCGAAGGAAAAAACGGTATCGTGAATTTTCCTTGAAAATATATTCCTGCTGTCAGTTCCAACTGAATATAGAAAGGGAAGAATGTGAAGACGACATAAAAAATTAAAGAAGTTTGTGTTAAAATAATTCTATATAATACCTCAAAGAAATGCAAAACATTACAGCTAAGTATTAGTCAATCAAAATGCTTTTCATTTTGTTGAGCAAAATGTCACTTTGTGCCTTTGACCTTAAAATAAATAAAATGTGTATACTCGAAGTATTCTTCCTTATTCTGTAACTAGTTGTCAACGTCACGTCAAGACAATATCAAAAATATGGCACTTCTGTACTCTCTTTCTTCAGAAATTGATATTTTCTAATAGCTTTTTGCCTGTAAAGGCCTTAAATGTAGCCATAGGGTATCAGAAGTAGTTAAGTGTTTTCCACAAGGATGTTGTCTTGAAGTGACCGGATAAAGCATTAGAACAACTACTTAAATTTTCTGCTCTATTCCCCACCAAAAATAAATTGAATAACTTATTACTGACGTGAAATTATTTCACGGAATAATTTTTGGGAAATGAATACTTTCATGATAGGGGGATTAACTTTAAACTATATTACAAAAAAGACAGCAGAAAGAAGGCAAAGCTGAAGATGTATTCAAAAATTTATAGTATACTTTTATGATAAACATTTTTATAGAACATTTCCCCGCATTGTATGATTAAAGATTATGATTTGCCCTTTTTCATGATAAAGGGTTAAATATTTCACCAAAAATGACCTGCTATTAGTCTCCAATTGCACCAAAACATGAAATTCATCCTGGACACCACAAATAAATCAAAAGTACAAACGCCAACAGATTTAATCTTAGATTTTAACTTATTTCTACCATTAAAAAATTTTATGACATATATTTTTGTAGTACAATTTAATTCTTTGTATCGCTGCTTAAGGTACTGATTTCCTCATTTTTCAAAAGTCCGATAAAAATGATTATATATACAAAGAAGAGTTATAAGGTTAGCGAGTTTCATAAAGCTGTTCCTCATGGCGTTTCAATAAAACAATGTGAAACAAGTAAAAGTGCTATATTCGGCTATGCCGAATCTTAAATACCCTTCACAGATGTAATTCTTCTTTCTTTCTTTGTTGCCAAAACAGAAAGTAGGTGCTGTTGGCTGAAGAAGTAGAACACGAGACTATGAAGCGGAGAGTCCTGAGTTCGAACCCCCGCTGAGTCATGTAATATTGTGTTGAATTCTTCTGATCAGCATTAGTGCGTGGTTGTGTTAGTTGTTCCCAGCCTGTTTTCAGTGATGAAGGCATAGTACTGGTCACTGGACAATTACTGGCAGCGACTGACCCAATCATGTACTAAAAGCAGAGTAACAGCACCCACCTTCGTCGGCCCTGTAGCAAAAATTAGCCGGCGAAGTAAAAGGTTGAAATAGCTACAAAAAAAAAAAAAAAAAAAAAAAAAAAAACTGTCTATCTTCTCATCTTTCCTAATCTGTCCCCTCAATACTATCCCCTCGTGTTCAGTTCCAGCGCAATGCATTGCATCTATAGGGGACATTCCCTGAGTGCTGGTCCTACTCCTAAAAAAAAAAAAAAAAAAAAAAAAAAAAAAAAAATTTCGATTATCAAACCCTGGAACCGAAATTTTAGTTTTTAAATTTTTAATACCAATTTTGTTTTTAGCGAAGTATAAAATTTGGTTCAATTTACTGAAATAAAACCAAAATTGGGAATTTATGTGGGTACTTTCATGTACAAAAAAATTTCGATTTTCAACCCTGGAACCGAATTTTTAATACTAATTTAATTTTTTCTGAAATATAAAATAGGTTTAACTCATAAAAAGACAAAATTTCGAATTTATTTGGGTACTTTTATGTACCAAAAATATTTCGATTTTCAAACTCTGGAAGCTAATTTTTATTTTTTACCAATGCGATTCTTAGTGATGTCTAACATAGTTTTACTTAACAAAAAAGTTAAAATTTTTTAACTTTTTGGTCTTTTTCATGTACCATAAAATATTTCATTTGTCCAACCCTGGAGTCGAAGTTTTGATTTTTTAAGATTTTAATACCAATTTTGTTTGCTCTTCCTGAATTATAAAAAAGTTTTAATGTCAATTGCCTTTTTGGTTACTTTTATGCAGAAAAAATATTTCAATTTCGCAACCCTAGAAACGAAACTTTAATTTTTTTGGTTTTTTTTACCAATGCAACTCTTAATGAGGCATGGAATAATTTGATTTAAGGAAAGCTTAATATTTGTAACCATTTTGGTCACTTTCATGTACTACAAAATATTGCAGTTATCCAACTCTGGAATCTAAATATTGATTTTTTTTTAATTTTTGATACCGTTTTGTTCTTCCCATAATTATAAAATAGTTTTAGTTAGCAAAAAAAACAACGTCAGTTGCCTTTTTGGTTACTTTTAAGTATAAAAAAAATTTCAATTTCCCAGCCCTGGAAGCGAAGTTTTAATTTTTTTTTAATTTTTTTATCAATGCAAATATTCATGGTTTGCAAAGTTGTTTTGTTTAAGAAAAACTCAAATTTTGCTACCATTTTGGTTATTACATGTACTACAAAATATTGCATGTACCAAAAAAATTTTCATTTTCCCATCCCTTGAAACGAAATTTTAAATTTTTTTGTTTTTTTATCAGTGCAATGCTTTTTGAAGTATAAAGTACCATAAAATATTGCACTTGTCCAACCCTGGATTCAAAATTTTATTTTGTTTTTAATTTTTGATACCAATTTTGTTCTTCCTAAATTATAAGACAGTCAACAACATCAGTTGCCTGTTTGATTACTTTCACGTATAAAAAAATCAATTTCCCACCTCTGCAAGCAAATTTTGAATTAAAACAAGTAAAAACGTTATATTCGACCGGGTCAATTCTTAAATACCCTCCAAATATTTAGTAAGTGAACGTAAAATGTTTAACTTGGTGGGACAGAGTTCCTTTATATAACATCGTACGTCAACTCCCACTAAAGGGAGCGGGGTTCAAAAATAGACAATATCATGTTTTCCACAGACGAACGTATGGGCATTGCTAGACCGTCTTAAACTTCATCACTAATCAGGAATATTCATATTTACTTTATAGGGTCCAATTCTCTTTGGAGAAAAACTGTATTTTGGCAGGGTCGCTCTGGCAAGGGCTGTTGGGGAAACATTTCACCTTTGTCATAAAACTCTAAGTATAAACGCTTGGGATATTTACATATATACAAAATAAAATTTTTTATTTCGTTTATAGGGTCATTTACGGGGAAAACGGGGAAGGGGGTAGGGCAGAAACAGGCAGTTATAAAACTCTAAAAATAAATGCTTGAGATGATTATATACAAAATTAAATTTTTTTTTCGGTAGGGTCATTTAAGGGGTGAAGGGGGAGGAGGGGGTAGGGCAGAGGAGTACCAGGTATCGTCTCAGCTTCGTCATTAAAGCTTAAAAATTTTATTTTTAAGGAATGTAGGCATAAGTAAAACAATTTGTTAACTTGTTATGCTATTTTTGCATATAAAAACGCCCACTAAAGTGGGAGGGGTCCAAAAATAATTTTTTTTAATTTTATGGCTCCAGTTTAAGGCGTTGGACCGTATTTGACATAAAAGTATATCATTTGCTTAACAAAATAACCAAAAAACTTTAAAAATTATGTTGTTTTTTCTGGGTTAGTTTAGTTCTTCTTAGGGTAACTTTTTTCCCCCTTGCCCGATTTAGTCCATCTCCGAAATGAACCTGCTCTAAGCTTTAAAATATTTTTATACCAAATTTCAAGACTCTAGCTCTTTTCGTTTGGACTGAATCGTGATTTCCAAAGACGGACGGACGAACGGACATGCTGAGATCGTCTTAGATTTCATCACTGATCAAGAATATATATACTTTATGGTGTCTGAGATGGATATTTCGATGCGTTGCAAACGGAATGACAAAGTGAATATACCCTCCAAATTCTTTTTTGGAGGGTATAAACATTTTTTTGGCCAATGCAAATCTTCATGACGTATAAAGAGGTTTTGTTAAAGAAAAACTTAAAATTTTTAAGAATGTTTGTTACTACATGTACTACAAAATACGGAATGGGCCGAACAAATTTTCAATTTCCCATCCCTGGAAAAAAATTAATTTTTTTTGTTTTTAATAGACCATTGAGGCTTCCCAAAGTACGAAATAGGTTTAACTTACAAACATTAAAAAAATGATTTTTGGTATAAATTTTGCGTCGAGGAATAGGTGCAAGCTTCCCAGCTCTGGAACCGTACTTCAGACCTATCTGAATTTAAGCTTAAATACCACTTTATTTAAGCTCATTTCCAATCCAACGGTTCAAGAACGAAGTCTCTAGCTGTTCTGGGGGCTTGGGAAACCCGATTTCACGTACAGACAGACGGACATCGCTCAATCGTCATCGCTATTCATAAGGATCCAGTATATATACTTTATGGAGTCCCATATTGATATCGAAGAAATTACACACGGAATGACAAACTTAGATATACCCTTTCACTTTTTTGTGAAGGGTATAAAAATCGGGAACTTAAACTTCCCAAAAATTAATTCTACACATTCAGCGAAAGTTTCTATGATTTCGGATTAATGTCACACATAGAATTTTTCTTCTGCGTTAATTTAATGAATATAATACGCCCCATTTATACACTGGCAGTTAATATAAAGAGAGCATTTAATATGAAGTCGCAGTAAAATTTATATGTGAGCTTTTCAAAAACTTTAACTTCAAATGTTGTAATCAGGGTATGTAACCACCAACCAAAACAACACATTTTCTGTGCTCATTTTTTGTGTATAAAATGCACTAATTAGTGAAATGTTAGACAGAATTTGGAAAATAATGATGGGCATTTTCTTAAATAACTTATGAAAATTACAAAATCAAATTTACAATTTGTACTCTTACCGAAAATAGTGTTATTTGGGTTCATAGCAACTTGATTTTTAGCTGCATCACCAATCAGTCGTTCAGTATCGGTGAAAGCCACATATGAGGGTGTAACACGATTACCTTGATCATTGGCAATGATTTCGACTTTGCCATGCTGAAAGACACCCACACACGAGTATGTAGTACCAAGGTCAATGCCAACGGCAGGAACTTTAGCCATATTTCAAAATATACTCGTAAATTAAGCTTTTTTTCAACAAACGAAAAAATAAATCAAAAATAATTACAACATTGCATAACGTCTACCAGTGGCAAATATGCGTATATTTGTTACCTTTAGAAGTGCGAAAATATACAAAATCCAACAAAGTTCAAGAAATGTTTGATGCAGAAGAATATATTTTTTTGGAGAAGGGGAAACTGTCAGCAAGTTTAGAAGGCAAAGCGATACAGGTACAATGAGATGATCAAAAAAATTAAAACGAATGTTAAAATGCGCAGGAATTCAAAAACTTTATCCCTTTGCAGCTCCACAGCGCTAGAAGTTCTTTTCAACGCTCAAACGAACAATCTGAATCAGGTCGAACGCCTGATTTTCAAACTTTTCGCTTCTGCACACAAATTACAATTAAAATTAGTTTTGCTTTTGCACAATTTGTTTTCTATTAAATTGAATTTATTTATTTACAAATATATTTTTTTACATTTCTAAATTTTTTCAATTATTTATTTTTAGTTTGTATTTGTTAAGAATGTTTAAATTATTTGTTTTTTCTTGTTGTTCGATATATTTTTGTTTTCCAATTTGTAACCGAAATGCTAGATTTTTTTTGTTTTATTTCGTTCCGTATTCGATAGAGGCTGTTTCTCGTTTGACAAATTTTCCGTTATGTATCTACATTTTACATTTCACAGTTTTCATCAACAACACAAAATGTTTTTTTTTTGCAGATGCGTAGAATTGTGGAGATAACACGTGGGGCGCTCGAACAGATGACAGTAATCAAACTATTTCTCAATACTTTTATTTTGTGATTCACTATCCTACATAACCGTGCAATCTGCCAAATGTGAAATGTATGCTAAACAAGTAAAAGTGCTATATTCGGCTGTGCCAAATCTTAAATACCCTTCACAGATCTAATTCTTCTTTCTTTCTTGCCAAAACAGAAAGTAGGTTTAATTAAACAATCAAAATGATGTTATCGGTTACTGTTATATTTATGAAAACGTTTAAATTTTTCTGCTAGGAAACTAAATGTTTGGCTTTTGTTATATCTAATACCTATGAACGTCTTTCAAATATATTAAATATGTTTAATTTACAAACAAAACAAAAAATTCGTTTCATGTACCCCAAAAAGTTCTAATTGTCCAACCGTAGAATCGTCTTTTAAATTTTGTTAGTTTTTAATATCAGTTTACTTCTTTCTGATATATAAAGTAGGTACAATTCATCATGAAAATCAAAAATAACAAATAAAATGGCTGCTTTTATGAATCAGAAAATGTCGATTTTCCAACCCTGGAACCGAATTTTTAATTTTTTAATACTAATTTAACTTTTTCTGATGTATAAAATAGGTTTAATTCACTAAAAACACAAAGTTGTCATTTATGTATGTACTTTTATGTACCAAAAATATTTCGATTTTCCAACCCTGGAACCGAATTTTTAGTTTTTAAAATTTTTAATACCAATTTAATTCTTAGCGAAGTATAAAATAGGTTAAGTCACTGAAAAAAACCAAAATTGGGAACTTATGTATATGGTTACTTTTATGTACCATAAAATTTCGATTCCCAACCCTGGAACCGAATTTATAATTTTTTGATACTAGTTTAATTTTTTCTGAAATATCTAATAGGTTTAATTCACTAACAGCACAACATTTGGAATTTATGTATGAACTATTATGTACTAAAAATATTTCGATTTTCCAACTCTGGAAGCGAATTTTTATTTTTTTACCAATGCAATTCTTAGTGAGGTGTAACATAGTTTTACTTAACAAAAAAAATTATATTTTTAAACTTTTTGGTCACTTTCACGTACCATAAAATATTTCGTTTCTCCAACCCTCCTTCGAAATTTCTTTCTGAAATATAAAACAGCTTTAATTAGCAAAAAGAAACAACTTCAATTGCCTTTTTGGTTACTTATATGCAGAATAAATATTTCAATTTCCCAACCCTGGAAACGAAATTTAATTTTTTTTACCAATGCAACTCTTAATGAGACATGAAATAGTTTTATTTAAGAAAAACTTAATATTTCTAACCATTTAGGTCATTTTTAAGTACCACAAAATATTGCAGTTATCCAACTCTGGAATCTAAATTTAGATATTTTTTTAATTTTTGATACCAATTTTGTTTTTCCTGAACTAAAAAATAGTTTTAATCAGTAAAAAAAACAACGTCAATGGCCTTTTTGGTTACTTTTATGTATAAAAAAATTTCAATTTCCCAACCCTGGAAGCGAAATTTAAATTTTTTTAAATTTTCTTTATCAATGCAAATCTTCATGAGGTATAAAGTAGCTTTGTTTAAAACTCGGATTTTGCAACCATTTTGGTTATTACATGTACTACAAAATATTGCATGTACCAAAAAAAAATTAATTTTTCCAACCCTGAAAACGAACTTTTAATTTTGTTTGTTTTTTTATCAGTACGCTTCTTGAGGTATAAAGTAGTTTTATTTAAGAAAAATTTAAAATTTTTTACCATTTTGATAACTTTCATGTACTATAATATATTGCATTTGTTCAACCCTGGATTTGAAATTTTATTTTTGAATTTTTGATACCAATGTTGTTCTTCCTAAAATATAAAATAGTTTTAATTAGCAAAAATAACAACGTCAATTGCTTTTTAGTTACTTTTAAGTATAAAAAAAGTTCAATTTCCCACCCCTGGAAGCAAAATTTGAATTTAAAAAAATTTTTTTTTGCCAATGCAAATCTTTATGACGTATAAAGTGGTTTTGTTAAAGAAAAACTTGAAGTTTTTAACAATTTTAGTTACTACATGTACTACAAAATACGGAATAGGCCGAAAAAAAATTTTTAAATTCCCATCCCTGGAAAATTTTTATTTTTTTAGTTTTTAATAGACCATTGAGGCTCCCCAAAGCCAAAATAGGTTTAATTTACAAACATTAAAAAATAATTGATTTTTGGTATAAATTTTGCATCGAGAAATAGGTGTAAGCTTCCCAGCTCTGGAACCATACTTCGGATCTTTCTGAATTTCAATAGCACTCTATTTAAGTTCATTTCCAATGCAACGGTCTAAGAACGAAGTCTCTAGCTCTTCTGGGGGCCTTCGAATATTTATGATGTCTCTCTGAGATTTAAAACAAATTTCGAACAATCTAAAATCCTTTAAATGAAATTTATTTCTTGATCGTTAAGCAATGTCTATATGCATTTCATTGGTCCTCTATCTAATCATCAGTATGGTCTACTGATGATTTGGTAAAGCACCAAGAAATACATATAATATTGCTTAACCATCAACAAATAAATTTCATTTATTGAAAAAATTATATCCCCATATAGAGAAACATATAAAGCTAAAGCTATGTGTATAGACGATTGTCAGATCCAGCAATACTGACAGTGAAATTATCAGAATTATTCTATATATTTTTATACATATTGAAAAATAATAGTTCAAACAATGTTGGAAAATAATATGGAAGATACAAAAAATAAACAAGAAGTAACTTCATATAGGTATTTTATTGTTTGATATGTTTACAAAAGCAACAATAAGCATCAAAAGATCTTAAGCGACATTCAAAAAAAGTTTTTTTTTACGAAAATCGATTGTTTAGTATAACCATCTGTCGAAGTATCAAAATCCTGTCAAATACCGTTACAGATATAAAGGAAAAGAAATTTTAGCTTAGGTGCATTTTCCCTATAAATTTTTAATTTGCTTACATATTTTTAATAACAGCTTCGATTACCTAAAATTTTATTTTTTAAGTAGAGAAAAACTATTGCCAAAAACTGTCAGGAATAATTGCTATTTCTGAAATAATTTTATTAAAGGGTGTTTTTTGTTGATTTTGTTGACGCAAGACTAAGAAGCGAAATTCCTGAGATCGGCTCCGCACTTAGTGATATGTATGGTGTAAAATTTTTCGGAGCTGCATTAGTGTTAATTGTTCTTGGTCTGTTTCACTGACGAAGACATAGCGCTGATCTCTGAACACTAGTAGTAGCGATTAACACTATCACGTCGGCATTGTAGCTGCCACAAACATGTGTCGTCTTATAGGAAATTTATTAACATTTCATATTACAGTCCATAACGATCCTTAAAAAATATTTCTCCTTTAAAATTTACTTTTTTTTGTCGATTAAGATTTCTTGACGGTTATGGGACGGAATACATTAGAGATGGAACATTGTGATTGGGAAACGTGATATAAATAAAAATCGCTCCTCCTCAAAGCTGTGATTGTGATCACGATTCGCAAATTCTTTTGTCTAGTAACATATGTATGTATCTATATTTGCTAAGTACGCAACTCTAATATAACGACATTGAGCTTTCCTCCCAATCAAACTTGACACTGTTGCCAACTTTTTTCCAAGAAAAAGGTGCCGTACATTAATGTGCTTGATTCTTATATAACAAACTTCATTTTAAGCTGAATGAATTGCTCCTTGATTATACAAAAAATTTCCGATGGAATATTTTCTTTGAAGTCAGTATTCAATTCCTTTTCTAACATTCGTAACCAAATGATTTTTAAGTTACCACAGATAAAGCCATATATTCGACTTCGGCTATAGATAATGCAATAGCTGGTTGTCGTTTACTATTCGTTGATGTTGCAGCGTTTTGTAATAAGTTTATATAGACTTTTATAAATCTTCGAACTTCAAGATCATATCAGAGTCTGAATAAGTAAACATTTCGTTATTATTATTTGAATAAAAATACAGTTTGTAATGAATCGTTTTTTAAGTATCGAAAGAATATTTTAACTGCTATTCAGCAAATTCGTGAAGGAACATTATTAAGTTTGATACGGGACACTTTTCATTTAATCATCATCACGATCAGCTTTCTAGAATTTTTCATTTATGTCCATTTTGCTTCTCCCAAAATTGTTATTTTAAAATGTTTTTCAAGATTTTTTATGTCATTTACTAAAAGACTCATTATTCATAAATAAAACTATGTCATCTAAGTAAACAGCCATTAAAGTTTTCTTATTGTCATAAACTTGATAATAAATGAATGGATCAAGCTCAGAAAGTTTCATTCCATATTTTTGTAAAACGTCATTAATTTTGTTATTCCAAACGCGACTTGTTCATATAAAATCTTTTTTAATTTTCAGGTGGTTCAACGTGAACACCTACACCTAAAGGCGGATTCAAACACTAATTCTGAAAAAAATTACTTTCCGGAGAGCAATGTTTTTAATGAGAAACAAAATTTTTTTAAGAATGCATGAGTGACTCCGCCTTAAGTCACCATAAAGAAAAGCGGTCACAGCATCCATTTGTTTGTTTGTTGCTGCTAAGGTATCACAATAATTCCATTTCGTTGAGTATAGTCTTTGATAAAATGTAGAGATTTGTACCGAATCGTATGATCAAGTTATTTCTTCTTTTCAAACACCCAATTAGTTTGAATAATATTGTATTTATCCATATTACAAAGCTCAGAAGAATAACTTAACCATCTAACTTTTTCCTTGCCTTTCGACAAATAGAAACTTTTTCCATTTTCATCAAATTTAACGTCTCTTCTTGTTGTTACTTTATATGTATCTACATCATAAATTAGGTAACCTTTAGTATGGATACCATATCCGACAAAAATTCTTCTACTGGGGACAAATTACCGCATTCGATATCGAGCGACATTTCCATACAATTTAAATACAAATTTCGTTCGATATTGAGTGCGGTAATTTGCCCCCAGTATTTTCATCCTACTTTTTACGTTTTTCTTTGCAAATTAAAGAAATTGACAAGAAAGCAAATATTTTAAAGTAACTTACATTTGGTTTTTATATGGCCATAACTCTAGAGATGTAACTTTTAATAAGTTATGTGGCGATAAAAAAATGAAAAGAGAATTAAATCGCAAAAACTAAATATACAAGTGAAAAAATGTTCTCGTTTAACTTCGTAGCTGGCAGAAAGTGGACATTTTTCCGTATGCCGCCGCAAAAAAAAATGTATTCAGCTCATATCAAGGCAGTAGCTGTTTTAGGTTATACATATGTAGATACAAATTCATTTAAATATTCTTGTGCACCAGGAGACAAATTTAATAATTTTAAATAGAAATTGAGTTTTTAGACGATTCATTTTTAATTGTATTAATTTTCTTTTGCTTTGATTACAAATGTGTTATCTTATCAGCTAATCGATGTTTGAAATAGCATACTAAGTTATGACTTATGACTTAATGACTACAGTGTGAATACACAAATTGTGTTGTAATTTTTTGACAACTACAGCTGAATTGATATTGCTGCCTAGTAAAGATAGCCACATGTCGTTATATATGTATCTATTTTTAAACTTTGTAACAATATGTATGTTTATTAATATATTTTGTTTATGTTATTTTGATGTCAAACATTTGTATATTATATACATACATTATAGATATGTAGATATGTAGATTTTTCGCAGTTATGTTTTTTATACAAATTTTGTAATATATATTATTTGTTTTCATTGCTTGTTATGCTAAAATAATATACCTAACTGTATTTCCGTTTGTAAAAATATTTCAACCATTCATGTATGTTAACGACTTTATATTTCAACTCTCATTATGTTTTGAGGCCTCTAAACAGAAATAATATATTTATATAAATATATATATACAATACATATAAGAGGTTTGAAATAAGTTGGATCCACTGTATGTAGGTACATCTTTTCGAAAAGTTCTTAAAGTAGCTTTTAAATTAATTCATAAGTAAGACTTTTTGTAAAAATTTTTTCTCTTGTATATAAACTAACCAAATGTTCAGCTTAAAAATGGAGAAATATTTTAAAATTAAATATCTGAGCACTTGGCAATTTTCGAAACCCTTTTTTACAACTTATAAAATTAGAAGATATTATTGGTAAATAAAAGGATACTCTTAGAAAAGGCCACTAGTTAGGCCTCGCAACCGCACATTTCTCCCGCTGGGAATGTAAGAGATAAGAGCAGTGTTACGCAAGCATTTGTTTGCCTATCGCGCGCGATAGGAAAAGGAATTCTGCTTGCGCAGCCCATTCTCTTGTTGAAACACGTACACTGTAAACAACAAATTGTTTCTCTCGCGCTCTTCAAGTTTCTTCAAACAAATTATGAGTAGCAGGAATGGATAACGTAAGTATATTGTCTGTTAATGCGTTAGTTAGTTAGTCTGTCAGTTCGGTAGTTTGAAAAAAAAATTACTTTATAAATATATTTCCAGTTCTAACAAGCGTAGCCAGAATTTTTTCTCCTACACAAACGTATGTTTATGTGTTATATTATCGTAAAATCTGATTGCATATGAAAAATAAGACTGTACAGACTTTTCCAACCCTGTTCAGTTGTTTCGCTGCTTCAAATACATTGTAAATGTGTTTATGTAGTGGTGCGTAACACTGGATAAGAGTGATCTCACCAACACAATCACATTTGACATCACTGCTCTACAGCAACAAAATACATTGAAAATGCTCTCAAATACTCTCTCAATTTGCAAATGCTATAATGCAAGACCATTTGCACAGGATTGTGAATTGGGCTATTATGTTGTTAACATTTTGTATTTGTAATATTTAAAATAGTTCAGAATTCACTGGCACACGGTGTGTTTTTCATTATTTGTTATGTTAAAATATCAAAACTACATATGTGTTATTTAAAAAAAAAACATTTTTATATATACATACATACATACTTTAAAATATTTTATATATAGTTCTTCTATTTATATTTGTTAATATTCATAGACATAAACATATATTGTAGACTTATGTATATCCCTGACAGACATAGGATTTGTATACCATGATATAAATACTATGGTTTTTGATACTACTTTGGCATGACAGACATGTGGTATATGTATATACTAATATTTTTGTTTTTATTTTCGTGTAATAAAAAATATGGAAAAAGAAAAACTTTTTAGCATAATTGTTAATAATAACAACAAAATTGCATATTTTAAGCGAAAAAATAAACTATGTTTTCGCTATTCGTTAATTTTGTACAATCGCCTTAAAAGAAGAATATGCTTTTTTCATTCTAAAATAATAAAAAAGAAGTACAGGCGTTTTTGGACACGTGTAAGTCTTTATGGTTTATAAATCCATTATAACTATACATATTCATGGAAATTTTTCTTAATTAGGTTGAGGCGTCGAACTTCTCGAAAGTAGAAGTGGCGAAATTGGACGATGACTCATTCCCAATGCAATTGAACAAAGCTAAAGGGTGTAAAATGGGTTAATATATTAGTATACTACGTATATTTTCGTAGTATTGAAACCAGATATAAACCACTTTATTTTGTGGTTTAATTGTAGTATAGGTTGACACACATGTAGTATAGAATACTAATGTGGTATAGAAATCTTATGTCTGTCAGCGGTATTATGTAGTTCTTTCACAATTAGAAAAATTTTAATTTCAGAAAAAATAACTTTTTATTGAATGAAGAAAATATAACAACATATACATATAAATATTTCCTGAAGAAGTCAGCCAAAGGCTAACGAAATATTAAAAATAAATAAATATATATGTATATATATATATATATATATATATATATATATATATATATATATAAATATATAAATTTCAATTTTTTCTTTAACAAAACCACTTTATACGTCATGAAGATTTGCATTGGCAAAAAAAAAAAAAATTTTTTAAATTCAAATTTTGCTTCCAAGGGTGGGAAATTGAATTTTTTTTATACATGAATGAACAATTGACGTTGCTTTTTTACTAATTAAAACTATTTTTTAGTTCTGGAAAAACATAATTGGTATCAAAAATAAAAAAAAATAAAAATTTAGATTCCAGAGTTGGATAACTGCAATATTTTGTAGTACATAAAAATGACCTAAATGGTTACAAATATTAAGTTTTTCTTAAATAAAACTATTTCATGCCTCATTAAGAGTTGCATTGGTAAAAAAAAATTATATTTCGTTTCCAGGGTTGGGAAATTGAAATATTTATTCTGCATAAAAGTAACCAAAAAGGCAATTGAAGTTGTTTCTCTTTGCTAATTAAAGCTGTTTTATAATTCAGAAAGAACAAAATTAGTATTAAAATCTTAAAAAATCAAAAATTCGACTCCAGGGTTGGACAAATGAAATATTTTTAGGTACATGAAAGTGACCAAAAAGTTTAAAAATTTTAATTTTTTTTGTCAAGTAAAGCTTTGGTACACCTCAGTAAGAATTGCATTGGTAAAAAAATAAAAATTCGCTTCCAGAGTTGGAAAATAGAAATATTTTTAGTACATAATAGTACATACATAAATTCCAAATGTTGTGCTTTTAGTGAATTAAACCTATTAGATATTTCAGAAAAAATTGAAACTAGTATCAAAAAATTATAAATTCGGTTCCAGGGTTGGAAATTGAAATTTTTTGGTACATAAAAGTAACCACATACATAAGTTCCCAATTTTGGTTTTTTTCTGTGACTTAAACCTATTTTATACTTCGCTAAGAATTAAATTGGTATTAAAAACTAAAAAATAACTTTTTATTGAACGAAGAATATATAACAACATATATAAATATTTCCTGAAGAAGTTAGCCAAAGGCTAACGAAATATTAAAAATAAATATATATATACATATATATATATATATATATATATATATATATATATATATATATATATATATATATGTATATATATATAAATATATATATATATATATATATATATATATATATATATATATGTATATATATATATATATATATATATATATATATATACATATATATTTATGTAGGTATATATATATATATATATATATATATATACATATATATATATATATGTATATATATATATATATATATATATATATATATATATATTTATATATATATATATATATATATATATATATATATGTATATGTATATACATATATATATATATATATATGTATATACATATATGATATATGTATATGTATATACATATATATATATATGTATATACATATATGATGTCAACAAATTGTTGACGAAATATCGAATAAAATAGAAAAATTATAACGATTTTTGCAAAAACGACCTCGAGCTCAATCATTCTAAAATACATATATATATATATATATATATATATATACATATATATATATATATATATATATATATATATATATATATGTATATATATGTATATTTATATATATATATAGTAGTGTTTGCTGGGATTAAGTCGTGTTTTTTGTCAGTTCCAATAAATCACCTGTAAAGTCTGTACTCAAAGGGTAAATACCTGAATAAATCGTCAAATCGTGTGAAGCGGCTTATAAGTAACAAGTTGCGCTGTTGTTTTCCTCCATAGAAAAGCGATTTTGTAAGTTAATTAAAATTTAATTTCTTTTATTATTTCACTGGCAGTTTGGTTATTTGTGCTTGTTTCATCAAATTACTCAAAGCAAGACGAACTAAATAGATAGATAATGCCAAACCAAATATCTACAGCTGTTTCATTCTATCATAATACTGGCAATACTAGACGACAGTTGAATTATCACTGCTTATTCACTGCAATGCCCCTCGTTGTTAATTGTAAACTGTATTACCATTTATCACTACCCAGTGAGCAAAAGTAATTTCATCGGATTATTAATAAAAACTCAAAATTATATACATATATTTGATTATTTCATCGTTAATTCCCAAGATGGCATGCTTGAAAAAACGATGTACTTTAGAAGGATCGGATGATAGAATGGTAATCTGTTGGTTATGTCACGGTTCATACCATTTTAAGTGCGCTGGTATTTTTGGCTTAGTGGTCGAGTCAATAGCAAAAAACAAAAACGTTCATTGGCGTTGTAATAGTTGCCAGAATGTCGGTGTTGAATTTTTTAAATTATTCCAGAGCACTAAAAATAATTTCTGCAAATCCAGAACCACCTTGGCCATTTAACTGAACAAATTAATGAATATGGAAAACTTTTTAGTGACTTTAAAACTTTAGATAGCTTACAATCACCATCCACAATTCGCCGCAAAAGCCCCAGATTGTTGAATAAAGATAACAATACTTCTGCAACAATCAATCAATATGTAGTTAATGACGGATCCAGTTTAACAAAAAATTCTCCTCGACTATGCCTAATGCCTCAGATAATGTTGGTAACATTATTCATGTCAACGATATGAATAATGATCTGAGCTCCTCATCAACGGTTGTGCCTCTAAATAATGCTTCAAAATCTCTAAGCACCGCTCAATTAAGTAATTTTGATGTCCCAACTCCAGTCCCTTTAACCTCAATAGCGAGCTCGTCTACAGTTCATAATCAAAATTTAACTGATACGTCAACAGCCCCAAGGGAGTTGCGTACGATTTCTCCGAAAAAAACAATATTTCCTACACATTTCGCATCGGATACAAAAGCTGAAGATATGAAATGGTATATTCAAAGGAAATTTGAAAATTGCTCACCACAGGATATTCTCGTTTTAAAATAAACTCTAGAAATAGAGCATCATTCCAAATAATTGTACCGGAAGTAATGTTTCAACAAATTGTTAGTCAAGAGTTTTGGCCTAAGAATGCTTTAGTACGTGAATTCATTTATAAAGATGATAATAATGCTAGCTTGCCTAATTTAGTGCATCCCAATCCAAAAAACTAATATCTATTTTATACCAAAATGTCAGGGGTATTAATTAAAAATTGTCATCGATTTACCGAAACAGCTTTGGATATGACAACGATATTATAGCATTCACTGAAACCTGGCTTAATAGTAAAATTAATAATACCGAAATTATGTGTTCCAGATACCAAATTTTCAGAAAAGATAGAGAAAGTTGTCAAACAGCCAATAATATTGTAAAAAAATCGGGTGGTGGTGTTTTAATTGCTGTCTCAACTACATATGTTTTCGTCGGAAGAAATTATACTGCATGATTTTTTTCACATTGAGTTTATATGCGTATTAGTGAAAATACATAAACAGCATATGTATATTATTTGCTTGTATATTCCTCCTAACTCGCAATATTCTATCTATGATAAAGTAAATTCAAATGATCTTATACTTGTGCTGGGAGATTTTAATATGCCAAATGTGTTCTGGAAATCTGTGCCTGATTGTAATTATTTGTCACCTCTTCAATCTTCGGAGTTATCACAGTATTTCATTAACAGTTTACTGGAGTGCTGCCTTTTTCAAATTAACTGCATCACAAATAGTTCTGATAAATTGTTAGACCTTGTATTTGTTAATGAACCGTCAGACTTTTCGATATCGCAGCATCCCCCGCTTTCAAATCCTGAGGATAGTTATCATCCTACGATTGAATTAACTTATATCTACCAACCTCTTCGACGGTAAAATACATCTCAGCAAAATAAAATTTTTCATTTTAAGTCAACAAATTACATTAAACTTCAGCGTGAACTCTCTCAAATCGACTGGTTAAATGAATTATCTTATGGCAATGATTTAGACAAAAGTATCGAAAAATTTTACCAGATACTACACAAATGCTTCCTATCTTCAATACCTAGTGTACTACCTGCGCCCTGCCATGGTCCACCCTGGAACACTAAACAACTTTCAAGACTTAAAAACCGAAAGAGTAAACTATTTCAAAAGTACAAGCAAAATGCATCTCAACTAAATTATTCTATGTACTCCTCAGCAAGATCTGCATATACCATTGCTAATCAACTGGCTTATAATGCTTATTTAAACAGGATAAAAAATAACTTAAAAAATTATCCCAAATCTTTTTATAAGTTTGTCAATTCGAAGAGGCGTGTGTCAGATTTCCCTTCTGTTATGAAGTTTAAAGATTGTGAGTCGTCAGATGATAAAGTTATAAGTAATATGTTTGCTGACTTTTTTGCATCAACCTATTCATCGTCTACGTTTAGCAATATCGAGCAGTACTCTTACCATATCCCTGAATCAGTGAATTTGAACGTATTGAGCAGCAAACTGTTTTGACTTATATGAAAAATCTAAAACTTTCGTATGTTCCCGGTCCTGATGGTATTCCTAGTAGTATTTTAAAATACTGTCCTCATTTACTAAGCACTCCATTGACCTATTTATTCAACAAATCACTCAAATTGAGTTATTTTCCTCCAATTTGGAAGAAATCGTTCATCATTCCGCTGTTCAAATCTGGATCTAAAGCTGATATATCAAATTATAGAGGTATAGCTAACCTGTACCTCGTTTCTATAACTCTCCCATCGACAATTTTTTTTACATAAACGGTCAGAATTGCAACAGAAACGATGAGAGTTGAACCAATTATTACATTTTCTCACTCAGATGTTTCTGAAACTTTACTTTGTGAAAACTACCTGTCATTTGAGATATTTTCCAACAATTATTGGAAAGATGGGAGTCAATGTGTTTCTGTATGAATATTATGTGAAAAACTTTGCACTAGAGCTGTCAAAACAATTCGCATTTAAAATCGGCGCGAAAATAAATTTTATTTGTGTTGATGTGTTATAATTTGTATAAAAATATGGAGCCTAAATCAACAGAAAAGGTATATAATACATTTTCCAACCATTTATGATTGTATTTTCATTGCCTTATTCTAGAAAGTAGAAAGAATCTCCAAAATGCAGAAACAGAAGCTGGTGGAGTCCATGTCCTCCCATTTGGAGTTCGCTAGAGGGCAATTTACCGGCATTAACTCTAATGCAAGTTTTAAAGAGCAGTGGGATTCACTCAGAGTGCTTCTAAATTCTTTGGGTGGAAAAGTAAGATTTTATTATATACTTATTCCCGTTGTGTATTAAACGTTGTTATTTTTAGTGTTGGATAGATTTAAAATGTGGAGTCAAGAAGACTATAAATACTAGAAGAACATTTATGAATAAAACCGGTGGTGGTAGCTGGCTCGAAGCACCACGTGATCTAAATCCACTAGAAGAAGAAATTCTTCAAATTATAACTACTGATGCTGTTGATGGTGATTCGTGTACACCGGAATCTGGAATTTTAATTGAAGAGTCATTTGAGGTAAATATTCGTTTTTAAATGTAAGTCTATATATAAATACTAATGTCCTTTCTCAAAAAAAGTGTAGGAATTCTCAGATATTGAATTTTTGGAGTTCGAAGAGTTGTACAATCCGCCACCCAAAAAAGCAAAGGAAACCCAATCCAAATCTTCGCAAGCCAAAATGCTGACATCATCTTCAAAATACATCAACGCCTTAGATGAAGCAAAGGCAATGCAAGAAGTTGTAATGGCCAAGTTAAATAGAATAGAAAAACAAAACCAAACTATTTTAGATAAACTAGAAAAAATTTTGAATAGGGATTGTACATGCACTCAAATTTTATAGATACCTCTATTTCATTCGCAATTATTTAATCAAACATTAAACTTTATTTAGTAATTTTATTTAACAATTAAATATTAATAATGTTATAGTATTTGAAGTACCTGAAGCAAATTTTAAGTTTTTTTTCTGTAATAGTTATTTATTTTTTAAGCGTTCCAATTGTTAATCAAAATAATAAAATAAAATTTTTATTTTATAAATAAATAAAAAATTTTAATGACTGACATCTGCACCCAAAAATTACATTTTAAAATCAATAACTAACAAAATTAAATTAGAACTGAATTTGTTTGTTTATTTTAAAAATTTTCATTCTCATTTTTAGATCGAAGGATTTTTAAGACCAACATGTACTCCTTTATTTCAAAAATAATTTGTAAGATGATAATATGTGGGTGCTGTTGGCTGAAGTAGTAGAACACGAGACTATGAAGCGGAGAGTCCTAAGTTCGAGCCCCAGCTGAGTCATGAAATATTGTGTTGAATTCTTCTGATCAGCATTAGTGCGTGGTTGTGTTAGTTGTTGCCAGCCTGTTTTCAGTGATGAAGGCATAGTACTGATCACTGGACAATTACTGGCAGCGACTGACCCAATCATGTACTAAAAGCAGAGTAACAGCACCCACCTTCGTCGGCCCTGTAGCAAAAATTAGCTGGCGAAGTAAAAGGTTGAAATAGCTACAAAAAAAAAAAAAAAAAAAAAAAAAAACAACTGTCTATCTTCTCATCTTTCCTAATCTGTCCTCTCAATACTATCCCCTCGTCCTCAGTTCCAGCGCAATGCATTGCATATATAGGGGACATCCCCTGAGTGCTGGTCCTACTCCTAAAAAAAAAAAAAAAAAAAAATATCAAAAATAAGTAAGAAAATTCTTATTTTTGACATAAAAACAACTTTGAAATATAATGAATTATTGTTTTTAATACAAATAAAAAAATATTTTTGAAATAAAAGAGTACATGTTGGTCTTAAAAATTCTTCGATCTAGAAATAACAATGAACATTTTTAATATAAACATAAACAAATTCAGTTCTATTTTAATCTTGTTCGTTGTTGATTTTAAATAATATTTTGAGTGCAGAAACAATATTTTGTAAGATATCTAGTGAGAAATTTAATTTTTGAAAGTAAAAAATTGTTCCTTTTATATGTTTTAATAACAAATTGGTTTTTATTATTTTATAAAGAACATACAATGATTTATGGAATCTATTTTATTATACATATTTATGTGTTATTATTCTACATGTCTGAATTTCATTGCTGGTAGTGCTAACATATCAGTAGAATTAATTAATTGCAAAATTTTCCATAAAGATATTTTAAATCTGGAAAAATTTAAATAGTTAGTTTGTAAGACTATTTCCAAAATTTTTGTTTAATACACATGATTAATCATTTTGATTTAATATCCATGCTTATTCATTAAAATAATTAATTGCAAATTCTTGCTTTTAACCTATTGCGAATGCGGCAGGCTTCACGAAGAGGTTCTGCAAATTCCTCTTCATCGTCAGTTGTAGAAATTCTCTCACTTGTAACTTCTAGTACATTATCTTCACGTAACAAGCCATACTCCTTTCTAAAATTATGAAGTACTGTGCAAGCATTTATAATCTTGCCTGCTGTTTGAGGTGTGGTATGTAACACAACTTGTAAGCATCTGAAAACACCTTTAAGGACACCATTTAGTCGTTCCACGCAGTTTCTGGCTCGAGCATGGACGGTGTTAAATTTTGTTTCATCTTCAGTTGATGACCTGTATGGAGTTATTAGCCAAGGTCGTAAAGGGTAGCCGGAATCACCTGAATATATTGAAAAATATTAAAAAAACAATACTTGTATAAGCAAAAAATGTATGTGTGTAGAAACCAAAAAATAAAAATACATACCTAACAACCAGGGTTCTATCACTTTCGTATCTGCGTTGCATTAAAACGTTAATGCGAGAGGCTTCCCAAATGTAAGAGTCGTGTGTAGATCCACCAAACCTCGCAAATCCTCCAAGTATTCTCAGATTGTAGTCACATATCTAAAAATAAGCGCATATTATAATTGGTGGAAAAGGTCACAGTATCTGGAAAAAACTTACCAGCTGAACATTTTTTGAATGATAACCTTTTCTATTAAGATAACATCCTTCAACGTCTCGCTTTGGCTTCTTAATACGCACATGAGTACAGTCTATAGCACCTATCACTCCGGGAAAGCGAGTCTCTTCATAAAATCTGAGATATTCATTTAATTTTCAGTAACAGCTATTTTACGTCACCATATTTAGAAATATACTTACTTTTGTTTTATAGCTTCATATTCCGAAACTGCTGGAAACTTAATCCATTTGGCCATTAGCTTCCGTTCCAAAATATCGGCTACTTCATGGATACATCGACATACTACACTTTTGCTTACAGAAGCATTAAAGTCTTGCCCGATGTCCCTATAGAAGGAACCTGTCGCAAAAAAATGCAAGGCTGTACACATACGAAGTGGTTGTGGTATATGTGTTTTCCTTTTTCCTTGGGACATATGAGGACTTATTTCGTTAAGCAAATCAATTGCTGCACTTCTGCTTAAACGATAAAGATCTCTAAACCGCTGCTCCGGGATAGCAAATGGGTCAGTTGCATCCCTTAATTTTCGGCGTTGCATTCGCATCATATTTCGACGATCAATCTCTTCTGATGTTACAATTGCTACAGAATACATTATCACTTGTAAGCACTTACTTATTTAATATTTTTAAAACAACACCAAATTTTCTTTTTGTATAATTATTTCAATCCATACACACTTTGAAAAGTTTTTTATTTGACAGCTGATGACTGGAAATCTTCCAATAACAACTGAACAGTGATGCCTGTTTTCGCATAGAGTTACAGAAACACTTTTTTCTCACAAATCGAGAAACAGTGGAATTATTTGTTTCATACTTTTCGACGTGAAAATTTCTCATCAATATATACAGAAACGAGCTACTGAACGCTATACCAAAGTTGTTTGAGCAACTCTTATGCGATACATTGTCTTATCAAGCAACTTCTATCCTTTCTTCTGCGCAGCATGGATTCTGCAAAGGTCGATCAACTATTACGAATCTCTTAGAATTAACAACCTTAGTTAACGATGGATTTGTCACTGGCAAACAAACAGATGTCTTCTATTTTGATTTTAGTAAGGCCTTTGATAAGGTGAATCACAACTTACTCATTCATAAGCTTGATCGAATTGGATTTGGAACGTCTCTAATAAAATGGATTGAATCTTATTTGAAGAACAGAATGCAGTGTGTCAAGTTCCGCACTATGCTCTCTACTGATATAAATGTTATATCAGGTGTGCCTCAGGGTAGTCATCTCGGCCCACTTTTATTTGCTTTATTTATTAATGATCTTCCATCCGTTGTTGAAAACTCAAACATACTAATGTTGCAGATGACGTAAAGTTATTCTTATTGTTTGACTCTATTGACCAACAGTTGCGTCTCCAAGCTGACTTTATACACCTTGGTGCGCTAATAACTTAATGGACCTAAATGTGAAAAAGTGCAAATACATGATTTTCTCAAGAACAACTCCAATCAATAGACTCTATAAAATGAATAATACTGTTCTTGACCTAGTGGATTCATTTAATGACTTGGGAGTTATTTTAGATAAAAAACTGGACTTCAGGTGCCATATAACTTTGATGATTAACAAAGCTACTGGTGTTCTGGGTTTTATTAAACGCTGGGCTAAGGAGTTCTCCCACCCTTACACAAACAAGATGTTATTTACTACTTTAGTTTGCCCAATACTTGAATACAAGATCTTTCACATTCAAATAAAATAGAGTCAGTACAAGTTCAATTCTAATTATTTTGTCTTCGTGGTCTTCCTTGGAACTCTAATATAAGATTACCATCTTACGAGAGACGCCTAGGACTTATTAAGCTCCCAACCTTAAGGAGCCGTCGGCAAATACTAAATGTTACCTTTCTGCTGAAATTAATAAACAGCTGCATCACATCTCAATTTCTCCTGAGCAAAATAAACTTGAATATACCCAATCGTCCAACAAGCTTCTTGAGAATTAAGTTTTACACTACAAACTGTAGTAACTTCGATCCCTTTCGGAGAATTTGCAATGATTTTAATAGACTTTACCCTTGTATCGATTTCAACAAAAGTATTGATGTCGTAAAAAAGTATAATTTTACATCTTAACTCATTACAAAATTTATTGTAAATAAATGTTTAATTTGTTAAATCGACATTTGTTAAAGCAATATTTTTTTGTTTTTGCTGTAATTTGTCTTGTTACTATTAAAACAAAGCTTTAAAGATTCCATTTATATATGTATGTACTTATAATTTCTGAAACATATATATATATATATATATATATATATATATATATATATATATATTTGTGGTGGTTTTCTGTGAGTTCTTACAATAAAACACAGTTTCCTTTAAGTTTATCAAGGTTATAAAATTCAACTCGTTTATTTGTTTGCTTTGCTGAGCTAGGTACATTTTAGGTAAAACATAAGTACATTCTATTGGGTTTAATTTTAGGCGATAAGTATTCCTTCAGGTTTAATTAGTTAGATTAGGCAAAGAATATTCACTATGAATCTTAATTCAATTTAATATTCACTTAGGTTTAGTTCATTACATTTAGGGAATATATGTTCACTTAGATTTAAGTAGTTAGATTTAGGCAATAAGTATTCACTTAGGTTTAGTTCATTACATTTAGGGAATATATGTTCACTTAGATTTAAGTAGTTAGATTTAGACAATAAGTATTCACTTAGTTTTTCAATTAGTTTTAAGTCTCATTTCTCTTCCTCCGCTCTGTTCGATTCTACACACTTCAACTAGATTCAACAGCTTTATCCCACAGTCACTCACCAACTAATTCGCGCATCAGTTCTTCTTTTAATTGTCTGTTTCTGTTCTTTTTGTTTGTCTGTCAATTCTTACCAATACACTTGCGTGCCTACTTGTGTATGTCGCTCAGCTGTAGCTTAACCCCTACTACTACTACTAAATGGTCTTACGGCTACCCCACATATATATATATATATATATATATATATATATATATTTTTTTTTTTTTTATTTTTTTTTATTTTTTTTTTTAATTCCAACCCTGAATCGAAGCTTTTTTTTAATCTTTAATACAAATTTTGTTGCTCTTATATCATAAAATAGTTTTATTAAGCAGAAACAAAAAGAAAAGCTCCTTTTATGTACCACAAAAATTTTTTATTTGCGCAACCCTGAAAGCATTTTAATATCGCAAGACATTTTCTATAACTTTTTCTAACATTGCAGACTATATGCTTGTTTTAATCTATGTATTATAGATTTACAACAATAATTGAAAACTGCTTAGTTGCACAATAGTTTTGTAAGTTTTTTACATATATAATACCTATTTGTTTGAAATTTATAATATTTTTTTTGTTTCATATAAAAGGCGGTGAAATCTATTTATTTGGTGAAATAATGAAACTAGTAACCAAATCCAATATGTCATCAAATCCAAAATATGAAATATATATATATATATATATATATATATATATATATATATATATATGTATATATATGCATGGATATAGTTTAATTAAAAACAAGTAAAAGTACTATATTCGGCTGTGCCGAATCTTAAATACCCTTCACAGATGTAATTCTTCTTTCTTTCTTTGTTGCGAAAACAGAAAGCAGGTTTAATTAAAAAATCAAAATGATGTTATCGGTTATTTTTTTTATATTTAAGAAAACGTTTAAATTTTTCGGCTAGGAAGCCAAATGTTTGACTTTTCTTATCTCTAATACCTCTAAACGTCTTTCAAAAATATTAAATATGTTTAATTTGAAAACAAAAAGCAAAACTCCGTTTCATGTACCCCAAAAAGTTCTAATTGTGCAGCCGTAGAATCATCTTTTAGATTTTTTTGGCTTTTAATACCAATTTAACTCTTCCCGAAGTATAAAAAAAAGATTGCATCCACAAAAAATCAAAATTAGGAACTTATATGGCTAATTTTATGTACTAAGAAATTTCGAATATCCAACCATGGAACCGAATTTTTAGTTTTTAAATTTTTAATACCAATTTAATTTTTAGCGAAGTATAATTCGTATATGGTTTAATTTACTGAAATAAAACCAAAATTGCGAATTTATGTGGATACTTTCATATACAAAAAAATTTCGATTTTACAACCCTGGAACCAAATTTTTAATACTAATTTAATTTTTTCTGAAATATAAAATAGGTTTAACTCAAAAAAACACAAAATTTCGAATTTGTGTGGGTACTTTTATGTACCACAAATATTTCGATTTTCAAACTGGAAGCGAATTTTTATTTTTTTTACCAATGCAATTCTTAGTGAGGTCTAACATAGTTTTACTTGACATTTATCCAACTCTGGAATCTAAATTTTGATTTTTTTTAATTTTTGATACCAATTTTGTTTTTCCTGAACTAAAAAATAGTTTTAATTAGTAAAAAACCGACGTTAGTTGCCTTTTTGGTTACTTTTATGTATTAAAAAAATTCAATTTCCCACCCCTGGAAACAGAATTTGAATTAAAAAAAATTTTTTTGCCCAATGCAAATTTTCATGACGTATAAAGAGGTTTTGTTAAAGAAAAATTTAAAATGTTTAACAATGTTAGTTACTAGATGTACTACAAAATACGGAATGGGCCGAACAAAAATTTCCAATTTCCCATCCCTGGAAAAAAAATTTTATTTGTTTAGTTTTTAATAGACCATTGAGGATTCCCAAAGCACAAAATAGTTTTAATTTACAAACATTAAATAAAAATTGATTTTTGGTATAAATTTTGCGTCGAGAAATAGGTGGAAGTTTCCCAGCTCTGGATCCGTACTTCGGCCCTATCTGAATTTAAGCTTACGTACCACTCTATTTAAGCTCGTTTCCAATCCAACAGTCCAAGAACGAAGTCTCTAGCTCTTCTGGGGGCTGGGGAAACCCGATTTCACGTACAGACAGACGGACATCGCTCAATCGTCATCGCTATTCATAAGGATCCAGAATATATATACTTTATGGGGTCAAATATTGATATCGAAGAAATTACACACGGAATGACAAACCTAGATATACCCTTTCACTCTTTTGTGAAGGGTATAAAAAACAAGTAAAAGTGCTATATTCGGCTGTGCCGAATCTTAAATACCCTTCACAGATGTATTTGTTCTTTTTATACCCTCCAAAAATGAGTTGGAGGGTATATTCACTTTGTCATTCCGTTTGTAGCGTAGCGAAATATCCATCTGAGGCCCCATAAAGTATATATATTCTTGATCAGTGATGAAATCTAAGACGATGTGAGCATGTCCGTCCGTCCGTCTGTGGAAATCACGATTCCAAATGAAAAGAGCCAGACTCTTGAAATTTAATACAAATATATCTTGAAGGATAACACAGTTTGGAAATGGGATAAATCGGCAAGAGGGAAAAAAGTTTCTCTAAGAAGAACTAAACCAACCTCTAAAAAACAATATCATTTTAAAGTGTGTTTGTAAAAAAGAAAAACATTTAAATAAATTTTACATATAATTATTCCGAACATTCATTTTTGCAGTTTTATGGCAAATGTTAAATGTCTAGCCCACGGCCCTTACCAGAGAGACTCCGACAAAACACAGTTTTAATACCCTCCAAAAAGATTTGGACCCCATAAAGTATATGTATATATTCTTGATTAGTGATGAAGTCTGAGACGATCAAGCATGACATAGTCTAGACGAAAACATTATATAGTCTATTTTTGGACGCCGCCCCGTTTAGTGGGAGTTGACGTACGATATTATATAAAAATAGTGTAAATATTGAACAATTCTTATTTCTTAAGCCTATAAGAAGCTGAGATGTTGCAGAGCTGAAACATCTCCTCCACGGCCCTTCCCGCAATGACTCTGTCAAAACAGGATTTTCAAAATGGGTACAGAGATGTCTTAAAGGAACCCTGTCCCACCAAGTTAAACATTTTTAATTTACTTACTAAATATTTGGAGGGTATTTAAGATTCGACCCGGTCGAATATAATGTTTTTATTTGTTTTCTTTCTTCCTAAAACAGAAAGTAAGTTTAATTAAAACAACACAATATGTTGTTATTAGTTACTTTTATATATAATAAAACCTTTCAAATTTTTCGGCTAGGAAGCTAAATGTTTCGCCCTTCTTATTTATAATACCTCTGCACGTCTTTCAAAAGTATTACATATGTTTAATTTATTTACAAAAAGAAACAAGTAAAAGTGCTATATTCGGGTGTGCCGAATCTTAAATACCCTTCACAGATGTAATTATTCTTTCTTTCTTGCTAAAACAGGAAGTAGGTTTAATTAAAAGATGTAACATAGTTTTACTTGACAAAAAAAATTTAAATTTTTAAACTTTTTGGTCACTTTCATGTACCATAAAATATTATATTTGTTCAACCCTGGAGTCGAAATTTTGATTTTTTAAGATTTTAATACCAATTTTGTTCTTCGTGATGTATAAAATAGTTTTAATTAGCAAAAAATTAAAATGGAAATTTTTGATACCAATTTTTTTTTTTCTGAACTAAAAAATAGTTTTAATTAGTAAAAAACCGCCGTTAGTTGCCTGTTTGATTACTTTCATTTATAAAAAAATATTCAATTCCCCACCCCTGGAAGCAAAATTTGAATTAAAAAAAATTTTTTGTCCAATGCAAATTTTCATGACGTATAAAGAGGTTTTGTTAAAGAAAAATTTTAAATTTTTAACAATGTTAGTTACTAGATGTACTACAAAATACGGAATGGGCCGAAAAAAAATTTCCAATTTCCCATCCCTGGAAAAAAAATTTTATTTGTTTAGTTTTTAATAGACCATTGAGGATTCCCAAAGCACAAAATAGTTTTAATTTACAAACATTAAAAAAAAATTGATTTTTGGTATAAATTTTGCGTCGAGAAATAGGTGTAAGCTTCCCAGCTCTGGAACAGTACATCGGATATGTGTGAATTTCAATAGCACTCTATTTAAGTTCATTTCCAATCCAACGGTTCAAGAACGAAGTCCCCAGCTCTTCTGAGGGCTGGGGAAACCCGATTTCACGTACAGACAGACGGACATCGCTCAATCGTCATCGCTATTCATAAGGATCCAGAATATATATTCTTTATGGGGTCCTATTGGTGTCGAAGAAAGTACACACGGAATGACAAACCTATATATACCCTTTCACTTTTTTTGAAGGGTATAACAAATATAGGATGACACACAAATCATTTAATACTTAGTCTGTCTATCTCCGAATCTATGCGCCCTACAGTATCTATTGGTGGTGGATAGTTCCCGAGTCTGTTTTGTAAACTAGACCTAAATCTTGACCAGTCCGTCTTGGCCCTATTCCTAAATGTTATGGGGTTAGGACCAGGAAAGTCATGAAAATATAGCGATGATCCGGGAAGGAATGCAACTCCGACACGTGCCAATTGCTTATTTCATCAATTAAGTTTCCTGAACATGCAGTGATATCAATAACCTCTTCCCTATCCTGTTAATGAAAGTTGGTCTATTCCCAGTATTCATTGTGAAGAGGTTACTGGTCATCAAATATTCAAATAATGCATCACCTCTATTGTTGCAACTAGTACTACCCCAAAAGAGATGATGAGTGTTGGCATCACAGCCTATTAATATGTTCCTACCTTTACTCCTGGCGGAAGATGATGCCCCTCAATTCCGACGTCGGTGGAAGTGTCGGGGTATCCGAGGGTAGATACACCGAAGCCATCAGCATGTTTCGACTGCCATATACTAGAGGTATGGCGTCCGATGTTGATAATTCTGGGGAAAAAAGAAAGTTTTGTCCCTTATGACATAGTATGCACGCCCTGGGTCTAGCACCGGTCTTTGCATAAATAAGTTAATAATTGCAGTCGTTCAATCCAGAAACCTTGTTGTTAATTGTCCATGGTTCCTGAATGAACAAAGCGTGTATCTTACCATTAGTTATTTGCTCCATCAGGGCTTGAGTTGCCATCAGGGCTTGTCTGGAGGCCTCTTGAGATACACTGATCTCCGATTCCCCTTTTTCCTTTGGCTCCGCCTTATCCTTTTTGGCACTCTCAGTAGGGCCTACTGACCAGCCAAGTTGAGTCTTCCGACTTTGAAATATATGGCCGAGGTGGCAAAGAAGGACTTCCCTTTCCGTTCTTCGAGCTAAGCCATGGACGCTTTGTCCACACCCACCACGAGGAGGTGCCCTCCTCTGCCTCCTCACGGTGGAAGATTTCCCACTTGCTCGCATCGAGGCCTTTGTTTTGCTTGGTGATGATGTTCGTTATGGCCTCGGATTTCAGACTTCCACCCCATCCTTTTATATAAAAGGATGCCTTTGTTTGGGCTGGGATTTCCGTCTTCTTCACAAGCGAGAGTCTTCCACCTTCCCATGGTGCCCTAATGCTGTTTATAAGTACTGATATTAGGGAATACTGATATTAGTTCTGACTAAGTACTGATATTAGGGAATCCTTTGAGGACAGTTGTCCACTCAGGAATAGGCGAAACCCAAAGGAAAAACCCTGTATGACGGGTCCACTTATAAATCTCAGAAGAGAAACCAGAAGGGACTCGATATATACTGGAAAGAATATAGAAGTAAACTTAGCGTCTACAATAAGAAAATAACGGACGCCAAACGCGAATCCTGGAAGCTTTTCTGCGAACAGGTGGACAGCGTTAATGAAGCTTCCGAAATAAAGAAACTTCTGTCGAAGACCCACACTCAACCTGAGACACTTGTCGACTCGGAGGGCAGACTTAGTAGGGGATAGGTTGGCTAATATCTTCACAATCTGTCTTACTAATGCATATACTCCCCTGGCATGGAGGGAGGCTAAAGTTGTCTTCATTCTAAAACCGGGCAGGGAAAGCTATGCAGATCCGAAGGCTTACAGACCGGTTAGCCTAACTTCATTCTTACTGAAAACATTGGAACGGATTGTGGACACCATGTTGAAGGAAAGAATACCGCACGATGTGGTGAAATTTAAGCAACACGCTTACATTAGGGGCAGGTCTGTTGAGACAGCCCTACAGGAGGATGTATATTACATAGGAAGAACCTTCGATTTAGGTATGTACACCATGGCTGTATTTATCGATGTAGAGAGAGCTTTCAATAATATATCGACCTCGAGCATTATTGACTCGCTAGGTAACTTTGACTTCGACCGGAGACTGATTGCATGGATCATTCATATGCTAAGGAACAGGCAGATAAGTTGCGAGGTTACCGACTCAAGAGTAGGAGGGAACGTATGTTGCGGGACACCACAAGGGGGAATACTATCTCCCTTGCTGTGGGTGGTGACCATAAATGCCCTACTGAAGACATTATCCCAGGAGGGTTTTGCTCCCGTCTGCTATGTAGACGATGTGGCGAACTGATAAGGAGAAACAGTCCTAGGGTTTTTTGTGGAAGGGCAATGGTGGCCCTAAATTTAGCTTATAACTGGGCTACGGAAAGGTGACTCAATGTCAACCCAGAGAATACAGAGATTTGTATGTTTACGAGAAATCGGAAGATTGCACATTTGGAATCACCGGTTTTTCGAAACAGGGCGATTCAAGTTAGTAGGAGCGTCAAATATCTAGGAGTGATACTCGACTGGAGGTTATCCTGGAAGGACCATATAGAAAGTAGGGTAATCAAGACCCAAAGAGTGTGGACCTATTGCAGAAGGGCAATCGGGTCCAAATGGGGAATGAGCCCAATGATGTCACACTGGTTCTATACGAGTGTGGTAAGACCAATTGTGACGTACGCCATGTTAGTGTGGTGGACGTCATTGGAAAGGAAGGTTAATGTCAAACAAAAAATACAAAGACAGTGCTGTATCGGCATCTGTGGTGTAATGAGAACCACATCAAATAAGGCGATGGAAAATATTCTATCAATACTGCCTATTGATATACAGGTTATATATGAAGCAGCTCTGGCTGCTACGAGATTGATGGTGATGGGTGAGTGGCTGACAAGAGAACATATATCCAAGCACCAGGGTATAGTAAATGTTTTACCAGGGAACAACACTCGCACGGTTGCGTGCGATAGGATCCCTATTAGATATGTACGATCACACTGCACTACCATAATATCGGAAGGTATGGAGTGGGAGGTTGCAGATACAATGAACCCCATAGCTAACCTATACACGGACGGGTTTCTGTGACATGTGTCGTAATTTTCGCAAATACTTCCGCCTGCCGGATCATAGCACAGTATTTCAGAGTGAGATCGTGGCTATTGCGGAAGGGATAAAATGGATGAAGGAAATCGATAACAGACTACCGGTTCGTATATTCACGGTTAGTAGGAAGGTCATCGAGGCCCTGAGGAATCATGTGGTTCAATCTCAGTGTGTACTACAATTCAAGGATGAGATTAACTCATACACGCAATGTTTAGGCATAGAGATAATATGGATTCCAGGACATCAGGGAATACCTGGAAATTTTGAGGCAGATAGGCTAACAAGGATGGGAGCATTAATGGCGAACATCACGCTAGACAGTCTGAAGCCATTTCAGGTTTTTAAGAACGAACTAAGGCGGTGGGCTATAGAATTGCATACAAGAGATTGGCAGAACTCTACCGTAGGTAGGGTGACTAGAATTCTATGGGGGGACCCATATGGTAACAGGACGAAGGAGATCCTAACGTTGAGTAGGCCATCACTACGGAGATTGGTTTATTTGATAACAGGACATACAGAGTTAAGGAATCACCTGGCAAGAATGGGTATCGTTAGCGATATAACATGCAGGGCCTGTCAGGAAGAGGTGGAGGCACCCTACAGTAGAATGGGGACTCCTTATTATGGAGCGCACAACAGGCTCATGAGGCCTAGGTGTAATCCGGAATGGATTGGGATGGCTTATGCCCTTCTCTTCAACCTAAGCTAACCTAACCTAATCATTTAATACACTAGGTAAATTATTTAGTAATATTAAAGACAAAATCGATAAATTAGAAAAGTCTAATGTTGTTTATAAAATTCCATGTAAGGGAAAAGATAATATGAAGTCCTTTTATTTAACACATTGTTGTCACAATACTAATATATAAATGAAATTTATTTGTTGGTGGTTAAGCAATGTCTATATGCATTTCATTGGTGCTTTACCAAATCGTCAGTAGACTTTAACCACAGTTTTGAAAAGTTAAAAACCACTTATCTTATGCATATACTTCCGAAAACCATCTGAGAATTCACAACTTGTAAATTACAAACTATTTTCAAAAATAACAACAGAACAAGAACATAGGCTTGCAACTCATACAAAACTAAACCAACAAATAAAGTATGTTCGATACGAATCTATTTTATTTTTCTACACCTTTATACAATCAGAAATCCATTGGATAACAAGAAAAGTATTTATAAGGCAAAATGAAAAATAAAATCTAAATCAAACTGTTATGAAGTCCTTTTATTTAACACATTGTTGTCACAATACTAATAAATAAATGAAATTTATTTGTTGGTGGTTTTCGGAAGTATATGCATAAGATAAGAGGTTTTTAACTTTTCAAAACTGTGGTTAAAGTGTACTGAAGATTTGGTAAAGCACCAATGAAATGCATATAGACATTGCTTAACCACCAACAAATAAATTTCATTTATATATTAGTATTGTGACAACAATGTGTTAAATAAAAGGACTTCATAACAGTTTGATTTAGATTTTATTTTTCATTTTGCCTTATAAATACTTTTCTTGTTATCCAATGGATTTCTGATTGTATAAAGGTGTAGAAAAATAAAATAGATTCGTATCGAACATACTTTATTTGTTGGTTTAGTTTTGTATGAGTTGCAAGCCTATGTTCTTGTTCTGTTGTTATTTTTGAAAATAGTTTGTAATTTACAAGCTGTGAATTCTCAGATGGTTTTCGGAAGTATATGCATAAGATAAGAGGTTTTTAACTTTTCAAAACTGTGGTTAAAGTCTACTGACGATTTGGTAAATCACCAATGAAATGCATATAGACATTGCTTAACCACCAACAAATAAATTTCATTTGTATATTAGTATTGTGACAACAATGTGTTAAATAAAAGGACTTCATAACAGTTTGATTTAGATTTTATTTTTCATTTTGCCTTATAAATACTTTTCTTGTTATCCAATGGATTTCTGATTGTATAAAGGTGTAGAAAAATAAAATAGATTCGTATCGAACATACTTTATTTGTTGGTTTAGTTTTGTATGAGTTGCAAGCCTATGTTCTTGTTCTGTTGTTATTTTTGAAAATAGTTTGTAATTTACAAGTTGTGAATTCTCAGATGGTTTTCGGAAGTATATGCATAAGATAAGAGGTTTTTAACTTTTCAAAACTGTGGTTAAAGTCTACTGACGATTTGGTAAAGCACCAATGAAATGCATATAGACATTGCTTAACCACCAACAAATAAATTTCATTTATATATTAGTATTGTGACAACAATGTGTTAAATAAAAGGACTTCATAACAGTTTGATTTAGATTTTATTTTTCATTTTGCCTTATAAATACTTTTCTTGTTATCCAATGGATTTCTGATTGTATAAAGGTGTAGAAAAATAAAATAGATTCGTATCGAACATACTTTATTTGTTGGTTTAGTTTTGTATGAGTTGCAAGCCTATGTTCTTGTTCTGTTGTTATTTTTGAAAATAGTTTGTAATTTACAAGTTGTGAATTCTCAGATGGTTTTCGGAAGTATATGCATAAGATAAGAGGTTTTTAACTTTTCAAAACTGTGGTTAAAGTCTACTGACGATTTGGTAAAGCACCAATGAAATGCATATAGACATTGCTTAACCACCAACAAATAAATTTCATTGGGAAAAGATAATAAAATTTGTAATAAACTATATATAGGTACAACAAAAAATAAACTTATGACCAGATTAACGGGACATAGGTCAAACTTAAAATATAGGAATTATACTTCTACACAAAAAACAGCGCTATCTTTACATTGTCAAAGTGTTCAAATCACTATCCAGATTTTGAAAATATATTAATTTTGAATTCTGAAAATAGGTCATCGCTATATGTTAGAAATGTTACAGATAATAAATGTACCATTGGATAAAATAATTAATTTTAAAGCTGATACTGATAGTGCAGCACAGAATTATAGACATTTTATTTAAAAAAATTGATTACTAAAATGATCATAAGGTAACCTAGAATGTGTTGAAGTTTTATTAATTATTAGCTACACCCGGTGTGCTTCGCTACCCCCATCGTCATGAAATAAAATAAACATTTGTAAGAAATAGTATTTATATGCATAAGTATATTTCTGTATAATAACTTAATATTACAATTACATGCATATACATAATAAACGTTTTATTTGAGCCCTTCGGTGTAGACAATATCTCTGTTTTACTCCCTTCAGCCTCCACGCTGGTGGTCATCTTGACGCGATGTGGAGGCTTAGGTCTAGTTGACCGGTCTGTAGTGGCGGGGGCAGCTGTTATCAGTAGCCCCTGGTAGGGTCACCCATGCCAGAGTGGCCAACAACTAAGTACCGACCAAGAACCACCCTCCCCGGACTCGATAGCGTCTGTTTTTCCCCATGGGACGGCTATCGAGTCAGTCCGTTTCTCGGTCCAATGGACCATGTCCAAATCCACTAGGGTCTGTATCTCATTTTGGGCGGCTGATGGTCTGCGTCTGTATCCAGGTGGGTCGGCAGCTTTTTAACCTGGCATTAGGTATAAAATGCACCAATCAACCCACCAAAATGAGCCAAGCCCCACGTACCCGGTTAGGGGCTTAATAATCTCCGGGGACCCTATTCCCGCGGCGCAAGTTGCAGGCCGCGGTGAATGGAAAGCTACTGCTGCTCAGGCTGGCCGGGTGTCCACATCAGGCCCGACCAGTCTGCGGACTACTGACGTGGTGGGCAATCAGCCTGGATTATCTGGGCTGATTGCTGTTGAGAAAGGGGCAAAACACACGGCAACGGGTGGCTGCCCTAGTATTAGCAGCGAGGTACCTCTGTCTTTCGCTCCAAGTACCTCAAAAGCTGTGGGTGCTGTTGGCTGAAGTAGTAGAACACGAGACTATGAAGCGGAGAGTCCTGAGTTCGAGCCCCAGCTGTGTCATAAAATATTGTGTTGAATTCTTTTGATCAGCATTAGTGCGTGGTTGTGTTAGTAGTTGACAGCCTGTTTTCAGTGATGAAGGCATAGTACTGATCACTGGACAATTACTGGCAACGACTGACCCAATCATGTACTAAAAGCAGAGTAACAGCACCCACCTTCGTCGGCCCTGTAGCAAAAATTAGCCGGCGAAGTAAAAGGTTGAAATAGCTACCAAAAAAAAAAAAAAAAAAAAAACAACTGTCTATCTTCTCATCTTTCCTAATCTGTCCCCTCAATACTATCCCCTCGTTTTCAGTTCCAGCGCAATGCATTGCATATATAGGGGACATCCCCTGAGTGCTGGTCCTACTCCTACAAAAAAAAAAAAAAAAAAAAAAAAAAGCTGCTCAGGTCCTTACCGGTAAAACGTTAAAACCCCCTTCTTCGGGTGCGAAGGAAATGGAAAGGCCTAAGCCGTCCAAACCCATCGCCTCCAAAGCGCACATTGCGCAGGGAAAGGCAAAGAGGATTACTTCTAGCCGCAGTACTGCGTCACCTACTGCCAATCCCGGCAAAAACATATCTAACCCTTCGCGCAAAAATGCTTCACGCAGGGCCAACGATGCGAGGCGCTCCGCCTTAAGAACTATTTCGCACTTTGGTGCGACCCCGGTTGACCTGCTTTCTGAAAAGCCTTTGGCGATTTCACTAAAGGTGCCCTTCGAAGGGATGTTCTTAGGACGTTTTGCCCTAGAAGCCCTAGCTGCATCGTTCTCCTCTTCCCAACGTTGCCATTTAGGCGCCGCAACCGTGGCGGGTGCGGGGGAGGAGTTTATTTGCAGCCTCGACACATGAGCCTGTGCCCACATTAGAGAGGCATGCGTCAGACGACGCCATTTCCCGTGCCAGGTGGGACTTGGTCAACCAAAAACTAGCGGGAGTGTTCTGGAAGATCCGCAAGGAGAATCCGGTACCGCCGCTTCAATGCGTTGATGCTGGCTGGCACCAGCACAGCGTTAAATTGATGGCCTGCACGGATGAACGCACAGCGTCTCTGTTGAAAAAGGCCATCGAAGCTATTGGCGAGGTGTGGGAAGGCTCTAGGCTGGATGTGGTTTCCTTGGAAGACATACCCAGAAGACCAAGAGCCTTGACCATAGTCCCCGCTGAACCTTCCTCCCCGAAGGAGATCCTTGAGATCCTTAAGGACTGCAACCCGGATCTACCCACCCATGACTGGAAGGTAGCTAAGGTGAATGCACCCGAGAGGTCTAGAAGGGAGGTGGTTCTGATTCTTAATAAAGAATCTTTGGCACCGATCCGAAAGAGGGGCAACAAAATCTTCTACTGTTTCAGTACGATTCTGTTGCGCCTCTACCGGACCGATGCCAAGAAGAACCGCAACCAAGGGGATGGTGCTGCTGACTGCGCTGCTGCTGGTGTGTCGGACGTAGCTTCACCCGGGCAAGAGGACACCCACTCAATCTCTGACTTGGTGGGTGGCTTCTTTGAACGGATGGAGGTCGCAGATGAAGACACTGACGCCCTCTTGGAATCCAGCCAAGAGGACGTCAACACCACTGTTATTGCGCTACCGGATGGTGAAGGTGACGCAAATAAACCTTTAGGTGAAACTAGACTTAATCCTATAGTTAACAGGAAGAAGACTGACTGGGAGCTACAGAACAATGTACTCTGCAACTCCTTATCGACGAATCCAACTATTAGAAATATTGGGGACATTGACTCTGCTGTGGAGATTCTAAGTGAATCGTTTCGCTGTGCCACTAATGTGGCTTGCAAACCAACGGTTTGCCTGGGTAGGGCCAAACCACCATGGTGGAGCCCGGAAGTTGCACATTCACGAAAAGAATGTCGCAGGCTATTCAACGAGGCTAAACGATCACGCGACTGGTCGACATACAAAACCTCGTTGAATTGCTTCAAGAATCTTGTCAGAAGCGCAAAAAGGAGGTCTTGGAGGGCTTTCTGCAGTAATGTGGAGGGTTCATCTGAAACCAACAGGCTGCGTAAGATGCTACCAACCGCACCGGTTGTACCCAGCTACATACAGAAACCCTGTGGTAGCTGGACCATGAGTAGTCAAGAGACGCTGAGCGTACTACTCGATACTCATATTCCTGGCAGCCAGGCGGCACGTTTAACAGGCACTGTCGATGGCAGCTTGACGACAGGCGCAGTCACAACTCCATTGGATATGGATAGGCTCCGCTGGGCTGTACACAGCTTCGATCCGTTCAAATCTCCGGGACCAGATGGAATAATTCCAGCGGATCTACAGAGAAATGCGGACTTTGTCCTACCTTGGCTCACGGTAATTTACAGTGAATGCCTTAGGAGGGCATATATACCTAAATTTTGGCGCACGTGCAAGGTTGTCTTTGCCCCGAAGGGAGGTAAGACGTCGCACACCAAGCCTAAGGACTTCAGACCGATAAGTCTTACTTCTTTTTTACTCAAAACTTTAGAAAGGGTAATTGATATTCATCTGAGAATGACCATTCCGAATGAGCTTCTCTCCAAATCACAGCACGCCTACACTAAAGGCAAATCTGTGGAAACGGCACTACATTCTCTAGTGGGCCACATAGAAAAATCTCTTGAGTATAAGGAATTTACTATGGGGGCTTTTCTGCACATAGAAGGTGCTTTCAACTATGTCAACCCCGATTCCATCATCAATGGGATAGTAGCAGTAGGGATTGATGACAATTTATGCCGGTTTGTTAGAAGCTTACTAACTTTCAGGGTAGTCAGGGCCTCGATTGGGGATGTCACTGAGTATAGGGCAGTCTATCGGGGCACTCCACAGGAAGGTGTTCTGTCACCTCTGTTGTGGAACCTGACCATTAAATCGCTTTTGCTAAGTCTAGAACGCAGACAGATTATGATGGTCGCGTACGCGGATGACGTAGCGGTGGCGATATCGGGTAAGCACTTGGATACCATATCTCAGTGTATGGAGTCTGCGCTGGCTCTGCTGAGTAGGTGGAGTGTAAGCTGTGGGCTCGGCATCAATCCAGCCAAGACTGAGTTGGTGCTCTTCACTAGGAGGTACAAGACCGATAGCTTTATACACCCAAAGCTTAACGGCACCTCCTTGAAACTATCTAAAACCGCCAAGGAATCAGAACATACAGGCGAGAGCGGAAAGGATTTTAGTGGCTATTTATACATGCAAAAGGGCAGTAGGCCTCAAATGGGGTATCAACCCTAAGGGGATCAATTGGATCCTTGAGGCTGTTATTAAACCAGTACCCTTTTACGGGGTATTGGTTTGGTGGAATGCGATGGAAAAGCAGGCGCATCGCAGGACCTTTGAAAAAGTCTTTCGGGTCGTAGCGAGACTGATGACAGGCGCACTACGATCTACACCAACGGGGGCAATTTTTGCAATGCTAAATTGGCTCCCGGTTGACATTCTGGCCAGACAATTGGCTCTATTCTCTGCGGTCAGGTTGAATACAGTATGTCCATGGACTGGGACTGACTATGGGCATGCTAGGATTTTAAGAGAGCACTCGGAAATCCATGCCAACATTGACTATTGTGTACCAAGACCCTTCTTTGGTGGACTTTTCCGTTCCATTGTCGTTGACAGGGAACAGGTGGACAGACTTTCCTTTCCCGAGGATTCAGTTAGAGTTTTCACTGACGGATCCAAAAGGGGAACAAGAACGGGCGGAGGCTTCTATGTGGAGAACTTCAATGTGAGATCTCCATTCCGGCTCCAAGACGGTTGTACTGTCTTGCAAGCCGAAATCTCTGCTATTACTCGGGCAGCGAGATGGCTAAGGTACTATAGGATATCGAATGATATCTTCATTGTTACCGATAGCAAAGCAGCCATCTCTGCTATTAGTGGTATGTACAGTACATCGAAAACTGTGGTCGAATGCCGACTGTCTATCAACGAGATAGCGAGACATTCGAGGGTGACACTGGTTTGGGTGCCGGGACATTCTGGATGTCCAGGCAACCATACTGCGGATGAGATTGCCAGACAGGGGACTGAATTGAACAGTTCAATGATCAGTCACTTTACTGGCATTACATTATCGCGATGTAAGTTTCTGATTCAAAGCGAATCATACAAACTAGCTCAACTTAGGTGGGAAAGCGTGGCTAACTGCCTCGTGGTAAGGGCCACGTGGCCCCATTATGATTTGCGCAGAGCACGCGACCTTCTCAAGTTTGACAAGGCGCGCATGCGTCAACTGGTGACTGTTCTGACAGGACGCTGTAGCTTTGGGACTCATGCGAGAAGGATGGGAGAAGGCAGTGGCGCTGGGCTCCCGATTCCTGTCAGACTTAGACAGCCTGGCAAACATGGAGCTTTCAGGGGTATCATCCTTCCTCAGGGGTACAGGATGGTTTGAAACGGCGGAGGACATCCCTTAGGAGGGCCTCTGCTTAAGGGCATCACAAAGGGACCGATTTGACGGACCCAAGTGGATTGTCCCGCCAGGGACAACGGCCCTCTAACCTAACCTAGCCTACTCCCTTCAGCAAGAACATATAAATTTTTTGGTTGTCCAACTCTTGAACACGCAACATATAACTGGCCATGTGAAAAACATGGATTTTTTAAATTCAGTCCGCACACCTGTAGTGACTGTCCCTGCGACTTGTTGATTGTAATTTAAAAAGCAAGGCAAATCGGGAACTGCAATCGCTTGAAGTTGAATGGCATGTTGGTGGGAGTGAAGGGAATGCGCGGAATAAGCACATCTTCTCCTTTCGACTTCCCGTTAACCTAAGTCTAAGAATTTATTGGTATGTATATCATAAAACAAATAAAAAAATTTAACTAAATAGAAAAAATGTTTGTGTGTGCAAAAATAATACATTCTACCGGATTTTAAAGTGCAAACATTAAGCTCGCTGATGTGTGTTGAGTTGCCTCTGTCAAGTTTGTTGAATATACAGGACGTATACGTGAAGAGAGTTGTAATTTTTGATTGACAGTCCGAGAGTTGAAAATCTACGTATATATTTATGGGGTATGTCTCCTTCTAAACGAAGAGGTATCTATATTTTAAATTCCACCAAAATCAAGTTGAGACTCAGAAATTGTCCCCATTACTTCCTCCTAGTCCTAGTTTTGAAAATGGCCATGGCCTATGTGACTTTATAGACACAGATCTATCTATGTTCTAAATTTCATTAAAATCGGTTGGATAGTTTCAAAGGGACAGAAAAAACTCCCTATCGCCTTCCTTGTCCTGGTTTTAAAAATATACATAGCCCATGTCAATTTTTAGACGCAGATCTATCAACGATCAAAATTTTATTAAAATCGGTTTGAAGGTTTCGGAGGGATAGAAATTTCCCCCGTATCGCCCTCCTAGTCCCAGTTTTAAAAAAAGTATTACCCTATAACCATCTCGGAGTTGCACAGACTAAATGCACCAAATTTCTTTGCGATCGGTTGAGCGGTTTGACCGCGCACATATCTATATATGTTGTTTTCTTTTCTAAAAAATAATGCTACATATTTTACATTATGGTATATTCTTTGTCTATTGTTCGGCTAAAGGTCATGTTTTTATAAAATTAATAAACATTTGTTATTTAATCTTTATTAAATTTTCATAGGTGATGCTGTTCATCCCAATATTTCGAATAGCTTCATCTTCAGGGGAAACACTGTTAGATACAAAACAATAATAATAAAGTAATTTTTTTTTAAATTTAATTATTAAAAATGTCACTAATAAAATCATGATTACATACGAGTATATGTAAAATTAAAATTAAACAATAATTATTGTAATTTTAAATATTTTAATTATAATTAAATCGATATATATAAAAATAAGTTGTCCTATGTTCGTGATTTTATAACTCGAGAACCACTCAACCGATTTTCAAACGAGTACATGCGTTGGAAAGGTCTGCTTTCCGTCCGTCTGTGGAAATCACGATGCAGTCCAAACGAAAAGAGCTAGACTCTTGAAATTTGGTATAAATATATTTTGAAGCTTAGAGCTGGTTCGGAGATGTGCTAAAATCGGGCAAGAGGGAAAAAAGTTCCCCTAAGAAGAACTAAACCAACCCAGAAAAAACAACATAATTTTTAAAGTTTTTTGGTTATTTTGTTAATCAAATGATATATTTTTATGTCAAATACGAACCAACGCCTTAAACTTGGAGCCTTAAAATAAAAATAAAATTATTTTTGGACCCCGCCTACTTTAGTGGGCGTTATTATAAGCAAAATTTACAAATTGTTTTACTTAAGCCTACATTCCTTAAAAATAACATTTTTAAGCTTTAATGACGAAGCTGAGACGAACCCTGGTACTACTCTGCCCTAACCCCTTCCTCCCCCCTTCACCGCCTAAGTGACCCCACCAAAAAAAAAATTTTTTTATACAATTATTTTGCTCCCTAAATGACCCTATAAACAAAATTTTATATATAATCATCCCAAGCATTTATTCTTAGAGTTTTATGACTGCCGATTAATGCCCTACCCCCTCCTCCCCCTTTGCCCCCTAAATGACCCTATACAAAAATATTTTTAATTTTGAACATAATCATCCCAAGCATTTATTTTTAGAGTTTAATGACTGCCTGTTTCTGCCCTACCCCCTTCCCCCCTTTGCCCCGTAAATGACCCTATAAAAAAATACAAAATTTTGTTTTGTATATAATTATCCCAAGCATTAATTTTTACAGTTATATGACAATGGCCCACAGTTTTCCCCACAGCCCATGCCAGAGCGAGCCTGCCAAAATACAGTTTTTATTCTCCTAAGAGAATTGGACCCTATAGAGTAAATATGAATATTCTTCATTAGTGATGAAGTCTAAGACGGTCTAGCAAGTAAATATGAATATTCTTCATTAGTGATGAAGTCTAAGACGGTCTAGCAATGCCCATACGTTCGTCTGTGGAAAACATAATATTGTCTATTTTTGAACCCCGCCCCCTTTAGTGGGCGTTGACGTACAATATTATATAAAGGAACTCTGTCGCATCAAGTTAAACATTTTAAATTCACTTGCTATATATTTGGAGGGTATTTAAGATTCGACCCGGTCGAATATAAAATTTTTACATGTTTAACTATTGATTTGTAATCTTTCAGCTAAAATTAAAATCTTTTCCATAAAAAAAAATATTTAAAAAATTGTTCAACAATCAGGAAAATGTCTATTCTTTCTAGAAAATTTAATATTTAATACAAAGACGAAAACGTGTGTTATTGTATTGTCCAGCAACGCGGGCAGGGTTACTCTAGTATTTTATAAAAAGGTTTCCATATTATCTGCGTCGATCGTCCTTGACTGCGAATAAAACCGATTAAATGATGTTATTTCTTGTGTGTATTATATTTCTATAAATCTGAGCGCATTTCTCTGTGTCTTGTTTGTAGTTAAGTCTTTTCTCTGCTGGAACGTCAATTATATGTAACATCTCTAAAGTAAATCTCTTGGAATAATGTTTTTCTTCATCTAATATTTTTACGTCCTCAAAACTTTGCATATGATTTTCTTTTGCACAGTGGGACGCAAGTGCAGTTTTTTGCTCCAGAGGTTTGTCCTTCATCTTTATATCTGACTTATGACTGTAGTGTTATTCGTTTTAAATGCAAGTTGAAACTTGTTCATGTCATATAATTCGGAGTTTTTTAACCTCTCCGAAAAACCTTGTATACACGTTAGTCCTTTGTAATACTGTGTACTTGGTTCTCTTCTTTCTACGGTATCGTTCTTTTTCAATAAATTGTTTATAATTGTTTTCGGAAAATTGTTCATCGTCAAAATTTTTTCTATTTTCCGTATATTTTCTTCATGATACATATCATCACTAATATTGAGTTCCCGTCTGATGAAATTGTTCGCTGTATTTATTATAGTCCTCCTCGGGTGTTTCGAATAAAAATTAATCAGATGACCGGATGCCGTGGGTTTTTGATACCAGTTGACCTTCATCCTATTTTGGTATCTACTAACAATTGCATCCAAATATGGTAATTTATTATCTTCTTCTGTTTCCATTGTGAACTTTATTTGTGAATTAAACGCGTTTAAAACCGTTAGAATTTCATCCGCCGTATCTCTATGTATAATAGCAAATATGTCATCTACGTATTTTATTAATAGTGTGTTTTTTATGTTAATTTTTTTTTAAGATTTGTCCAATAACTCTTCCATGACGATATCGGAAACCACTGGTTACACAGGTAAGCCCATCGGCATTCCCTTGCATTGTTCATAAATTCTTTCCTCATATTTAAAATAACTGTTATATTTGATGCAAAATCTTAGTAACTCCATAAAAAGGTATATTGGTATCTTTGTGTGTTCTTGTAATTGATCCAACTTGTTTTCTACTATTTGTACTGGCAAATTTATAGGTATGCTCGGAAATAGCGATACCACATCATATGATACCACAATTTCGTTCTTATTTAATGCCATATTATATGGAAAATGGTAATGTAGCGCAACAAGATTTACTTTATATTTTATTGTTTTTAATTTATTATAAATATGCATACAACATTTTGTTAAATTCATGTTTTGTAAAAATTATTTATTTACTGAGTTTTACTTTATTTAATAGAAGTGCATTTATATATTTTTGATCGGATGTTATGTTAAATTCGACTCATTTACATATGTACTTAATATTACTCTCAATATACTTACATTCAAGTTTGACTACAGCAAGTATGTTTGTCTTTCGACTTCAACATTTTGCATTCGACGTTAATTTTATTATTCTCTTCTATTTACTTATATTTTGTTTTGTCTTCGTTTTTTCAATATAATGCAATATTAAATGCACTTAAATGTAAATCAGTCGAATCTCGATTATAAGAACTAACTGTATTTTGTTATGACATATTTATTTGCATATATTATTTTATGATATGTTCAAAATTTAAAGCTAAACAGAAAATATTTGTCTAAATAAAAATTCATTCGCATATGATCATTCGACGAGTACAGTCAAAATAGTGCATTGTTTTATTATAATTGATAAAATAAGATGACTCTTTAAGACTTTTATAGTCCGAATTGTCCCTTACTTAACTTTGTTAAGTATATGTTATTCTGAGAAATATGAGACGTAGTCCTCGTAACGTTTCTACAAATCGCGCACAAAATGGTGCTGAAAATGTCATTCAGGATAGCGTTGAAATTCTACCAACTACGAGTAATATTTCTGCATCAAACGGTAACCAGTCACAGACCCCAGTAAATATGACACTTACAGATGTCCAGTTTAGAGAACTCTTAGATGGTTTAGTTGTGAGACAGGAAGTAAAGTCAACATTTAGTAATTGCACATCACGTTTTAATGGTGGTCGTAATTCCAAAAAAAATTTAAGATTTCCTAGCCACAATATGTGTTTACAAAGAAGCTGAGATTATTTCAGACAAATATGTGCTTTATGCCTCTTCGTGGTGGCAAGGCGTGCAAGATGAAGCAAAGACTTTAAGGATGCTGTCGAGCTTTTAAGGAAAGCTTTTGCCCCACCAAAACCAGACTGGCGCATTTTTAATGAAATCTGTCAAGAAAAACAAAGGATATTTGAGTCTACTGACACTTTTGTATTTAGAAAAAGAAAGCTATTTGCTCAATTATCCGAAATATTATCGGAAAATGCAATGCTAAATATAATATTTGGCTAGCTAAACGTAAAAATTAGAGAGAAACTGCCAAAGAATAGCATTTAAAAATTTTCAGGAGTTGTTAGAGAGCAAGAGATATAGGACAAATCGTTGCAGAAAACTCTCAGGAAAGAATGGAAAAAAGAAAGCCAATGGAAAATCAGCCAGGGCCAGTTTTAAGATGCACATATTGCAGAAAGAAAAACCATTTGGCTGAAAATTGTTTTAAAAAAATTGAAGCTGAAAAGCACAAACACGTGAAAGAGGCAGAAACAAAACTTAACTGTTATGGCTGTGGAGCACCAGGATTTCACCGTTCTAATTGTCCATATTGCAATAAAGATAATGTAAACACAGACGAGCAGAAGCTTGATTTCAATTCGTTACATACTTCTTTAGTTGAAAGAAATGTCCCGGTCATCCAAGTTGATGTTTTAGGATTAAAGCACGAAGCTTATTTCGATACTGCTGCTAGGGCCAGTGTTTCGGGCTTTCTTTTATACCAAAAATTTATTAATAAAGGTGTTTTATTTCAAAAAGTATACGCGGAGATTATCTTAGCGGATGGTAGTCTATTCTACAACCGTTGATTTGATAATAGGTGATCGTTTTAAGAAAATAAAATTCATATGCTTGCCAAAAGCTAAGGGTAATAGACCATTAATTGGTATCGATTTCTTAGAAGAAAACGGTATTTTAAAACAAATCAACAACAAGTTATTAGTAGTATATCGCTTTCAGAAAACATTAAAGTCTTTCTATCTTCGAAAAAAATAACAACGAATACTCACCAAGTGGAATAAGGTAAATTTTTGGAAGTTCTTTTCCAGAAAACTACGAATCTCCAAAACAATCGAACTTATTTCCACCTCTTAAAAAATTTAAAAGTGATGAATATTGCAACGAAATTTTTGAGCCAATAGAACTAAGTTCATTAGATGTAAAATTAAAGCCATATGAAGGTCCACACTTGTCATAAAATAATAGGCAATGTCTTGACGATTTCTTAGATGCTGAAAAAGAAATATTCAAAGATATAGAAAATCCTATTCCTCATATAGAGCACTACATCAAAACGGGTTCACATGAACCAATATCTAACCCACCCTAAGAATTACAAATAAAATGAAAATAGTATTTAAACAAGAACTTGACAATATTTTAGAAAACGTATCATTGAAGAAATGGAATCTCCATGGACTTTCCCAATTGTTTTAGTACACAAAAAGATGGTTCAGTGAGGTTATGTGTGGACAACCGCCAGTTAAACGCAATTACAACCACAGACATTTACCCGCTGCCTAGATTTGACGATCTGTTACACTCAGCGAAAACAACACCATTTATGTCTACGTTAGATTTACGTTTTGGCTATTGGCAGATAAAAGTAGCAGAAAAGGATAAAGTAAAAACAGCCTTTACAACACCATTCGGAATTTTCGTTTTTAATCGAATACCATTTGGGCTAAAGAATGGCCCGGCCACCTTTCAGAGGCTAATAGATAAATTTCGAAATGGCTTACCAAATATAAATTCTTCTGGTTTCTTGACCTCTTTTTAATTATTATTGTCTTCTGATATTTTTAAGCTTAAGGTCTCTTTATTTTAGTTTAATTTCAATATTTCGTCACTCCTTTGTGTGACTTCTTCAGGAAATTAATTATTTTATTTGATATGAAAAAATATTTTGTTTATGAAACAAAATTATTTGTCAACAAAATACAAAAAGATTCAAACAAATTTTAAATAAATTTACAATATATGAAATTATTATACCCTTCACAAAAAAGTGAAAGGGTATATATAGGTTTGTCATTCCGTGTGTAATTTCTTCGATATCAATATAGGACCCCATAAAGTATATATATTCTGGATCCTTATGAATAGCTATGACGATTGAGCGATGTCCGTCCGTTAAATCGGTTTTCCCAATCCCCCAGAAGAGCTAGAAACTTCGTTCTTGGACCGTTGGATTGGAAATGAACTTCAATAGAGTGGTATTGAAATTCAGAAAGATCCGATGTAAGGTTCCAGAGCTGGGAAGCTTACACCTATTTCTAGACGCAAAATTTATACCAAAAACCAATTTTTTTTAATGTTTGTAAATTAAACCTATTTGGTGCTTTGGGAAGCCTCAATGGTCTATTAAAAACTAAAAAAATTAAAATTTTTTCCAGGGATGGGAAATAAAATTTTTTTTTCGGCCCATTCCGTATTTTGTAGTACATCTAGTAACTAAAATTGTTAAAAATTGCAAGTTTTTCTTTAACAAAACATCTTTATACGTCATGAAGATTTGCACTGATAAAAAATAAAAAAATAAAATTTCACTTCCAGGGTTGGGAAAATGGATGTATTTTTTTTGGTACATGCAATATTTTGTAGTGCATGTAATAACCAAAATTGTTATAAATTTTGAGTTTCTTCTTAAATAAAATCACTTTAAACTATATGAAAATTTGCATTGATAAAAAAGTTTTAAAAATTAAAATTTCGCTTCCAGGGGTGGGGAATTGAAATTTTTTGTACATAAAAGTAACCAAAATGGTTAAAAATTTAAAATGTTTTTTCAATAAAACTACTTTGTACCTCATGAAGACTCGCTGGCAAACTGAATGTTTTTTTGGTACCTACATGCAATATATTGTAGAACATGAAAGTGACAAATATGGTTGCTAATTTTAAGATTTTTGTAAATAAAATTACTTTATAAGTAATGGAAACTAGCATTGGTATAAAAAGAAGAAGAAAATTCAAATTTCGCTCCCAGGGATGGGAAATTGAAATTTGTTTTATACATAATAGTAACCAAAAAGCCAACTAACGTCGGTTTTTTACTAATTAAAACTATTTTTTAATTCAGGAACAACAAAATTGATATCAAATATTAAACCAAGTCAAAATTTCGATTCCAGGGTTCGATAACTGCAATATTTTGTAGTACATGAAAGTGACCAAAATGTTTAAAAATTCACTAAGAATTGCATTGGTAAAAAAATAAAAATTCGCTTCCAGAGTTGGAAAATCGAAATATTTCTGGTACATAAAAGTACCCACATAAATTCCAAATTTTGTTTTTTTTAGTGAATTAAACCTATTTTATACTTCAGGAAGAATTAATTTGGTATTAAAAATTCGGTTCCAGGGTTGGAAAATGGAATTTTTTAGTACATAAAAGTAGCCATATAAGTTCCTTATTTTGGTTGTGTGTGAATGAAATCTTTTTTATACATTGGGAAGAGTTAAATTGGTATTAAAAACTAAAATAATTAAAAATTCAATTTCAGGTTTGGAATAGCGACATTTTCTGATTCATAAAAGTAACTATATAATTTGTTATTTTTGATTTTTATGATGAATTATACCTACTTTATATTTATATATCAGGAAGAAATAAATTGGTATTAAAAACCAAAAATATCTAAAAGACTATTCTACGGTTGGACAATTAGAACCTTTTGGGGCACATGAAACGGATTTTTTCTTTTTGTTTGTAAATTAAACATTTTTAATATTTTTGAAAGACGTTCAGAGGTATTAGAAGTAAGAAGGGACAAATATTTATCTTCCTAACCAAAAATTTTAAACGTTGTCTTATATATAAAAGTAACTGATAACATCATTTTGTTTTTTTTAATTATTTTTTAATTAAAGCTACTTTCTGTTATAGCAAGAAAGAAAGAAAAAAGAATTACATCTGTGAAGGGTATTTAAGATTCGGCACAGCCGAATATAGCACTTTTACTTATTATATGCTCAAAAGATGTAAAAACTCATATCTCCGATCTTAAACTGACATTTAATAGACTAAAACAATTCATTTTGCATCTCAATCGGGAAAAATGCTTCTTTTGCAATTCCAAAGTTAAATATTTGGGACACATACTTACAACAGAAGGATTGAAGGTCGACCCGGAAAAAACAAAAGCCATTGTTATGAGGGAAAGTCCTAGAAACGCAAAAGAAGTGTTGTCACATTTGCAAACTTGCTCGTTTTGTACCATCATTTTCAAATATGTATATCAAAACCTTTGTCAGATTTAACAAAAGAGAACGCAAAAAGAGAAAAACGCATTTAACTCATTAAAAATCTTTTAATTTCACCGCCAATTTTACAACAGGTAAATGAAGATATGCCGTTTGTAATAAAAGCAGATGCAAGTAATTATGCAATTGGAGCTGTTTTACTCCAGGGGGAGGAACAATCTGAACATGTAATTGAGTACGCAAGTCGTCTTCTTCCTGCAGAAAGAAACTACTCCACAACAGAACGAGAAGCCTTAGCAGTGGTTTGGGCAGTTCAAAAGCTTAGGGGCTATATAGAAGGCTCAGAAATATTGGTCCTGACAGACCATCAACCACTTAAATAGTTGTTTAGCCTAAAATCTCCGACAGGCCGCCTTGCAAGATGGGCATTACAATTACAAGTTTACAATATAAAGTTTGAATACACCCCTAGTCGTAAAAATACTGAAGCAGATACCCTGTCAAGGCCACCATGTCCACTGAAATCGCACAATGATATGAAATGTGAATGCATGGCATATTGCATAGACATTCCAAGAAATGGAGCTACTAAACTTAGAAAAGCACAATTGGAAGATCCAGATTTAAAAACAATGATAACTTCATTTGAAAGTAATGATGAAAATGTTTTGAGATATACCAATAGAGGTTATATAATGTTGCATGGTGTACTATATAGGTTTTGTTCGTCAGAGGATTCCAAAAATGGGCAACTAGTAATACCAAAATATATGCGCAGTATGATTCTTTTTCATTACCATGATAGTCCTACAGCAGGTCACTACGGAATTGATAGAACAATAAATCGAATAACGCCACATTTTTATTGGCCGAAAATGAGAGCTGAAATAACACATTACTGCAAGTCATGCATCGAATGTAAGCAAACCGTATCTAGTAATCGCAGATTTGGAATAATCGCAGTCGATTTATTTGGGCCTTTACCAAAAACACCTCAAGGCAACCAATGGATACTGATTGTTGAGGATTGTTCAGCTGAAAATTGTGCAGAACTATTATTAAACGAAATTTTTTTAAGATACGGGGTTCCTAGAAGACTTCATTCAGATAATGGAACTCATTTTATTTCCGCTGTTATGCAAAAATTGACATACTGTCTTGGTATTCAACAATCGTTTACTCCTGTCTATCACCCGGAAGCTAACCCAGTGGAACGCAAAAATCGAGACTTAAAATTACAACTCTCCATTTATGTGGACAAAAGTCACACTACATGGGATTTGAAATTATGAATACAGCGAAATGTGCAACAACTGGATACACTGCCGCCTACTTAATTTTTGGACGTGAGCTTAGATCTGCCCTTGAAGTTCAAAATGACTTGAAAGCCGTTGTGAATTCCGAAAACTTCATCCTGCAAATAACACCCCATCTAATACGACTTGCGGACACTCTTAAATTGGCAAAAGAAACAGAAGAGCAAATGCAAGATAAAAATAAGGTATATGCAGATTTAAAAAGAGAACCTCAATCACTTTTAAAAATTGGAGATAAAGTATTAGTTTCAACACACATTTTAAGTAAAAAAGAAAATAATCTTACGAAAAAATTTACACCACCAAGAGATGACCCATACATAATCATTGACAAAAAGAGATCCTCATGTTATACAATTGCAGAAGTACATAGTCCTACTGCACCTTTATCAACATACCACGCCTCAGATTTAATTTTATATGAAGGAAGTGTTGAGCAACCTGTTTATTAAATAAAACGCAGAAGACGTCCAAAAAACCCTAAACACAGAAATTCAAATAAAACAATAAATGATGCAGAAATCAGCAGTACAAAAAGTGAAATAACAAAGAACAATCCAACGACAGAAAACGCAGCAAATGGTACAAAAAACACCAACATAGCAAGCGATACAACAGCCAACAATCTACCAAATGTTATACAAACAACAAATAAGAATTCAGCAAATCATACAAGCAACATAGACAAAACTAAAAATTCTAACCGCCGTATTCATAAAAAATGTTTTAGGTTTATTACAGGTTTATTTGACAAATTTCCCATTGAAATACGTCAAATAAGCGCTTAATAAACCTAATATATTTTTTATGAATACGGCAGTAAAACTTTAGTAGGTGAAAACACTACAACAGGCTGCAGAACGGTTTCAGCAATAAGAAGACCCCAACGTGAGAGAAGACAACCCGAAAGATATAATAACTAGCTGCCTAATCATTGTGACAATTTCTGAGCCAGAGGGGGAGAGTGTAGCGCAACAAGATTTACTTTATATTTTATTGTTATTTGATTCATTATAAATATGCATACAACATTTCGTTAAATTTATGTTTTGTAAAAATTATTTATTTACTGAGTTTTACTTTATTTATTAGAAGTGCATTTTTATATTTTTGATCGGATGTTATGTTAAATTCGAGTCATTTACATATGTACTTAATATTACTCTCAATATACTTACATATGTTGATTCCTTTTCTGAAAAAATGTAACATTTTATCACTGTTTTCCTAAGAAACTACAACTTGGCGCATGGCAATGGTAGATTAATTTCTAACAAATTCACTATTTCCAAGTACCATAATATTGCCATTTTTTATTGAAAAGTGCAAAATATATAGCATTCTTTTTTATACCCTTCACAAAAAAGTGAAAGCGTATATCTAGGTTTGTCATTCCGTGTGTAATTTCTTCGATATCAATATGTGACCCCACAAAGTATATATATATATATATATATATATATATATATTCTGGATCCTTATGAATAGCGATGACGATTGAGCGATGTCCGTCTTTCCGTCTGTCTGTACGTGGAATCGGTCTTCCCAAGCCCACAGAAGAGCTAGGTACTTCGTTCTTGGACCGTTGGATTGGAAATGAGCTTAAATAGAGTGGTATTGAAATTCAGATAGGTCCGAAGTACGGTTCCAGAGCTGGGAAGCTTACAACTATTTCTCGACCCAAAATATATACCAAAAATTAATTTTTTTTTAATGTTTGTATATTAAACCTATTTCGTGCTTTGGGAAGCCTCAATCAATGGTCTACTAAAAACTAAAACAATAAAATTTTTTTGCCATGGATAGGAAATTGAAATTATTTTTTTGGCCCATTCCGTATGTTGTAGTATATGTAGTAAATAAAATTGTTGAAAATTTTAAGTTTTTCTTTAACAAAACCTCTTTATACGTCATGAAGATGGGCAAAAAAAAATTTTTTTAATTCAAATTTTGCTTCCAGAGGTGGGAAATTGAATTTTTTTATACGTGAAAGTTATCAAACAGGCAACTGATGTTGTTGTTTTTTTTGCTGACTGAAACTGTCTTGTAATTTAGAAAGAACGAAATTGGTATCAAATATTAAAAATAAATAAAATTTTGAATCCAGGTTGGGCAAGTGCAATATTTTCTGGGACATGAAAATGACCAAAATGGTAAAAAATTTTAGATTTTTCTTAAATAAAACTACTTTATACCTCAAGAAGCAATGCACTGATAAAAAAAATTTAAAATTTCGTTTCCAGGGTTGGGAAAATTAAAGTTTTTTTTTGAGACCAAAATGGTTGCGAAATTTGAGTTTTTCTTAAACAAAACTAATTTATACCTCATGAAGATCTGCATTGATAAAAATATTAAAATTTCTTTTCTAGGGTTGGGAAATTTAATATTTTTTTATACGTAAAAGTAACCAAAAAGGCAACTAACGTCGGTTTTTTACTAATTAAAACTATTTTTTAGTTCAGGAAAAACAAAATTGGTATCAAAAATTAAAAAAAATCAAAATTTAGATGCCAGAGTTGGATAAATGTCAAGTAAAACTATGTTAGACCTCACTAAGAATCGCATTGGTAAAAAAAATAAAAATTCGCTTCCAGTTTGAAAATCGAAATATTTGTGGTACATAAAAGTACCCACATAAATTCGAAATTTTGGATTTTTATTGAGTTAAACCTATTTTATATTTCAGAAAAAATTAAATTAGTATTAAAAATTCGGTTCCAGGGTTGTAAAATCGAAATTTTTTTGTACATTAAAGTACCCACATAAATTCGCAATTTTGGTTTTAGTTCAGTAAATTAAACATAATTTATACTTCGCTAAGAATTAAATTGGTATTAAAAATTTTAAAAACTAAAAATTCGAGAAAAAAAGAAGAATTACATCTGTGAAGGGTATGTAAGATTCGGCACAGCCGAATATAGCACTTTTACTTGTTTAGAAAAGAAATTAACATTATATTCAAGTTTGACTACAGCAAATATGTTTGTCTTTCGACTTCAACATTTTGCATTTGACGTTAATTTTATTATTCTCTTCTATTTACTTATATTGTGTTTTGTCTTCGTTTTTTCAATATAATGCAATATTAAATGCACTTAAATGTATATCAGTCGAATCTCGATTATAAGGTATTTTGTTATTACATATTTATTTGCATATATTCTTTTATGATATGTTCAAATATTAAAGCTAAACAGAACATAGTTGTTTAAATAAAAATTCATTCGCATATGATCATTCGACGAGTACAGTCAAAATAGCGCATTGTTTTATTATAATTGATAAAATAAGAGGACTCTTTAAGACTTTTATAGTCCGAATTGCCCCTTACCCCAATAAAAAAAATTAACTAAAAAAGTAATTACCAGCTTGGTCGTTAATCGTCTGTTTCGGGTTAACTTTATGTTATAATTCCCTAAACAACCCATAAACAAGGAAAGACTACTAAATCTTTTCTACAGTAACATTATGGCATTTGAAAATAGTGAATTTTTTGGAAATTGATCTACCATCTCTTATGAAGATGTGTTTTATTTTAAAAGTGTTCCTAATTGTGGTGTTTTAGAATAGAAAGTGAGAAAATGTTACATATTTTCCAGAAAAGAAATCGCCATTAGTTTTAATTCATAGATCCCCAAAGTTGTGATTTACAATAGGTAAGTATATAAATTAAATTAATGGTTTGACTAAAATTAAATTGTAATGAATTTAAAATATTAATATATTAATTTTTCAAAATATTAACTCAAATATTTCGAAATGAATGCAGTGGTCACTAAAGTGGCTATAACTCATGAACCAATACACATACAGAGACCGTTTATACATAAAAACCTTGGTATTCACCTTTCATATAAACTTTGCGGAAACAAACTCGGTTCACGCATTCCAGAGAACATCAATTACTAACACAATGTAACTTATTTATATATATATATATATATATATATATATATATATATATATATATATATATATATAATTACGTTTTTAGACCTTTTCGTAAAAACGCTTTGTACTTATCCTTCAAGGATTCGTTTAATTGCATCAAATTAAAAACACAAAAATTAATTTCAGAAATATAATGCGGCAACACTTTATTTACTACTTAATTAACACGAGTATTTGTACTACTAAACACTTAGCGATGTTAACACGTCTAGATTAAAATCACACTGATCCCGCTGATTACTGGCAGCGGCTTTATATAGCAAAATGACGTCGTCTGGTAACTTCGCGAAGCATCTGGTCATGGTTGTTGTTGGTTGTGCTTTACTTAACATGTAGCTATATACGTGTGTTTGTTGATAAGACAATGCTGTCTTGTGTGTTTTGTTTATTGTAACCCAGCTAGCCAAGAGCTGTTTAATAGACGATTGTGACTAAAATACAATTCCCAAACGAAACTCCTGATGATTATTTGACGGGTTACAATAACAAAACGATTTTTATTCTTTTGTTTATTTTAAGTTTTTAGGCACGTCCGCCGTTTAATCTTGCAATGATTAATATACAATACCTTAAAGATATTTCTGATGATCTTTTGAAGATTTATCTTTCAGCTTTCTTTGAAAGGATTGGTTTTTAATCTTGCAATGTTGAATCGACGATTTTTTGCCAAAATATTTTTGTTATTGTTTTTATTTTCATGCAATTAGCCGTTAGGATTTTTATTTATTCTTCTTTTGTTCGTTGATATTTGCATTAATGTTTTGATTAAGACCCGTGCCGGTTGTGTAAAGTGGTTTTTTTAAGAATCAAATTCGTTTCTTAAGATATCTTAAGATATTATTTGTTTATTACTAAAAATTGATTTAAGAAAATAAAATAAAAAAAATTTGTAAAGGAAAGTATAAATTAAATGTGTGTTATTTTTGATTAATTTTTGTTTTTTATAGATCTGTGTCATTCCGAATTCGCACATTGTGATGATACTATTATTAACAGAACTTTGCAGCAACACTTCGTACATGCTAAGGAACGCATCGAAAGACGTTTAACAAAGAAAAATCAAACAAAATAACTTCCATTATTTTTCAATATAAGGAGGCTGTTATATCTATATGACTTTTTACATATACCATAGTTTGAATTAATTTTTTGTTTTCTTTATTAATTTTTTTCGTTTCATGATATACATATTCTATGCTCATTTTTTTATAAAGTACTTTATATTCAATAAACGAGAAGTGTTTTTATTAATTAATTTGTAATACAAAAACTAAAATTGATTTCTTAATACATAGCTTGCAAAACGAACAGCTCGGTAGGAGCATTGCCTTGTTCGACAAATTATCATCAAATGATCCTTTTATGACTCTTTCAATGACTTATATAATAATAACATGAAGAGCAGTTCAGAAGTTGTAAAATAATCTCTGCATGAGCCCCAGACGATTCTTCATGTTCTTAATAAAAGATTTGTAAGATAATCAGTAAATAAATCTTCAGTGATTCTATCTACGATTAATACAAGCGTCTTTCGCTGCGTTGTGGAAGACTCTCGCAGACGAATCGTCTACATGTAACAGTTTCTTCCGTACGCTGTATCTTCCACGATTAAAAAATTCGCTCGTCGACGATTAAAAACGCTCTGCATAAGATCCGCAGTAGACTCTTCAGCGATTGAAAATGCTAGCTGGGGTTATTCTTAATGATCTTGTACGCAAGTATTCGCTGCTAACAAAAGCTAAACATGTACACCAATATACACAGCAACATACACACAAATATACACATAAACATACCCAGCTAGCCTTCTCAATCGCTGAAGAGTCTACTGCGAATCTTATGCAGAGCGTTTTTAATCGTCGACGAGCGCATTTTTTAATTAATGCAAATATCAACGAACAAAAGAAGAATAAATAAAAATCCTAACGGCTAATTGCATGAAAATAAAAACAATAACAAAAATATTTTGGCAAAAAATCGTCGATTAAACATTGCAAGATTAAAAACCAATCCTTTCAAAGAAAGCTGAAAGATAAATCCTCAAAAGATCATCAGAAATATCTTTAAGGTATTGTATATTAATCATTGCAAGATTAAACGGCGGACGTGCCTAAAAACTTAAAATAAACAAAAGAATAAAAATCGTTTTGTTATTGTAACCCGTCAAATAATCATCAGGAGTTTCGTTTGGGAATTGTATTTTAGTCACAATCGTCTATTAAACAGCTCTTGGCTAGCTGGGACAGCATCATCTCTTAGCATTGATGTTGCTAGATTTTTCGTTGTTGTTATTTACACTTATTATTGCACAGCCTCAAATGATCTTGTATATTCTCGAAGATGAATCCGGAATATTCCACTTCCGTTAATTCAAATATTATCTGCTTTGTGTTGACCAGGGTTGTAACATTGTGACAACTTGAGATGAGTTGGCAGTGCTGCCAAGTACATATAGCCACATTGTCGTTATATTTAAAATCTACTTTTGAACTTTGTAACAATATATATATACATATATATATATATATATATATATATATATATATATATATATATATATATACAGTACTTTTCGCTTATAGTCCTTTCCGCTTAAAGGCCAAAACCGGATATAAGCCCAAACTGTCGTATTCATTTGCAGCTTTTTTTGAATTTTATACAAATTATTTGTTCTAAAGTCCACTTCGCTTGTAGTCCATTTTCGCTTAAAGTCCACGTTTTGTTGGCATGCGTAACTAATATTGTATGGAAAATACTCGGGTATAGTCCACTCTCTTTTTTTAATTGTATATTTTATGGCTCCAAGTTTAACGCGTTGAACCTTCTTTGACATAAAAATATATCATTTGCTTAACAAAATTACGAAAAAAAAAACTTTAAATATTATGTTGTTTTTTAGAGGTTAGTTTAGTTCTTCTTAGGGGAAATTTTTGCCTTCTTGGTCTATTTAGCCCATTTCCGCACTCAATCTGTGCTATCATTTAGGATATATTTATACAAAATTTCAAGAGTCTAGCCGTTTTCGTTTGAACTGAATCGAGATTTCCACAGACGGACGGACGGACGTACGGACATGCTCAGATCGTCTTAGATTTCATCACTAATCAAAATATATATATTTCTTAAGGGGTCTCAGATGGATATTTCGCTGCGTTACAAACGAAATGAGTAAGTGGAATAAAACTGATATTGACTTTCCTTTGTCCCTTGGAATATTTATCATGTCTTTCTGAGATTTAAAAACATATATCGAACAATTAGCCTATGAATCTTAATTCAATTTAATATAGAATTGGAGGGTATAATAATAAATGTTTTTGTTTTAACTATTGATTTAATTTAAATCAATATTTGGTTGTTTTAAATAAACTTTTCTTTTGTTTTAAAAAGTGGAAGAAAATAATTTTATATAGTCCAAAATGTGGATTAAATCAGGATTCACTTATAATCCATTAAGTGGTTTATAAAGAAAATCGGTTAAAGTCCAAATTCGCTTAAAGTCCACAAAAGTTAGGCAACTATAGTTGTGGACTATAAGCGAAAAGTACTGTATATAGCGGGTTTCAAAAATAGTCAATATAATGTTTTCTACAGACGAACGTATGGTCATTGCTAGACCGTCTTAATCATTAATATACATATTTACTTTATGAGGTCCAGTTCTCTTTGGAGGGTATAAAAACTGTATTTTGGCGGGGTTGCTCTGGCAAGGGCTGTAGGAGAAACATTTCACCTTTGTCATAAAACTCTAAAAATATTATATTATATAATTATGGCTCCAAGCTTAAGGCGTTGGAGCGTATTTGACATGAAAATATAAAATTTGCTTAACAAAATAACCAAAAAACTTTAAAAATTATGTTGTTTTTTCTGGGTTGATTTAGCTCTTCTTAGGGGAACTTTTCCCTCTCGCCTGATTTAACCCATCTCCGAACTCAACCTGCTCTAAGCTTCAAAATATATTTACACCAACTTCCAAGAGCCTAGCTCTTTTCGTTTGGACTGAATCGTGATTTCCACAGACCGGCGGACGGACATGCTCAGATCATCTTAGATTTCATCACTGATCAAGAATATATATACTTTATGGGGTCTGAGATGGATATTTCGATGCCTTACAAACGGAATGACAAAATGAATATACCCTCCAAATTCTTTTTAGAGGGTATAAAAAGAAGAGCAAGATTAGAAGAAGAATTTCAAGAAACGAAAAAGAAGAAAATAAGTCTGAATTCATAGGCAAGAAGAATTATATTAATCAAAACAACTAGAAGAAAAGAGTTTAATTTTGCAAACAAAATAAACTACTCTTGGTTTAAGAAAAATGAGGAAGTAAGAAGAGTTAAGTATTAATAGGTACAAGAAAGTGAGAGATAAAATTATTAAGTTTAAAGCGAATACGAGTATAAGATTCCTTATTCGTTGCCGTAATGCAGGTATCGTTCCAAATTCTACTAATAATATTTATAATCTTTTTCATGTAAATGGTCAACGGATGACACAAAATCCCATTTCAAAATATTTGGAAATTGCTCAAAATAAAGTTTTAAATTAACAATTACGGAAAGACACCAACTACTTAAGGATTCTCAAAGGGGAATATTAATAATAGAACACAAATTAAGACGATTTTTGAATAATAAGGAAATGGAGAGATTTTTGGAATTTAAGGACAGCATAGCAGATTCTTTAAATAATAAAATTAAACAGGTACATAAAAAGAAATTTGATAATTTACAAAGAAGACAATTAGGCATAAGGTTTAATAAAAAGTGGTTCATAAACAAAACGGACAAAGATATTCCAATTGATATTCAGAGAACTCTTTCTTTAGGGGAAAAATATGCTCTACCAATAAAGAGAGATCAACTTCTTATATTAAAAATAATATCAGATGGTGAAGATTTAGTACAGACAATAGAAGGAAAGGAAGAACAAGATTTACGACTATAATAGATGGCCAAATGAATAAGATGAAATTAAATAATAGTGATAAATTTATTCTTAATAATGTTAAAGATACAGAAATTTTTTTGAATAATAACAGAGACATACTTGTTTTGGATGCTGATAAAGGTAGTACAACGGTTGTAATAAATAGAATAGACTATATTTCAAGAATGAAAGATATTGTAGAAAATACTTCAGCATACAAAGTTTTAGAAAATGATCCAACAAATAAGTTACAGAAAATAAATAACGAAATTTTTGAAAGACTTGTTAAATTAAAAACAAGTAAAAACGAATCTTAAATACCCTCCAAATAATTAGTAAGTGAATTTGAAATGTTTAACTTGGTGGGACAGAGTTCCTTTATATAATATCGTACGTCAACGCCGACTAAAGGGGGCGGGGTTCAAATATATACAATATCATGTTTTCCACAGACGAACGTATGGGCATTGCTAGACCGTCTTAGACTTCATCACAATTCTCTTTGGAGGGCATAAAAACTGTATTTTGGCGGGGTCGCTCTGGCAAGGGCTGTGGGGGAAACATTTCACCCTTGTCATAAAACTCTAAAAATAAATGCTTGGGATAATTATATACAAAATTAAAATTTTTTTTTTGATAGGGTCATTTAGAGGGCAAAGGGGGAGGAGGGGGTAGGGCAGCAACAGGCAGTCATAAAACTCTAAAGATAAATGCTTGGGATGATTATATACAAAATTTAAAAACAAAAATTCTTTTTTTTGGTGGGGTCATTTAGGTGGCGAAGGGGAAGGAGGGGAGAGTAGTACCAGGTTTCGTCTCAGCTTCGTCATTAAAGCTTAAAAGTGTTATTTTTAAGGAATGTAGGCTTAAGTAAGACAATTTGTTAAATTTTTATGCTATTTTTGCCTATAATAACGCCCACTGAAGTGGGCGGGGTCAAAAAATATTTTTATTTTTTTTAATGGCTCCAAGTTTAAGGCGTTGGACCGTATTTGACATAAAAATATATCATTTGCTTATTAAAATAACCAAAAAACTTTAAAAATTATGTTGTTTTTTCTGGGTTGGTTTAGTTCTTCTTAGGGGAACTTTTTTCCCTCTTGCCCGATTTAGCCCATCTTCGAACTTGCTCTAAGATTTAAAATATATTTATGCCAAATTTCAAGAGTCTAGCTCTTTTCGTTTGGACTGAATCGTGATTTCCACAGACGGACGGACGGACATGCTCAGTTCGTCTTAGATTTCATCACTGATCAAGAATATATATACTTTATGGGGTCTGAGATGGATATTTCGATGCGTTACAAACGGAATGACAAAGTGAATATACCCTCCAAATTCTTTTTTGGAGGGTATAAAAATGGAGGAATTCCAGGAAAGAGACAGTGGATGGACTTTAGTGCAAATCATAAAACTGCAAAGCAAATATTAATAAATATCAACCATTAAAGAGTTCTTCATGTATTCCATTGCCTCAGAAGCTAAGCTCAAGAAAAGCATGTATAAATGTTCGTAACAATGATGAATTTTGTTTTAAATGGTCCGTTGTCTCCGCTATATTTAATTTAAATAACCATGCCGAGCGCGTGTCATCGTATCAGGTCAACATAAATTCAGCAGAAATATATACAAGCGCGAGAATGTTAAACTTTACTGGTCTGTGCTTCCCAATGCAAATGAAAGATATTGAAGTCTTTGAACAACTAAATGATTGGATTAGCATAAATGTTTTTGGATATGATGAGGAAAAAAAAAATATCATTGGACCTTATCACAAAACAAAGGAAGTTAAAGATCTTCATATAAATCTACTTTTTATTCAAAAGGAAGTAAACTCTAAAACTATCTCCCATTATATAAATTGTTAATTTTTCAACGGGCTTAAGTTCGAATCTGCATGACTGCAAATTATTTTTTGTTATTTTTTTTATATTAATAAATGAATTTGTTTTTAAATTCTATTTATTATTTTATATTAAAATTGGAATATTAAGAATATTTTCAATAATCATCAAACCAGCAGAACGGATCAGTACTGATTTCGAGGCCGCTACGCCATCTCATCAGCGTTCTTTGTTCAATTTTTCCACTTTTTGCAAGTGGTGCTAGTTAGTAGGAATATCAACTATTTAACCAATATTTTAACGAAAATTGAATATGAGAAGTTATCACATTCATATTATTAAGTTATTACATTTTGGTTAGTACGAAATTCCCCAACCCTGACGATTAATATTCCCAATATTCCAATATCTCTTTTGCTTTTTCCAGAGCCATCGGCTGCTGATAGGTAAAGCTTCTTTGTTATTTATGTTCAAGTAATTGAATTTAGTTGTCAATTTACTTTGAACAAGTGCGCGTGCCCCCGCAATGTTTTTAAATTATGTATGAATTTTTGTTAGTCGAACTTTTTTCTTTATGTAAATTGTTAATTTTTCAACGGGCTTAAGTTCGAATCTGCTGACTGCAAATTATTTTTTGTTATTTTTTTTTATTAATAAATGAATTTGTTTTTAAATTCTATTTATTATTTTATATTAAAATTGGAATATTAAGAATATTTTCAATAATCATCAAGCCAGCAGAACGGATCAGTACTGATTTCGAGGCCGCTACGCCATCTCATCAGCGTTCTTTGTTCAATTTTTCCACTTTTTGCAAGTGGTGCTAGTTAGTAGGAATATCAACTATTTAACCAATATTTTAACGAAAATTGAATATGATGAGATGGCGTAGCGGCCTCGAAATCAGTACTGATCCGTTCTGCTGGTTTGATGATTATTGAAAATATTCTTAATATTCCAATTTTAATATAAAATAATAAATAGAATTTAAAAACAAATTCATTTATTAATAAAAAAATAATAAAAAAAAATAACAAAAAATAATTTGCAGTCATGCAGATTCGAACTTAAGCCCGTTGAAAAATTAACAATTTACATAAAGAAAAAAGTTCGACTAACAAAAATTCATACATAATTTAAAAACATTGCGGGGGCACGCGCACTTGTTCAAAGTAAATTGACAACTAAATTCAATTACTTGAACATAAATAACAAAGAAGCTTTACCTATCAGCAGCCGATGGCTCTGGAAAAAGCAAAAGAGATATTGGAATATTGGGAATATTAATCGTCAGGGTTGGGGAATTTCGTACTAACCAAAATGTAATAACTTAATAATATGAATGTGATAACTTCTCATATTCAATTTTCGTTAAAATATTGGTTAAATAGTTGATATTCCTACTAACTAGCACCACTTGCAAAAAGTGGAAAAATTGAACAAAGAACGCTGATGAGATGGCGTAGCGGCCTCGAAATCAGTACTGATCCGTTCTGCTGGTTTGATGATTATTGAAAATATTCTTAATATTCCAATTTTAATATAAAATAATAAATAGAATTTAAAAACAAATTCATTTATTAATAAAAAAAATAACAAAAAATAATTTGCAGTCATGCAGATTCGAACTTAGGCCCGTTGAAAAATTAACAATTTACATAAAGAAAAAAGTTCGACTAACAAAAATTCATACATAATTTAAAAACATTGCGGGGGCACGCGCACTTGTTCAAAGTAAATTGACAACTAAATTCAATTTCTTGAACATAAATAACAAAGAAGCTTTACCTATCAGCAGCCGATGGCTCTGGAAAAAGCAAAAGAGATATTGGAATATTGGGAATATTAATCGTCAGGGTTGGGGAATTTCGTACTAACCAAAATGTAATAACTTAATAATATGAATGTGATAACTTCTCATATTCAATTTTCGTTAAAATATTGGTTAAATAGTTGATATTCCTACTAACTAGCACCACTTGCAAAAAGTGGAAAAATTGAACAAAGAACGCTGATGAGATGGCGTAGCGGCCTCGAAATCAGTACTGATCCGTTCTGCTGGTTTGATGATTATTGAAAATATTCTTAATATTCCAATTTTAATATAAAATAATAAATAGAATTTAAAAACAAATTCATTTATTAATAAAAAAAAAAATAACAAAAAATAATTTGCAGTCATGCAGATTCGAACTTAAGCCCGTTGAAAAATTAACAATTTACATAAAGAAAAAAGTTCGACTAACAAAAATTCATACATAATTTAAAAACATTGCGGGGGCACGCGCACTTGTTCAAAGTAAATTGACAACTAAATTCAATTACTTGAACATAAATAACAAAGAAGCTTTACCTATCAGCAGCCGATGGCTCTGGAAAAAGCAAAAGAGATATTGGAATATTGGGAATATTAATCGTCAGGGTTGGGGAATTTCGTACTAACCAAAATGTAATAACTTAATAATATGAATGTGATAACTTCTCATATTCAATTTTCGTTAAAATATTGGTTAAATAGTTGATATTCCTACTAACTAGCACCACTTGCAAAAAGTGGAAAAATTGAACAAAGAACGCTGATGAGATGGCGTAGCGGCCTCGAAATCAGTACTGATCCGTTCTGCTGGTTTGATGATTATTGAAAATATTCTTAATATTCCAATTTTAATATAAAATAATAAATAGAATTTAAAAACAAATTCATTTATTAATAAAAAAAAAATAACAAAAAATAATTTGCAGTCATGCAGATTCGAACTTAAGCCCGTTGAAAAATTAACAATTTACATAAAGAAAAAAGTTCGACTAACAAAAATTCATACATAATTTAAAAACATTGCGGGGGCACGCGCACTTGTTCAAAGTAAATTGACAACTAAATTCAATTACTTGAACATAAATAACAAAGAAGCTTTACCTATCAGCAGCCGATGGCTCTGGAAAAAGCAAAAGAGATATTGGAATATTGGGAATATTAATCGTCAGGGTTGGGGAATTTCGTACTAACCAAAATGTAATAACTTAATAATATGAATGTGATAACTTCTCATATTCAATTTTCGTTAAAATATTGGTTAAATAGTTGATATTCCTACTAACTAGCACCACTTGCAAAAAGTGGAAAAATTGAACAAAGAACGCTGATGAGATGGCGTAGCGGCCTCGAAATCAGTACTGATCCGTTCTGCTGGTTTGATGATTATTGAAAATATTATTAATATTCCAATTTTAATATAAAATAATAAATATAATTTAAAAACAAATTCATTTATTAATAAAAAAAAATAACAAAAAATAATTTGCAGTCATGCAGATTCGAACTTAAGCCCGTTGAAAAATTAACAATTTACATAAAGAAAAAAGTTCGACTAACAAAAATTCATACATAATCTCCCATTATGTTTGGATAAAAAATATGTCCAGTATAAAATTAAATTTATATCGTCACAGAAACTTACTATCTTTGAATGTTTTTATATAGATTAATTAGAAGACAAACAAGCAAATTTAAAGGAAAGAATTTCTTGTGACTATTGTTTACAACATTTCACAAAAGAAGACACACTGAAGAAACACTCACCAGAATGCGGAAAACGGGTTGTGTATCCCCCTAATCAAGATAAGTTACTTTTAGAATTTAGAAATTATAAGAATATAATGGATGTGCCATTTGTTATCTATGCTGATTCTGAGTGTATATTTCAAAGTATTGAAACATGCATTCCGAATCCAGATAAATCATCAACAACGTTGATAAACAAACATCTGCCTTATGCCTTCTTATACTATTTAAAATGTAGTTTTGATAAAAATTTAGACAAGTTTAAGTACTTTAAGGGGTTAGATTCTCCCAAGAAATTTATATTCGAATTAGTTAAAGATGTAATAGAATATTCCAAATTTCTAAAAGAAACCAAAGAAATGCATCCATTGACTGCAGACGAAGAATTAAGTTTTATAAATTGAAATATTTGTCACATTTGTTCAAATCCTACCGTTGATGAAGGTAAAGTAAAAGACCATTATCATTTAAGTGGGAAATATCGAGGACCAGCGCATAGGTTATGTAATATAAATTTTTCCCGGTTATATTTCATAATCTTTCTTCTTATGATTCTCATTTGTTTATAAAGGAACTTAATCATATTAATAATAGTCCAATAAACATCATCCCTCTAAATAAAGAGTTGTACATATCCATTTCAAAAACCATCAGTATAGATAATGTCAATATCGAAATAAGATTTTTAGACTCATATAGATTTATGCAATCAAGTTTAGATTCATTAGCAAATAATCTATCCAGAAGCGATTTTACTATATTAAAATCAATTTTCGAAGATGAAAAACAGTTTTCTTTGTTAATGAGAAAAGGAGTTTTTCCATATAATTATTTAAATTCTTTTGATAAGCTTAAAGAATGCAATTTGCCCAGCAGGGATAAGATTTTCAATATATTAACTGAGATATAATGTTCGCCAAATGATTATAATCATGTCAAAGAAGTATGGAATATCTTTAACTGTGAAACATTAGAAGACTACCTAATGCTTTATCTCAAAAACGATGTTTTGCTTTTAACAGACGTATTTGAAAATTTCAGATTGCTATGCAAATATATTTATAAGTTAGATCCTTAATGGACGTTTCTATTTTGAGTACGCAAAGGGATCAAGTATGATAGATTTGAACCTATAGCCTGTTGGGAAAATTAGCATCCTGTAATACAATTTACATAAATAAAGGTTCACTATTAAAATAGAAATTTATACATTAATTTAAAACATTGCGAGGGCACGCGCACATTTTACATGTTCATTGCAAATTGTTAACTAAGAATGGAATTCCTTGAACATAAATAACAAAAAGCTTTAGATATCAGCAGCCGATGGCCCTGGAAAAAGCGAAAGAGATACATGGAATATTGGCAATATTAATCGTCAGGGTTGGCGAATTTCGTACTAACCAAAAAGGTAATAACTTGAAAATATGAATGTGGGAACTTCTCATATTCAATTTTCGTTAAAAACATTGGTTAAATAGTTGATATTCCTACTAACTAGCGCCACTTGAAACAATGGAAAAATTGAACAAAGAACGCTGATGAGATGGCGTAGCGGCCTCGAAATCAGTACTGATCCGTTCTGCTGGTTTAATGACTATGAAAAATATTCTTAATATTCCACTCTCAAAAATAATAAATAGAAAGTAATCACGTTCATTTATTAAAATAAAAAAAATAAAATAAAAAATAATTTGCAGTTTCGCAGATTTGAACCTATAGCCTGTTGGGAAAATTAACATCCTGTAATACAAAAATACATTTATTTAAATTTTTATAAGCATTTATTTAAAAGTTTGTTAACATTTTCATTTTTAAGTAAAATTGCATTTCTTAAGGCACAAACACCATAGTCGTGATAGCTACAATAGAGATATTTCGAGTGCTTAGTTTCCATTTGTTTAAAATTAATGCAGCCAATGTCTTCAATGTTATGAACTGTTTGATGAATAATTTTTTCTAGCCATCTTTTTTTCTCTTCCCCTTAGCATATATTTGTGAATTTCTTATATTGGATTTTAAAAACTTGCAAACGCTTTGAATTGAGACTGATCCATCGTTCCATTTAATATGATGATAGTTTTTGGTAAACCAAACTGCTTCTCTCTGCTTTTTGGTTGATAAGCATTCGAAATCAAAAGGCGGTTTTATGGTGAAATTGAGGCATTCGTTGTTGCTGAAAACTTTTGAGATAAAGTCGTTTGAATTGTTTTTCAAACCTGGCAAGTCCACAAAAACAACATCACCATCCATGCTATTTAATTTAAAAGACCTTCCGGACTTGACCTTTTATTGGTATGTATTCTATTATGCGATCATGAATGAGAACGCAATAAGCAGATTTTTGCTGGAATATTAGTTGCTGTTTCAAATTCAAGCTTTATGTCGATTGGTCCGGTTTTGAGCGTTTCGTTTTGATGACGGACATCTACTACAATAATTGGAGCATTATTTGTAAAATCTTGGCCAGTTAGAAGAGGTTGGGGTTGTTTCAAAATGGTAGCTTTGTTGAAATCTTAGATACATATCATATAGAATCGCATAGCGATCATTTTTAACTTTTATATTAAGGTCGTCATATGGGTAAGAGGTTGAGTTTAAATGTACTTTCAAGTTACTAAGATCGCAATGAACAAACTTGTTTTCTTGTTGAAAAGCAATCAGCACAAAGCGAGGGCGTTCTTTATTTGCAGCCAGTTTAACATACATGTATGACTTGTAGCCGTATTAAGTTGTGGATTGATATGACAATCCCAACTACGGAATGCCACTGGTATAGCAGCACCACTATTAAGTATTTTGATCATATTCAATTTACTATGATCAGATAATTGAACATGTGGAATTCTCCATGATATTAGTGAAATTGTAAGTTTTGCTTTCTCAGTGGAAACATTAGAGTGTACAGATCAGAGTACTTCAAAATCACGCTTTTTCTTGATTTTGTTCAGCACGCAAATTTTTGTTCATTGTAAAGATTAAAGAAAAATTCAATGATGATTAAAAATCATTTCATTCTGATGTATACATCAAATTCTGATTATGAGTAAAATTAACAAAAGCATTTTATGAGCAAGATCGCACAGGCAAGAGAAGGGCTTGCAGTAAATTCATCGTGTCCAAACGCTCTTATTCTCATTAATTCACACAACATGTTTGAACCGACCGTCTGTGTGACTTGAGCAATATGATATACGAACAATGCAAACAACATAACCAATTCAACACTGATGCATGAGTGGAGGCACAGGTTTAGTATTTATTTGAATTTGTTCATCAAAAACAAAGTTAAAGGGAATACACATGGGCAAATGCACGGTGGTTTATGGGACTTTTTTCTTTACAAAATTGAAACAAATGAGAATGTGTGCACAAGTTTCATCATTTGTTTGTTTTTTTATTGTTAAACATGTGCCCGATCAAGAGAACAAATTTAGTTGAATTACATACGCCGAAATACACATGCAAATATGACATAAGGGAAAAAAAATTTTTTAAGTCAAATTTCGAAGAAAGTTTACACCATGTCGCCTCGGCGTAAGGGAAAAAATATAATACGGTCCATATTAAGTGAAATAATTATGGAAAACGAATAAGTACTGGAGGGCTACTTATGCTGCAGAAAATTTGTGCTTCTCAATATTAGCTTAATAAGAAATACAAATTAAATAACACAAAAAACACCACTGTAAAGGAGAACAAATAAAAATAAACAAAAATAATAATAAATATTATTTGCAATATCGAACTGCAAATAAAAATAATATTTTCTTAAAAAAATTTCCTATTTTGTCATAAACAACGCGAATGGGCATCATAAACCACTGTAAATTAAAATAAAAAAACAAGCGTGCCTTTGTTGATAGGAATGAACAAATTCATACACAATGATCTCTTGCTTTTTGTACTTTAATGTTGATCAAATTTTTGAGCGTTGAGCGGAATAGACAAGTACACAAGTTGACAAGTTTGATTCGACCTATGATGAAAATAAGCAAGTGTTCAACTTGCATGTGGTTCGATTGCCTTATAATGAACAACGCATATAAAAGCTTGAGCAAGTTTGATTAATGTTTTTATTCCTAGCTTAAAAAAGATTATTGTTGTGAGTAAGCCGATGTGTTTAGCATCAGAACCAGCAAAGAGGAATATGTTCGGTTGATTTAAAATCAACAACAAAAGAGAGTGTGCGGGCAAGTTTGATCATTTGCAAATAAAAGACAAGTTTTTTGTGCCTTTGTTATTGTTGAATGGTTTTTTAATCAACAAGTGAAGTTCTCTGGTACAGATCTTCGTCGTTCTTATTACACAAGAGTATCAACTCATGCTTACCATTTATTAAAACTTTATTTTAGTCTTCAGCGAATCCTAAAAGAAGTTTAAGTGGTACATAGAAATTAAAATGTCCATTTTGAAGATTCATATTATCAAGTTTATTCCATCCAGCATTTTGCAACACAACGCTTTCTGTAGGTGATAAAGAAACCAAATTTTTTATGGTGCTAGTGACTCTCAAATATCTTGTATGGTCAATATCAATACCATTTAGTTCATAGCGAATTTCGTCAAAGAGATATGCAACAAAATTGTTTTTTAATTGAAAGTTGGGTGTAGATTTCGATGTTTTTTCGTCTACAACAAATCCTTCCACATATATGTAGCCTTCACTAGGAAACACATATAAATCTTGATTTTGTATTGAAATTCTTATTTCATCGTTGTTGTTGTAAGACTGAAGGTATGGTATGTATGTATGATAGTCCCTTTTAATTATATTCTCGTCAGATAAAGGTTTATCTAAAACATCTATTATTGAACTCATTTTGATTTCAGTTTCAAATTCAAAGACTTGAGGAAACTCTTGTTTGCTGTTGTAAGTGATTTTTGATTAACAGATGTTTTCAATTGTTGTTTAGGTTTGAGGATTAAATGTTGCTGTAGTATTCTTCGATATATTTGTGTTGTATATTATCATTATTTAATTGCTCTTAAATGTATTCGTATTCTAATTTCCTCTCCTCGAAAATTAATTAAGTCGCCGTTTTGATCCACCACGCGAAGAGCTAATGAACTTATCTCTCTGGAGTTTACTGGTAAGTAAATAAGATTTTTGGGAATGTCAACTATTTTATAGCCAGCAGGTACGTTAATCGGAAACTCATGTAGTGTATGAGCTTTAGAATTACTCATATAAGTATTAACCAAAATACTACTTTCAATTCTCAAAAGATTAACCTTAAAGATATTCACAGGAAGATCGGAGTAATGTTCCTTGTTTAGTAATGTTCCTTGTTTGGAGTTAATATTCTGCTATTGAATCCTAAAAGTCTACGTATTGTATTTTCATTATTAAAATATATTGGTTCCTTAGAGCTGCTGACTTTAACTTGCATTGTATTGTTATTGGCTTCAATATTTAATTCATAAGATCCGATCGGTATTTCAATTACATGTTCCCCTATATGAAACATGTTGTTATAGGAGTCTACATTCGGGATACTGTTATATGAATGAAAATCAGTTAGAGCACATTCATAGTTTCCGTTTAAATCAAAAGGAGGAAAATAATTAGCAGATAGCTTTAATGAATTGGAACTCAGAGTCAATGTTATTGATATTGTGACTGATTGTAAATAAATAAAGCTAAGCACACAGTATAATTTATAAGAATCAGTTACATATTTATTATTTATTTACTTATATTAAATTAAAATTAAATGTTGATGCAATTGTTGTTGTATATTTATTGTTTTCTTCCATTTACAATATCTCATCTTTGGTTATCCAAGAATTGTGTTCATTACTAAAGCCCAGCCACTTAATAAACACCTTCTATCCTTTAGTTTTAAGGACTTTTTCAACTAGATATGTATTTGGTTAACTGGTTTTTGAAAGTTCTTCTTCACCTCTAATAGGACTTCCGCGATAGTCTTCTAATATGTATGTTGTGTGATATGTATTTTGTACTCTCTTGATTGTAAAGATCTCTGTTGTCCAATTCGGAGTAAAAACTTTTTCAAAAATGTTTTTATATTTGCTTATGCGTACATGGTCCTCTGCATTAAATTTTGACATTTTGTACATCTTTAAATGACTGTATACTGTATTTATTTGTTGAGTTGACTTTAATCGGTGGCATATTAATGGTGCGATGAACTTTTCTATTGTATGCATTAAGTAAATGTATGCATTAAGTTAGCCAGTTGTATGAACCATTAAAACTAAACTCTTTCCACATCATTCCTTTTAATGTTCTATAGAATCGTTCTACTATTGAGACTTTCATAGTGCTATATGTTGAGTAGTGATTAATATTGTATTTATCCATCAGCTGACTAACATGTTTATTGAAAAATTCTTTACCATCATCTAATTGTAAGTTTTTTGGCACACGCCCCCATTGAAAAATAGTCTCCATTGCCTGCGTTGTGTCAACAGCTGTCTTTCTTCTCAGAGGTACTGCCCAAGCATATTTGGAGAATGTATCAATTACAGTTAGCAAAAATCTATAATTTTTATTGTATGTAGGATAGTTCCCCATTTCAACTAAATCCGCTTGCCAAAGATGGTCTATTCCTTTCATAACAACTCTACGGCGTCCAAACATTTTTCGAGCTTCCTTATGGAGCTCGTTCACTAAATTTATTTTTGTATCCATGTCTAAGATTTAAGGGGTCTAAGTCGATCTACCAACTCGTTTGGATCATCCCAGTATATATAGCTTTATTTATGAGGATTTACCTGCATCAACCCCTTACATAAATAGTTAGCCTTTGTTAATTCCGATGAGCTCTTATGATTTTTCTCTTTCAAAAGTTTTCCAATAATATGTTTGTACTTGTACCCTCTAGTCCCCCTTGATTTGACCATCGGACTTATAATCTCTTCTGTGTGCATTGGTAGTAAGTAATATTTTTTTATCGATTTCAAGCTCGAATTTATCACAGTTTTTTGGTGTTTTATGAAACATTAAAGAAAACATTCCTGGGGTGAGAGCCCATATTTGACCATCAACTTGTATTTTATCTTGATGTAACTCGATGTTGCTACTACCATATTTCCATTCGTTATTATAATCTCTATGTGGACCATAGTTAGTAGCTAGTTCATTTCTCGAATGCAATAGTGATAAGTCAGGATAACTCTCGTCATGATTAGAATGTTGTGAATAAAAGTCATCTTCATCAAAATCGCTGTTACTTTAACTATTAGACTGTTTAAACATTGATTCTTCAATTAGTTTCTTAGGGGTACTTGTTTGCAACTTCATTGTTGAGTTCTGAGGATGAAAACTGGCACTGTTCTCATATTCAATTTTCTTATCATTCTTTTCTTTTTTATTCGGTATATCAATATGTTTAGAGCTATTTATAAATTCTTTTAAAGGTTCTTTTATGGGCTTGAATGTATCTTTTAATTGCTGATGTGTATCTATTTCACCAGTTTTTATACTACGAAGCTTTTTCTTCAATATATTTCTTGTTGTCACCAAGTCTTTTAGAATTTTTTCATTCATTTTAGCTATTAGGTATCAGATTAGCTTAAGAAGTATCAGATCAGGTTATCATATCAGATCAGTTTATCAGGTATCAGATCAGCTTATCAGGTATCAGATCAGCTTATCAGGTATCAGATCAGTTTATCAGGTATCAGATCAGTTTATCAGGTGTCAGATCAGGTTATCAGATCAGGTATCAGATCAGTTTATCAGGTATCAGATCAGGTTATCACATCAGATCAGTTTATCATGTATCAGATTAGCTTATCAGATCAGTTTATCAGGTGTCAGATCAGGTTATCAGATCAGGTATCAGATCAGTTTATCAGGTATCAGATGAGGTTATCAGATCTGCTTATTAGATGAGGTTATCAGATCAGCTTATTACGTATCAGATCAAGTTTTGCTTAGATGACCAGTTATAACAATCACATGTATAATGTTTAAAGCCAGATTATGTACTAAGCGATACCCTTGATGAACAGTAATTTATATTATGATGAAGTAATTAAATGATTTTCTATAGCGACCATTGTTTAGTTCATTATCTGTACTTATCATCAAAAATCCATATTTATCCTTCCAACATTCTTGACATATATACTGAAACTTTTCAAAGTTCATGTCGCTGGCAACAGGATCATCGTATACATGTCTCATATTTTTCGCATCTTGTTTAAACATCATAATTAAATTGGCATTATCTCTTATTTAGTGTTTTGGAATTCTAGTATAGGTTTGACACAAGTAAAATGAATATACATTCTTATGACGCCCCATACAATTATAGGCACGTATATTGTTTTGGTTTTCACATGCAACATCATCGAAAATCATAATTGAATTGCTTTTAGCTTCGCTAGGAGGAACAACCGACTCATTGTCTGCGAATGTGTAGTATCCCATTCCTTTAATTGGTGAAATTAAATTCTTTAGTTATTCATATTTAGGTTGATACAGAGATTTTGAGTACAAATAGATATTTTTTAACTTGACACCATTAGGACTTTCTAGCAAACTGATCATTACATTAGTTTTTCCACAATTGGAGGGACCAATTATTAATGCTCGAATAGAATTTAGTAGCAAGGAACTATGTCATATTTTTGTACTGTCATTTGAAGATACATCCACATTACGAATTAAAATATTTTTGTGTTGTTTTACAAAGCGCATTTCAATAACTACTTGTAAAATTCACAAAACAATATCTTTTATCCTAGAATAAAATAATATGGTTACGTTATATAAAAAAAACATTCAGTCATTAGAAACCTATCGTTGGAGAAGGTTTACTAAATTCTCTACCTTTTGAATTACATCTTCCTGGATATCAGTAGTGTGGACCTGGCACAAGATTACAAAAGCGTTCAGCTAGAGGAGATAAAGGAATTAATTTATTGGATGCTGCTGCAAAGACTTAAACAGTACACACCAAGCTGATAAAATTCTTGAAAATAAAGCTTGGGAAAGAGTTCTTTCAAACGATAGCAACCTTGCAAAACAAACATTTGCATATATAGTGACCAATGCAATCAAAGCAAAAACTAAAGTTGGTATGGGTATGGAGAAGAAGAGCAGAAATAGGCAAAGACTATCGCCACGAACTCATTTAAATGACAAAAAGCTGTTCAATAGTTCAACTAGAGCAGCAACAAAAACATTACGGAAGGAAAAACCACAAGACATTAACTCGGCCATTAAAATCGCTCGTAAAGTTATCAACAGATCACTTAAGGGGAAAAAGGCACGCGTTGTAATACCACGCATAATCAATGTTCCAAAAATTGGTGAATTTTTACCGCTAATTCCGATTCTAGCTGCTCTAGGTGCAATTGGTAGTCTAACAACTGGAGGTGCCGCTATAGCTAAGGCCGTAAATGCAACCAAAGACGCAAAAAAACAACTTGAGGAAGCCACTAGACACAATAACGAAATGGAGTCTATTACTGTGGGAGAAGGACTGTACCATAAACCATATAAAACGGGTTATGGACTTGTTTGTAAGGTTCATTCAAAAAACTATTAGAAATGCTACCCAACAGACCATTATCAGAATTTGATCTAAGAAAATGTTCAAGAAATATTCCACACTTTAGAGGAATTTATATGTTGGCCTCTCTATCAAAACGGCCAAGGACAGTAGAATGTGGAATAATTAATTTAGATTTATCAACAGGACCAGGTACTCATTGGGTAGCATACAAGTACACAAGGATGAAAAACAATATTTCGACAGCTTTGGAAATTTACAACCTCCTTTAGAATTAATCAAATATCTAGGTAGAAATATTGAATACAACTACAATCAATATCAAAACTTTAATACATTTAATTGTGGTCATGTATGTTTAAGCTAGTTGACTCAATTGTGGATCTGGGAATTTTACTGGACTTTAAATTAAACTTTGTGTCTCATATAACTTGGACTGTGAACAAAGCTAAGGGCACTCTTACCTTTATTAAACGATGGGCTAAAGAATTCTCTGACCCATATATTACTAAGCTGCTGTACATGTATCTAGTTAGACCCATTTTAGAATATGGATCAATCATATGGGACCCGTATTAGAACATTCACATTGACCGTATTGAGTCAGTGCAAAAACAATTCTTGTTGTTTTGTTTACGTGGTCTGCACTGGAATCATTCAACAGGTTTGCCTTCCTACTCCAGTAGATTGTCGCTGATAAAACTACCTTCTCTTAAGAGTCGACGTTCTATGTTAAACGTATCTTTTATCATTAACCTTATTAATGGTAATATTTATTGTGAATTTCTTTAATATCTGTTAACTAATTTTATTAATGGTTTGCAAGACTGCAAACCATTTTTTATTATTTTATTAATAAATGAATTTGTTCAAATTCTATTTTATTAATTTATATTAAAATTGGAATATTAAGAATATTTTTCAATAATCATCAAACCAGCAGAACGGATCAGTACTGATTTCGAGGCCGCTACGCCATCTCATCAGCGTTCTTTGTTCAATTTTTCCACTTTTACAAGTGGTGCTAGTTAGTAGGAATATCAACTATTTAACCAATATTTTAACGAAAATTGAATATAAGAAGTTATCACATTCATATTTTTAAGTTATTACATTTTTGGTTAGTACGAAATTCCCCAACCCTGACGATTAATATTCCCAATATTCCATGTATCTCTTTCGCTTTTTCCAGAGCCATCGGCTGCTGATAACTAAAGCTTCTTTGTTATTAATGTTCAAGTAATTGAATTTAGTTGTCAATTTACAATGAACAAGTGCGCGTGCCCCCGCAATGTTTTAAATTATGTATGAATTTTTATTAGTCGAACTTTCTTATGTAAATTGTTAATTTTATCAACGGGCTTAAGTTCGAATCTGCAAGACTGCAAACCATTTTTTATTATTTTATTAAGAAATGAATTTGTTCAAATTCTTTTTTATTAATTTATATATTAAGATTGGAATATTAAGAATATTTTTCAATAATCATCAAACCAGCAGAACGAATCAGTACTGATTTCGAGGCCGCTACGCCATCTCATCAGCGTTCTTTGTTCAATTTTTCCACTTTTGCAAGTGGTTCTAGTTAGTAGGAATATCAACTATTTAACCAATATTTTAACGAAAATTGAATAGGAGAAGTTGTTACATTCATATTTTTAAGTTATTAAATTTTTGGTTAGTACGAAATTCCCGAACCCTGACGATTAATATTCCCAATATTCCATGTATCTCTTTCGCTTTTTCCAGAGCCATCGGCTGCTGATAACTAAAGCTTCGTTGTTATTAATGTTCAAGTAATTGAATTTAGTTGTCAATTTACAATGAACAAGTGCGCGTGCCCCCGCAATGTTTTAAATTATGTATGAATTTTTATTAGTCGAACTTTCTTATGTAAATTGTTAATTTTATCAACGGGCTTAAGTTCGAATCTGCAAGACTGCAAACCATTTTTTATTATTTTATTAAAAATGAATTTGTTCAAATTCTTTTTTATTAATTTATATATTAAGATTGGAATATTAAGAATATTTTTCAATAATCATCAAACCAGCAGAACGAATCAGTACTGATTTCGAGGCCGCTACGCCATCTCATCAGCGTTCTTTGTTCAATTTTTTCACTTTTGCAAGTGGTGCTAGTTAGTAGGAATATCAACTATTTAACCAATATTTTAACGAAAATTGAATATGAGAAGTTATCACATTCATATTTTTAAGTTATTACATTTTTGGTTAGTACGAAATTCCCCAACCCTGACGATTAATATTCCCAATATTCCATGTATCTCTTTCGCTTTTTCCAGAGTCATCGGCTGCTGAATTTGAACAAATTCATTTATTAATAAAATAATAAAAAATGGTTTGCAGTCTTGCAGATTCGAACTTAAGCCCGTTGATAAAATTAACAATTTACATAAGAAAGTTCGACTAATAAAAATTCATACATAATTTAAGATCTGTTAATTTTAGTATTCCTTGTCGTACAATGCGTTATTACAATCTTGTCATTAAATTTTGTAGAGCAAATTATGCTGCTGCTGATCCCTACACAAGGTTATGTCGCCAGTATAATAATTTGTCTCAATTTGTTGATTTTTCTTTAAATATAAATGTAATGAAGCATAATATTATTATTTTTCTTAATAATTAATTTCTTATTTATTCAGTTCATATAAGCATTATTGTCTTAGTCTGTAAGGATGATGTGTATCCATTGACTAATAAACGAAATAATAATAAAAAAAAAATCTTTTCCTCCTGGTATGCCAAATGTCGTCTGGGGAGGAAAAACCGAATTGCCATGTTTTTAAAATCTTCCCATGACGTTATCTCCGTTCGATTATTTCGATACCACTGGAGGGCACGTCCTCTTAGTATCTCTAACAGTAACAATATTAGTCGGTTTGGCTGGAGCTCCTCTGATCGTTCCAAAAACTCCATGGGGTTTTCGTCTCCCTCATAGGTTAAGTCCCATCGTCGGATAATGGACATAACCTCATTATCAGTAAGGTTGTTTGACGGTTTTTTGTTGATAGGTTGGACGAAACGTTTAAGTGGTTCTTGGTGGGCTGGTTTTTTTTCTTTCGCCAAAATTGCACCACTGTAGTCCAATTCGTGCAATTAGGTTTCGTACTCTAAGCGCTGCAACGTGAGTATAAGGGCTTCGGATATTCGATAGAAAAGCACAACGTGAATACGGTTGTAATATTAATAATACGAACGATATAAATTCTTCGGATATCGTTCGGCTAACTACTATAATAATAATAATAATAATAAGAGCAATAAAAATTCTTCGGATATCACTCGGCTAAATACGGCAATAATAATAATACGAACGATATAAATTCCTCGGATATCGTTCGGCTAACTACTATAATAATAATAATAATAATAAGAGCGATATAAATTCTTCGGATATCACTCGGCTAAATACGGCAATAATAATACGAACGATATAAATTCTTCGGATATCGTTCGGCTAACTACTATAATAAGAGCGATATAAATTCTTCGGAGATCACTCGGCTAAATACGGCAATAATAATAATACGAACGATATTAATTCTTCGGATATCGTTCGGCTAACTACTATAATAAGAGCGATATAAATTCTTCGGATATCGCCCGGCTAACTACGGCAATAATAATAATAAAACGAACGATATAAATTCTTCGGATATCGTTCGGCTAACTACTATAATACTAATAATAAGAGCGATATAAATTCTTCGGATATCACTCGGCTAAATACGGCAATAATAATAATAATAATAAGAGTTCGGGTACCCTCTAATATACACACATGCACTAAAGGAAAGAATCGTATTCCAATTCATTCCTCTCGATTGTGACAAAACCTTGATCACTTATGCACCATAAAATATTAAGCACATGAGAAGTTTTTCAATTGCTAGTCAACACAATGTATTGTGTGATATTTGTTTGTTGTTTTGTTTATACGGTGTGTGTATTTTATGCAGAGTGTGTATACGGCGAATGCGTGAATGTTTTTATTATTATTGTATTTCTTTTATGCGGTGTGTACTTGCTGGTTGTTCTTGAATACTGTGTATGTACGTATGTTATATTGTTGACGCGGTGTGAAGATGATTTGCTATGTGTATACATATATGTATGTTTATTTGTTTAGTTTATTTATACGGTTGTTTATGATCAGTAGTAAGTGTTGGGTTAGGGTATAATTTGTAACGTCAATTTATAGTCCCCCCTATCTTTAGTGAAAAAAATTCCTTTGTTCGTCCTAGACATTTTAAAGTGACTTTTTTATTTTTTATAGTCACTCTAATCTTCGGCCGGCCCGGGGGAAAAATGTACCACATTTTCCTCGGTACCCCCGCGTCGGTAATGACGTTTCCCTGGAAGAGGCTTTCTGTGCTTTTCGTCTCTTCTGGTAGGGATTGTAGCTCTTCTTCTGGAGATGCTAGCCCCAGAGTGTCGTTGTTGTAGTCGTCCTGTTTGTCCCGGAGTGACACCAAAGACGGTATTTTTTCGGGAGGAAAGGTGTCGTTGGGGGTGGTGTCGCTGTAAGTGGTGCTAATGGTGAGGGTTCAGTTAAGGTGTGAGGTGGATGTGCTCGTTTCAAAGCATTGTGTATGCCCAAACGACTGACGGTGATATCGTTGTGTACTTCGGCCAGAATCTCACTTTTTTGCTTGTGCGGTACACGTGGCTTCCATTGGGGAACATCAGGACACTTGCTTTTACGCAAGATGTATTTAAATAATCTGTCCCCTTTTATTTGGAAGTCGTGCTTTTTATCTTTGTTAGGGCTGGTCTTCGTGTGCTTAGATATTCTCTATCGGAGGATAAGATACTGCAATCCACTAGGGTGTATAGGCGGGGTGTGCGTGTGTATGGTATTTCTCGTGACATTAAGCGGATTCCGTCTACGCTTAGCATGATTTGCCGTTTCCGTAGGAAGTCCATGCCCAGAATCACCGGCTCGGAAAGATTAGGTAAGGTGGAGGCTATCAGGCGTGTTGCTTGTCCATTAAAGGATATGGTTATAGGATAGACGGAGATACCTTTGATACATGAACCGTCGGCTAGCTGCACTGACCTTTGTTGCGATCTTGGCCGGATATTTATGCTTTCTAGATGGTCTCGTATGTTGGTACCTAGGTATGTTAACGTAGAGCCGGTGTCGACCAACGCGCGGATAGATCTGTCGTTAATCTGAATGTTTATGTAATATTTATCGCCACCTTCGTTCGTGTTGGTTTGATTACACGAACAGTTACGGGACATGATGTTGTCTCGCCCGCAACGAGAACAGAATAGTCTACGTTTATTTCTGCAACTAGTCCTACGATGGTCGCTTCGTTTGCAATTCCAGCAAGTTTTTGTTGAATCGTATGGTGTGACGTCCGTGGATATCCCCAAATAGTGACTGGGTTGGGGCCGAGTTTGTTTTATCTCTTCTTTTCGGAGTAGCTCGTATTCATCGGTGAGTTCTATAAGTTTGTCTAGGGTTTGAAAATCGTTGTACATATAGCCAGTATTCATAGCGGAGCCCTACGTAAATGCAATCGGTATGGTCCAATTTGCGTAGTTCTGGATGTTGGCGGATTAATGTTTGAAGGGTCAGGATGAAGTCGTTGGCCTTTTCTCGGGGTGCTTGTTTCCGATGATAAATCTTTTCCTCCAGGTGTGCCAAATGTCGTCTGGAGAGGAAAAACCGAACTGCAATGTTTTTAAAATCTTCCCATGACGTTCGTTGAATTCGATACCACTGGAGGGCACGTCCTCTTAGTATCTCGAACAGTAACAATATTAGTCGGTTTGGCTGGATCGAGTAGCATTCTGCGAGCTTCTCTGATTGTTCCAAAAACTCCATGAGGTTTTCGTCTCCCCCATAGGTTAAGTCCCATTGTCGGATAATGGACATAACCTCATTATCAGTAAGGTTGCTTGACGGTTTTTCGTTGATAGGTTGGACGAAATATTTAAATGGTTCTTGGTGGGCTGTTTTTTTTTCTTTCCCCAAAATTTGTTCCTCTAATGACCGCAGTAGGTCCTCTGATGATGATCTAGCACGTTTGGATCGTACTAGGTCGCCTAAGGCGCGTCTCAGTTGCTCTACTGTGGCTTCTACAGCCTTTATGCCATGTTGACGACAAACCTCAATGAGTTTGTCCTTTCGTAAAAGATAGATCCATCCGAGGGAATCTACCTGTAGAGTGTTTTTGTTGCCTTGAATTGGGTGGTGGCAAAATGGTGAAATCGTTCCTTCCCCGCTGGTGGTTGGGTTAATTGTTTTACCACAATGATCAGGTTTGGAAACGAGTTCCTGCTCGGGCGCCATTGTAACGCAGTTTAATTTCCCAGCCGAGGTATCCTCAATCTGTCCAGGCTCATCAAAGGTCTGCTTCCTTTGCAATATTGCCACCACTTTAGTCCAATTCGTGCACTTAGGTTTCGTACTCTAAGCGCTGCAACGTGAGTATAAGGGCTTCGGATATTCGATAGAAAAGCACAACGTGAATACGGTTGTAATAATAATAATAAGAACGATATAAATTCTTCGGATATCGTTCGGCTAACTACTATAATAATAATAAGAGCGATAAAAATTCTTCGGATATCACTCGGCTAAATACGGCAATAATAATAATACGAACGATATAAATTCCTCGGATATCGTTCGGCTAACTACTATAATAATAAGAGCGATATAAATTCTTCGGATATCACTCGGCTAAATACGGCAATAATAATAATACGAACGATATAAATTCTTCGGATATCGTTCGGCTAACTACTATAATAATAATAATAATAATAAGAGTGATATAAATTCTTCGGATATCACTCGGCAAAATACGGCAGAACGGATCAGTACTGATTTCGAGGCCGCTACGCCATCTCATCAGCGTTCTTTGTTCAATTTTTCCACTTTTACAAGTGGTGCTAGTTAGTAGGAATATCAACTATTTAACCAATATTTTAACGAAAATTGAATATAAGAAGTTATCACATTCATATTTTTAAGTTATTACATTTTTGGTTAGTACGAAATTCCCCAACCCTGACGATTAATATTCCCAATATTCCATGTATCTCTTTCGCTTTTTCCAGAGTCATCGGCTGCTGATAACTAAAGCTTCTTTGTTATTTATTTTCAAGTAATTGAATTTAGTTGTCAATTTACAATGAACAAGTGCGCGTGCCCCCGCAATGTTTTAAATTATGTATGAATTTTTATTAGTCGAACTTTCTTATGTAAATTGTTAATTTTATCAACGGGCTTAAGTTCGAATCTGCAAGACTGCAAACTATTTTTTATTATATTATTAATAAATGAATTTGTTCAAATTCTATTTTATTAATTTATATATTAAGATTGGAATATTAAGAATATTTTTCAATAATCATCAAACCAGCAGAACGGATCAGTACTGATTTCGAGGCCGCTACGCCATCTCATCAGCGTTCTTTGATCAATTTTTCCACTTTTGCAAGTGGTTCTAGTTAGTAGGAATATCAACTATTTAACCAATATTTTAACGAAAATTGAATAGGAGAAGTTGTTACATTCATATTTTTAAGTTATTAAATTTTTGGTTAGTACGAAATTCCCGAACCCTGACGATTAATATTCCCAATATTCCATGTATCTCTTTCGCTTTTTCCAGAGCCATCGGCTGCTGATAACTAAAGCTTCGTTGTTATTAATGTTCAAGTAATTGAATTTAGTTGTCAATAATAATACAATCTTTTTTAAGCTTAAGGTCTTTATGATATATATATATATATTTTTCGATATTTCGTTAGCCTTTGGTTAACTTCTTCAGGAATTTGTTATAATTTGTTGTTTTCTTTCAATTGAAAAAAATTTTTTGATTACAATTCTAAAAAAACAATGTGTATCATAAAAATTGAAAAATTGCCTACATGTGAAATAACTACATAAGTCTATATGTTTATATATATGAATATTAACTAATATTAGTGAAAAATTACATAA